>BGPT01001123.1:0-57812 GCA_003297045.1 Symbiodinium sp. clade C Y103
TGATCGACTAGCTCGTGAGGAAAACGCCATGAACGTTCTCCGATTTCTTTGCTCTTATGAATGCGCCATCAGAACTGATGAACTGTGGACTACGTTGAAAAGCCAGTACTCTGGCACAAACAGCATGATCACTAAGGACATCACTGTTGAGCAGCTTAGAGCGAAGATTGCGGGCACTAGTGTCTCCAACCTAGGATCTCTCAATCAGTCCCATCCACCACTCAATAGTCACTGTCAGCAGATTCGCCTGAGAACCAACTTTGCCAATCTGTCTCGAATCTATTGGGATGACTGGCATCCTTCTAGACTGCAAAGACAAGACAATTGGGGACCAAAATTGTTGGAGAAGACATGTGAATCCTTGGGCAAAATACTGAAGGAAGAAGGCTGCGGTCTTGGATATGCACTGAGAAGACATAATGCCAGATTCACAGCAAACACAGCGAACCAAATCATCACACAGAATGTGTTAGAGGACTGGACGTCAATGAGGTATGATTTGCCTTTGGAACGGACTGCAGCTGTAGTGCATCTCCAAGGACTACTGATGGCGGCCAGACTCATGCACATTTGGGTGGACAAGATTCTGGAGGAAAGATTGAGTAGAAAGGCCTACGAACAACTTGTTCAAGAATTGCGAGACGTGAAGTCTGCATTAGACATCCGTGATGATATTTGGCAAGTAGGCGGCTACAACATTGGGTATGCGGGCCAAGGTTTGTACAAGGACATCGAGATGAGGAATCGTACGTTCGCATGCATTCATGATTTCGTCACCACAACATCCGACACTCAAATGGGACAAGGTGGTGAAGCATACGAACACATCGAGCAATGGAATGTACCACTACTTCCCAAAGACGCTCGACGACCTCCAGCTCAATTGGAACCTCAACCTTGGGATCCATTTCCCATTGTTATGATGACTCCAGCTCAAATTCAAGCAGAGCAAGCTCGACGACAAGCCGAAGAGGAAGAGCAAGCTCAATCAGCACCTGACCCTACAGCACACTTTTCCAGCAGCGCTGGAGGTGGGTCTGCATCGTCATCTTCTGCTGGNCACCTGACCCTACAGCACACTTTTCCAGCAGCGCTGGAGGTGGGTCTGCATCGTCATCTTCTGCTGGGCAAGCACCTCCTCGAAAGGCACCACCACAGAAAGCAAGACCGAAAGAGCCGACTGTTCCGCCTGACTGGATCATCCAGAAGCCCCCTGACGGCTATGTCTACAGTGAGAGTCAGAACCCCGATTACCGTGGAACTCCGTTCNTGGTTGCATGGTATTTGGTGTATGCAACCCAAGGGTCGTCACTGATGAAGATTCGGCCAAAATCTCTGAGATTGATTGGCTTCGATTGTATAGCCACCTTGTCAGAACCCAAGCACTTGCACGCACCGGGAGTTACTTGTCAACGGCAAGCCTCCTCATGATGTTGGGCAAGCACGACATCGAAGTGGCCAATCGATCAGGACTAGCACTTGTGAAGAAGAACATCGTCAACCAGCTAGCCTGCAAGATTATGGACAATCCGTTCAACCCAAGAATCTCANGAAGTGGCCAATCGATCAGGACTAGCACTTGTGAAGAAGAACATCGTCAACCAGCTAGCCTGCAAGATTATGGACAATCCGTTCAACCCAAGAATCTCAGATGCATTGGCAGGAGACTTCCGATCAGGCACAACCATTCTCATCACTGACCTCATGTACCGGATCAAGACACAAACAGGCGTACATGACNAGAATCTCAGATGCATTGGCAGGAGACTTCCGATCAGGCACAACCATTCTCATCACTGACCTCATGTACCGGATCAAGACACAAACAGGCGTACATGACATCGACATTGGCCTTAGTGATGAATTGTCATGGGAAGTGAACCTATTCAAGATCCATGAATCCCTCAAGATTCGTCCCATCGACAAGTTCATTGATACGCTGTCCTCAGTCGAAGATCACTTGGAGCATGAAGTCAGAGATGAAGGAAACTTGACTATTCACATTTGGTTGTCCCTGCAATTCCTCCACGAAGAACGACCACCCCATGATGTGATTTTAGAAAACAATTTCACCACATTATTCGTGAAGGCTGTCACCGACTTGGATGCCAAAACTTCTCGCCCAATCCTGGTCACATTGAATGGAGATTCTATGTTCAACTGTGTGGACTCCATCACTTCCAGACTTTCCCGTGAACTTGCCGACAACTTGAGATCAAAGGGAATACTGGTTGCCACTGATCAGCGTCTTTGGCGCTCCATGTATGCAAATTTTGGACGTCAGTTTCCAATCATGCATACTCAGAGAAAGGGCATCCTCGGTAAGACAGCGATTTGGGCAGTCATCGAGAAGAACCTGTTTAGACAGCGTGTTTTCCTCATGTGTGCGACAAATCGGGAATATGTGTCAACGCTCAACGAGNGGCAGTCATCGAGAAGAACCTGTTTAGACAGCGTGTTTTCCTCATGTGTGCGACAAATCGGGAATATGTGTCAACGCTCAACGAGCGAGCATATAAACCCGAGGAGTCTGGCATTGATCCAGCTCTCTTGCGAAATGCCACTGGACCAACGAAAACCTTTGCAATTGCTGGTGGGGAAATGCAGGATGACGACTACGCCCAAACAGATGCTACTGTGTTCCAGAAAAAGGATCCAACGACAGCGACGCGGTTCACAAGGGATAAGCGTCACAAGGTGCATTGGGTGGAATCCACTCTTCCATTGAATGAGCTTGAACCATATCCAGAATCAGGAAGTTATTGGTTCCCTGTCACGAAGGAAGACAAAGAGTTTCTTTGCTATTCCTGCAGGAATGCCCAGAAGATGGATGAAATCGAGTTGAATCAGACGAACCCCACCTTCTGCATCAACTGCTCCGCCAATTGCCAGGACCATTACAAGAAAAGTGCACCGACACTTGGTGCACGTAAATCGGTCTTGATGATGGCCGCTCGTTTGAAGGTCGCCTTCGACAAATGTGGATTGCAATACGTCGACATCTCAGACAACTTCCAGCAATGGTTAGTCTTTGCTGCGTCATCAGTTATTGCAAACCAGTGCTTGTCTTATGGGGAAGAATTGATGAAGAGCGTCTCCCACATGGGGGGAGTGCGGATCCCCTACCAACAGGCCCGTGAGATCTTCAAGAACGGCAGGGGCAAACAATTCGCCGTCTATCGGGAATGTATCTACGACAACCGAGCTAAGAAAAGGGTACTTGTATACAGATTGNCGTGAGATCTTCAAGAACGGCAGGGGCAAACAATTCGCCGTCTATCGGGAATGTATCTACGACAACCGAGCTAAGAAAAGGGTACTTGTATACAGATTGATGAAGGATTGTGGCAATGTGGCCTACAAGGACTTCTTAGAACAGGTTGCCGTTCCAGACCCCAAAGACCGCAATGAAATATTTGCTCACACCCGAATGTCCGCTGAAAAGGCCGGGGACGTCATCGAGTTCTGGCTGGGCACCTTAGACATTGCGAATATGGCGAAGGGTGTGATCGACGTGTTTCCAAGCAACATTGACCCATCTGACTTTCTCAATGGCTTGGAACGTGCATTAAAAGGGTTTGGTCGTGTTTCCCGCACTACTTCGACGGTGAATGACAAACGAAAAGGCTCATTCGACTGCACCCTTCAGCATGGAGAAGCTGGAGCGGTCATGGATCTCTTGGACGACATCCCTGACTACCAAAGTCTCCCCAATTTCCATTGTTTGAATGACCAAGAACGAGATCATGTTTTGACCATGTTCCGCAAGAAGATCGGTTTTGTTGTCGATGATGATGACATGGGTGAAGCGGAAACCGAACCTGAACCCGGGTCACCGATCCACTCAGGGGAGGAGGAAGCTGAGCCCGAACAAGCCGATGCAACCAAAGCAGCAGAAGCAGAAGAATCAGCTCTCGCCGCACGACAGAAACTGCTTGACGCTTTGGGTCAGATCTACAACGTCTCAGAGATGGCCACGGTCTGTCCATTCTGTGGAAGCACCAAACATGATCACGCTGGATGTGAACATCCCAACAAGGCACAGAAGACCCTCAAAGGCATCAGGAAGACACTTGAAGAAGGAAACAGTCCTACAGAAGGTGATGTCGACATGGGTCAAGAGGGTGAAACAGCCGAAACTCCAGAAGGGGCTACTGCACAAGAAGAACCAAAAGCTTCCCCTATGGATGAAGAGCCTGAAACAGTACCAACACGAACTGGTGAGTATTTCTGGTACAATTCGGTTATGGGAATGACTGAAGTTGGAGACCTGGACGAATCAGGCCGTTTCTGCATCAATGGCAGGGACGTGAGTTCAGAGGGCCCTATGTCACGTGATGCATTGTATGATGTGATTCGTGATGCAGTGGTTCGTGGTGGAGGTGATACCTGGAAGGCACGAGACTTCATGAGTGCCTATNTTGTATGATGTGATTCGTGATGCAGTGGTTCGTGGTGGAGGTGATACCTGGAAGGCACGAGACTTCATGAGTGCCTATGAGGATACCAATCTCCAGAAGACCATGTACAGACGCATTGAGGTGCCTGCTGACGGGTTCCTACAGATCGTCCCCAACACCGGGTGTCATTTCCACGCCTATCAATTCTACAATGGTGTTGAGTTCTCAAGAGACTACAAGTTCGGAGACAACAACAAGCTTGAGCCCTATGAAGATGAAGTCAGCATTGCCCTGAATCGATGTCTACGACATCATGCAGGAAAAGTGATGATCAATCCTCGATATGGTCTCAAATGTGATGACGCTGGGTGGATCGACATTGATGATTTACTGAGGTATGAAACCGTGTGGAAACAAGACAGAACCCGCGTCCCCCACACCTATCTGGCGCCTATGAACCAAGGCCATGACAAAAGACGATGGAACAAGGATGAAGTCTTGTATCGATTCCAGATTTTATTCAGGATCATGTTCCACAGTGCCCGTCATGGACGTAGAGTTCGTGAACAAATCCTTGCCTTTGGCATCGGCCCAGATATTGATAGGAATGGGGAAACTTTCCGATCAAGTGGTCTTGACCCGAACATTGAAATTCCCGAAGAAGGTCTCCTCCTCTATCCTGTTGCCATTCGTGCACCCAATGGACACAAGGAGTCAACACCTGTTGACGTCCTGTTGAAGCCGTCATTGCTTTCTCATCCTTTGAATCCAACAACAGTGATGATGCTTTCGACCTGTTTCCATGTGACGCACAAAGACAACCTGTGGGATATTTGGAAGGTAGGTCTGATTCCAGGTGGCAAATCCAACTCAGGAATTTTCACATTCTTCAACCCATACGCTCCTTGGGACCATCGCTCATGGGGCATTACAAAGAGTGTGGATACCAGACAAGGTGGATATGCAGCACTGTACATTCCAACAGAGACCTTGATGACTGAATTTGGAGGTCGGTTGACGGACTCAGGTCAGATCGTCACCAACAAGGACATCCCCTTCTCTAAGATTCGTGGTGCATGGGTTCAGGATTACCAGCAGCGCTGGNTATCAATTCTACAATGGTGTTGAGTTCGCAAGAGACTACAAGTTCGGAGACAACAGCAAACTTGAGCCCTATGAAGATGAAGTCAGCACTGCCCTGAATTGATGTCTACGACATCATGCAGGAAAAGTGATGATCAATCCTCGATATGGCCTCAAATGCGACGACGCGGGATGGATCGACATTGATGATCTACTGAGATATGAAACTGTGTGGAAACAGGACAATACCCGCGTCCCCCACACCTATCTGGCGCCTATGCACCAAGGCCATGACAAAGGACGGTGGAACAAGGATGAGGTCTTGTACCGATTCCAGATCTTGTTTAGGATCATGTTTCATAGCGCCCGTCATGGACGTAGAGTTCGTGAGCAAATTCTTGCCTTTGGCATCGGCCCAGATATTGACAGGAATGGGGAAACTTTCCGAGCAAGTGGTCTTGATCCGAACATTGAAATCCCCGAAGAAGGNGCAAATTCTTGCCTTTGGCATCGGCCCAGATATTGACAGGAATGGGGAAACTTTCCGAGCAAGTGGTCTTGATCCGAACATTGAAATCCCCGAAGAAGGTCTCCTCCTCTATCCTGTTGCCGTTCGTGCGCCCAATGGACACAAGGAGTCAACACCTGTTGATGTCCTGTTGAAGCCATCATTGCTTTCTCATCCTTTGAACCCAACAACAGTGATGATGCTTCCTACCTGTTTCCATGTGACGCACAAAGACAACCTGTGGNATCATTGCTTTCTCATCCTTTGAACCCAACAACAGTGATGATGCTTCCTACCTGTTTCCATGTGACGCACAAAGACAACCTGTGGGATATTTGGAAGGTAGGTCTGATTCCAGGTGGCAAATCCAACTCAAGAATTTTCACATTCTTCAACCCATATGCTCCTTGGGACCATCGTTCATGGGGTATTACGAAGAGTGTGGATACCAGAGAAGGTGGATATGCAGCACTGTACATTCCGACAGAGACCTTGATGAATGAATTTGGAGGTCGGTTGACGGACTCAGGTCAGGTCGTCACCAATAAGGACATCCCCTTCTCTAAGATTCGTGGTGCATGGGTTCAGGATTACCAGCAGCGCTGGATCCGACTCATTGTTCCTTCGGGCGAGGNTAAGATTCGTGGTGCATGGGTTCAGGATTACCAGCAGCGCTGGATCCGACTCATTGTTCCTTCGGGCGAGGAGCAGGTGGTTCGTTCAGGTTATCGATCGATGAGGACGGCAACGAAAGCGTCAATCATCCGATTGGCCACACAATGTGCCAATGCTGCAGAACAGCCATACGACGAAGACACAATGGAGGTCTTCACAATCTTGAGTCGCTTCGAGCAGTACATGATTCCAGAAGGAGGAAAAGAATAGTACGAAGCGAGGCAAAAGTTGACAGACTTCATCTTGGAACGAAAACCAGTCACCGAATCGGGATGTCGAATCTGTCCACTTTGCATTGGCGAAACACCTGTTATGCTATCAATCTGTTTGAATTGCTGGGGTCTTCTTGAAAGCCACGGCATTCGTCCATTCCGAATGAACCAACCTNTTGCATTGGCGAAACACCTGTTATGCTATCAATCTGTTTGAATTGCTGGGGTCTTCTTGAAAGCCACGGCATTCGTCCATTCCGAATGAACCAACCTGATGACGACGAAGACGAAGCTGTGTCAAAGGAATTTTTTACGAACAGATTCGAAAAGCACAAGAGGAAATCTTCAAGGCCACAGTCGACGAAGCTCAAGAACAACAAGCTTCAGCATCCGAAACTCAAAGCCAGTTTGACTTCAACCCGGATGAGGTNACAAGAGGAAATCTTCAAGGCCACAGTCGACGAAGCTCAAGAACAACAAGCTTCAGCATCCGAAACTCAAAGCCAGTTTGACTTCAACCCGGATGAGGTCGACTACACCGGTGACGATGAGGACATGGAGGAAGAAGTCGATGCCGATGTTGAAGAGGAAGTGGAAGAAGAGGTTGATGCTGAACAAGAACGGGCAGATCAAGAAGCACGACAGGAGAATGAAAGTCTCCCTGCCTGGACACGCAACNGGAAGAAGAGGTTGATGCTGAACAAGAACGGGCAGATCAAGAAGCACGACAGGAGAATGAAAGTCTCCCTGCCTGGACACGCAACCTCGATCCATCTGTCAAGAAGATGCCCACCAATGGTCTGCAGAATGTGGACATGGAAGACAGGGCCGCTCAGATCTTCGACAATGCCATGATTGTCAAGATTCTTCAGATGTTTCCCTTCTACTACAACCAACGAGTCAAGATGTCACCGAAGGAGTACTATGACAAGATGGTCAAGAATGACATCGGACGCATCGATCTTGACGGCATTTGTCCTTATACTGGAGAANCAAGATGGTCAAGAATGACATCGGACGCATCGATCTTGACGGCATTTGTCCTTATACTGGAGAAGATGACGAAGGCAACTTGCTGTATCCATCAGATGAGGCCATAAAGGAGTGGTTCGATCAGAAGGCAAAACCAGTACCATGGAGCCAAGAAATCATGTTCGCTGGACGACCTTTTGAGTGCATGAAGCCCACAATCGACCTTTTGATGAAGATTGAAAAGATGTTGGAATTTCTGGTGGAAGCCGGATTCACTCTTGAAAGATTGCAGTTTCTTGTGCCCATGAGTAGAATGCAAGGAACACATGAAGAAAAGGCACAGATGAGACATGTGATCAGTAGCTTTCTTGCACGACTCCTGAAGGGTGCATTCCCCGACAAGAAGCACTACGCTTACTTCCGGCATGTTAATGAAGGTTTCGAGGAAGTGATCCACTTTACTCCTCTCATCGTTTATCTTGCACATCGTGTGAAAGAACGAAGTGATGAAGTAATTGATCACTGCGAAACAGAGTGGTGTCATCCTACCCCCAGACTTCCAAGCCAAGATCGACTTCACAATGTCATATGCATCTGCTGAAGCCGCTCGGGGTAAACATCACCGCCTCACCAATGTTGCACGCAACCTTGAACAGAATGTAGTTAAGGCTGCAATTGGTGATATGGGTGACACTGCAGCTGCCAAGATGGGAAGGGCTGCTGCTGAAGCTGCGGCTAAAGCTCCTCCACGTGTGGAGACGCCGAAGTCTTATGCACCGCAACATCCTCCTCCCAGTCCAGCTGCTGCATCCTCTTCATCTATGCCTATGAATGTGAGCACAAGTACCGCTTCAGTGCCGAAAGCAAAACAGATACCAGCAAAAGCCATGCCATCAAAAGCTCCAACTGTTCCACCGGCGAAGGCCAAACCTGAAGCGAAGCCAATGCCAACAACACCGAAAACCNAAACCACAACACCCAAACCAAAGATTTCCAAATCACCACCTGGCGGAGACAAATCAACACCACAATGGAAGAAGAAACGAACTGAGTGAATTTCAACAATAACACTGTAACTACGGATGATGTTGAAGTATGTCATCTGAGTGGACTCTGAGCGAGGCTTGTAGAGTTGCTTAGCTTAGTTTTCACATCAATTTCCCAATCTCCAACNACTCTGAGCGAGGCTTGTAGAGTTGCTTAGCTTAGTTTTCACATCAATTTCCCAATCTCCAACTAATTCATTTCTGGATAGATCCTTTGATAGTTGTCTTTTCCTTTGTACAGAGTAGTTTGGTTCTTTCGATCAGCGATCGAGTTCCATCTTCTCATACGTATTAGGATAGATAGCTTGAATTGGGTCAGTTGTCCAGTTGTATGATATATCTACCCCTTTTGCATTTGGTCGTGTAGTCGACCGTGACAAGTGTGGATCGACCTTCCCAGCGGGAAGCGTGAAGCACGAGTCACCTCTTTTATAGTTTTGCGGTAGATGTAACGTACATAGTCTTAATTCATTGATGTCCCTTCTCTCGTGTCCACAATTTGAAACAATGGTGGACATGGGGGGTGCTAAAAGGGACTGGGTGGTAGGCCATGTACATTAGGTGGTCATGTAGGCGAAAAGGGCGTTGTCCGCATATGCTTCAACTTGCATTAAGGTGACCTACAGTCAGTATTCACTCCACCCTTTGACATAACCCAGAACAAGGTTCAATTTCTTCACTATATATATATATATATATACATATCTAAACCATTCTGGAAACACTTTTCTATAAATTATTCTACTCCCATGATACCCACTATTCCGCGTCATTCCTTTATTTATTCTCTGAGAATATCGTGAGAATATCGTGGGAATCATGGGGAGTTGGGGAAAGAGATCATCCCCTCTTTGGCGATGTCACGGAATTTCGAGCGACGAAAAAGATCAGGGAGTCTTTAGTGGTGCCCCAGTTCGTTAGCTTAGTTGGCTGATAACTTGATAGGGTTTACGGTCATTTGACGATGGTTAATGAGATTATAAACCAACAAACACAACTCGGGGCACCACTTTTAGAGAGAGAGAGAGAGGCTTCTTAAAATGGGGATCCTCAAAACCATAGGTTTCAATCCTAAAATTATCAAATTCTGGATGGATTTTGGGGGTACCCCCATTTTGGGACCCCTCCATCTCCACCATGAACCAGAGTTCGCCCAAGTTTAAAGCAACTTGTGGATCTTGGGGGAAAGGGCCCCTTCCTGTAGGGATTGTGTTTTCTTTTAGTATGACATTTCACAGACCTTAAATGGTAGATTAACGAGTCAGTTGCTTAGCCACAAATGGTTCAGTACAACATATGCAGCTCTTAGGTCGGTGAATTTCCGGCTGCAAACAGAGGAACGTGTGATAGGTAATTGCTTTTCTGACTCAGTATATCTACTTGGGTGTGACGTTCCACCTAATCAGTAGGTAGAGGCCAGACGTAGACTAGGGTCGTCCCGTACATGATGTTATTCCACCATGGTTTTACCATGTTATACCCACTCGAAAAAGACAAACAATCCCAACTGCAGCACCAGGTAAAGTTGAAAGCCGAATGAGGGGCAATGTTTTTTTCAATCTCCGATGCTCGATGCAGCGCTGGAGATTGGATAAGCCATGCAGGTCAGGTTGTGCACGTCGTTCTTACGGACGGCCCAAGATGCGACGCGCCGCAGGGGTTTGGTACTACGAGCATCATGTCGAACGAAGCTCACGAGCGCCGGCAGGAAGCGGACGCCGCAAGAAGACAACTTCATGGCTTTGCGGGGCAATGGTGGATCCGCCAAATCACGCAGACAGTTCGCAGAGAACGCGATGAATCTGCGATTAAGGGCGTTCTTTCGCGTTTGGACTCCATTTCACGAGAGAGGGAACAAGGCAGGGTGTCGAGAGCACGTCAGTGCAGGAAAACAAACCACCTCAAACTTCTCAAAGCAATCGTTTCTTCTTTACATAAAGTAGTCCCTGAACGAAACTATGGTTTTACAATTGGATCTCTTGGGCGGATGGGATTGACTTCTGTTCGACTGTTTTCGGGCTCAGATGAAGCCTGTAAGCCTTGCTTCTCTTCAAATTTCAGTGTATTTGCACCAGGTGGGATTCCCACTTACAAGTTGGCGTTTAAAATATACAACTTTAATCAACTTTATAGATATATCTACCTACCATAAATCCTATTGATGCTAGTTATAGATAAATTATATAGATCAAATAAATTAGTTTACTACGGGGCACCAAAGGTTCAGGTTTATTCGCAAAAAGCTCGTCGATCCGGAAACTGTAATACTATAATGATGTGTGATCCAAGCGTTTTATTTTGCTTTGAAATTCCTACTGGACACAAGTGTGTCTCTGCAAATTATGGTGCGGGTTTCAACTCGTCCACGCTGAATCTGCCGGTTTCAGCACAAGGCAAGCTGAGCTACTTCTCAAGTCGCTGGAGGAAGATGGGGCCAAAGCCAAAGTGGTGGGGCGCCCTGAGCGAAGAAAAATTGGGGGTTTGGGACATGATTCCGGCCAGAGAGTGGCTATGGTGTGTGTACAAGAATACATAAATAAATGAAAAAAGAGATGAAGAAACGAACACCTGCATGAAAAAAGATATATTCAAAGAGTGTATATAGATAAATGAAGCGATATAGACATAGATAGATAAATGCATTGCACAGATAAGCACACATACAAACATGATGAATCAGGAACCGAAGAATGAATCAATAAATCTATGAACTTAGATAGACAAGTACCTATGTTTTTCGGATATACATATTATTTGTCGATTTTTGAGGACCTATAGTTGCGACAAACCCGAATCCCTGAGCCATGTGTTCGATGTATAGCCCAGGTGTGTATATTCATGTTGTGTACATGCCCTGGATTCTTAGATGGAAAGCAGCGCCATATTCACGGCCCAACCCGCTATTCAGGTTTCAGATCAAAATTACGTCGTAAAATCACACATATTGCCCATATTTGCTGGTTAAGTCTTCAGTTTGTGTTGCTTGTGTTGCTGAATCACATGTGTTTGTATTTTTCTTTTTTGATTCTAACCCATTTCCCAAGCCACAAGAGGGCGTCACTGGTGATTTGCTCCTTTTTATTTGGTCATTTGCCCACCTTGTATGTGAGGTGTTGGGAGCAACCACGTTTCCTAGAACTCTTTAGAAACACCTTATCCAACATATCTCAAAGCCTCCCCAACCCCTGATGCCTTGACATGGCTTGTAAGTCTGTCAACCTTGCGGAGTATCCAAGGTGAGCCATGAAGTTAGAAAGTGGGACAAGTTGAAATGGGGGTTTCCTAAAATGGGGGTACCCAAAAATGGATGGTTTATAATGGAAAATCCCATTAAAATGGATGATCTAGGGGTACCCCCATTTAGGAAACCTCCAAATGGGAAGGAACCAATTTGGTGATTTGATTAAAGCCAATAATCCACTCATTCTCCCACTGTTATCCCATGATCCCATGATTCCGGAGTCTTCCATTCTCATTGCTTATCCCCCTATTACTATCCCATGATTATTGTTTGTGTTCAAGGGTTTATGCCAATTGTATCTATTTGTTTGGAGTAATAAATAGAGCAACAAACCAAGTGGACCAAGTATAATCCACTATTTGAATCCAAGAATAACGTCAATAATTACCCAACTGATTATTGGAATAACTCTAATGATGCCAAAACCAACAAACCAACAATAATGGAACAATTGGGAAGCATGGGATAATAACGGGAAAACAATAATATAATGATTCAAAATGGACCCCATGAAAATTAGATTCATAATCATGATAAGATTCATAATCATGATAATCATGAAAATTCGATTAATAAACGACCATGACCATTCATGATACATTACTCCCAAAACGACCATTTAATATGTTTCAATTAATCACTAATCAACATGACTATTCAACCAACATAGACCAACTCCCCCAACTCGGATGGTAACCATCCGCATCCCAAGGAAGAGATCCTCAACAAACTGCGCGGCCACGAGTTCCGCGTCGACGAAGCCCCTGCGCCGAAGTTCGCTGCCTATAGCTATGATCCGCGCCTGGTGGGGAGCCCTGTTGGGAGCCAGTGGATGGGAGGATTTCTTGGCCATTTTGAAGAAGAGAACAGGGTGATTCAAAGAGGCAAAATGGTGATTTAACTGTAGGAAAAACGGTCATTTCACTAGGAAAAAAAATATGATTTAGCTGGGAAAAATTGGTGATTCTAACTGTAGGGAAAATGGTGATTTAACTAGGAACAATTGGAAAAGAATGGAACATATAACAAAACAAATTGATTTGGGAGGATTGTGGGTATACAATGATGAAGCCAACATGTTATAACCCAAGTTATAAGTGGATCAACCCTACTTATCCATTTATAGCTGGGGTTATAAGCCACTTACTAAGTGGGATGAGCCACCAAGTAAGCGGCAGCGAGTGTTTCAGCAGCTTTCGTAGTCTCATGACTTGCTTTTGATGACTGACAATTGGGCGATTGGGTCTTGTTGCGATCAGGGTCAATTTCTCCACAATGGGCCGCAAGATGAGAGGATCCTGGTTTTTATGGTCACGGGATGGTAAATAGTTGCAAGAGCAGCATAATTACCATGGCGTATGTACCGACAAAAAGTTTTAGGATTTGCCTTGGTCAGATTGATGGTGAAATGGACACGTTTCCAAACCTTTCAGATCGGACATATAATTTCCTTGTTTGGGTTGGTTCTCCCTATGAACAGTGGTGACTTCCTGGAATATTACAGGCTATCAATAGCACAGCAAGCCCCCATCGAGAATTTGACACGGACCAACAGAAACAAGATCGGCAACAAGGACTGACCCATGTTCCTTTGCTGCTGCATTGTTTCAACGAAGCAGCCGATATAGCCATGGTTGGAGATGTTTTGTAGGCATGGAATATTGTCACGTCGTTTGTTAGACAAAATTGAATAACATGTTCATTGTTTCCCATCTCTTTGTTGTTTATGGTTCGTTGTTTTTTTATGTTTGCCCATGTCTTCTGGTCTTCGTTTCCCCTCATTGGTTTGAGGGAAAATCTGCAGGAAACCCCTCTCTGTATGTGTATGAAACCGAATTTGCTATTGGTTTTCTCCTCAAATCCATTGAGTGTTGCTTAAATATGCTGTAAATCCTCCTCTTTGTGACTCAAATCCTGTTGTCCTCGAGCTTCCCAGAGCCTTTCCCTTCGAGATTGTTCCAAGGCCGCCCTGCCATTGGTGTTTGGGGCTCAAGTGAATCCAGACTTTCTGGTGGTGCTTCGTGATTTGTGAGTCCTTAGTTCTTTCTCCTGATTTGTTAAATGTTTTTTCTTGGAACATGAACTTGATGAGAGTGAGTCTGAGGGGAGCAATGTTTCTTAGTAGCTTCGGTGGGAATCTTGATACATTTGATCAATGAACATAGGAGGCTGGAAAAATCCAACTTTGAATTTGAAACGGGAAAATATCGGGTAATCATTGAACTAAATTTACCAAAAACCTGATGTTCCCAGGTTTTTCCTCACTGGAGTGTAGCTGGATTCCCTCATCCCACTTTCTCGTTAGTTCATAGTTAGTTCATCATCAAAAAACCTCATGAAGTTCCCCACCTTACATGGCTCATGCCGCGCTCCAGTTGTGGGATGATCATCCCGAAGAACAGTCATGGCCATGAAGTGATGAAGCTGGCTAGACCTTGGATGGGTACCTCATTACAACTCAGTAGTTGCCACATTTTTTAGGATATATATATATATACATATACATATCAACAGAAGAACCTATTGTTTCTATGGAGTTAGTATATAAACATATTTGTTTTTATCTAGTATATCTAAATTGACAATGCAGATAATATATGATATTATATAATATAAGATTTTGCAGTCGATAAATATCCCATGTTATCAATTTGAGTTCATATTCAAATAGGGCACCCCATGGTATCCCCAAATTTTGATGGCTGATGACCATGTTCGCCATGCTGATTGGATCAACATCCTGCCCTCGCCTGGATTTTGCCTCAGGGTTGGTCCAGATCCGGAGGTGGTCAAAAGAACGATCCAGGAGGCGTCTAACAAATTAAGTCTGAAGCGTCTAAAGTACGGGACTAAGGAAATTATGTGGAACTATGGTGTGGGATTACACGGGACTATACCTGGGATCTCCTGGGATTATATTGGATTACATTGGACTATATTACAGTATTATATGCCTAAATACATTGGGTTAGGGTTGAACCATCATATATCTGGATTCAATAGGGAATTCACGGATATAAAATGATATAAACATGGATAAACCAACAATTTGATATGGATTTAAGCAATAAATAAGTCATGCATATGAAACGGATACGTACTGGTAGAACCTCGCATGGCAAAACCAAGGGATGAAGATCTGAATTGTCTACAGCACCCCCAAATGACCGATGGTTTCAAGTTGGTGAACAACATATCAAAGCATAATAATAATGATGATTAATAATAAGAATAATAATAGTAATACTACTAATATAATTCACATAATTCTCAAAACATATAAGTTATAGATTGTACTATTACAAATTCCATTATTATCCCGATTATTACACGCCCAGAAATGTGATTGGAATTATCAAACATATCATAACATATCATAATTCAGCCTGGTGCTGTTTTGGGGGAGTTCATGTCAGATGGTAGGACGTATGGATCTAGGTGGAAAAGAACAGCAGGGTTGAATTCTAAGTTGAATAAATGGGGATAAACAAGGGGTGCATGGTTGCTCACTGGTTGGTAATCCAAGTATCAGCAGACATTTCAGGTATCTGATTTTTTTCGGAACCTCATTTGGAGGTACCTATCACATGTAAAGTCCATACAAGCCCAAATTTCGGAAACACACCCTAATCATTGGATTGGCTGAAGGGAAAATTTACAGGAAACCATGGTTTTCCCAATGAAATATAGGGGTTTCCTGTAAATTCTCCCTTTAACCAATCCAAAGAAAGACATGAAAGACCGCACAGAAGCCATTGATTCAATCGTTTTTTCGGTACGCCTCAGCGACCGAGTAGCATTCGCAACAGTGGATTCCTGCAGTGTTTTTGGTGAGAACTCATTACATCCCATGACTATTCATAGTTAAGATATGGGACATGGGGTTGTCTGAAAATAGGGGATATCCCCAAATAGCTATTTTAATAGGGAAAATGATTATAATCCATTGGTATTGGAGGTACCCTATTTTCAGACTAACCCATATGTTAAGATAGTTATTTACAGCAAGTTACCCAACGTTTGGTAGCACATTTTGGGCCAACCACGTGTTTTGGGCGTTCGCCCCGTCATGTCCCATTCGAATTGCCTGTCTGTTTGCCTTGGTTTTGAATCGTGGTGAAACAAGCTCCGGAATTTGGGATCTGGTGCACCTATAGAGTTATGGCCTGCATAATGCAGGTTTTTCGTAAATGGGGAGGACCCCTTTTCACCATTGGTTTTCCCATTTCAAAGGACCAAAAACTGGGATTTTTGTTTGGGGATGCCCCATTTCAAGAAGCATCACCTACATATCCTGCACCACAGTCTGGGATAGGTCACCAAGAAAATGGTGGGCAAAGAAGACGACTTGGAACAAGATTTGCCGCTCATGGACCTAGGCAAGATGGGGGGGTGGCTGTCAAGCTGCAGATGGGGTGCCCTGAAAGAATTCTGAGTAATGTGGGGGAATCGCCACGTTTTGTGAAACAACTGCAGGACGATCACCTAAAAATTGTGGAAAATCCATTGCCATGATAGATTCTCACCGTGTAAACCATGGTTCGGTTAGTTTGGTTGATGGATGATTTTATCTACTCTAGACGAAGACATCTCAAACTGGTTTGACTCAGAATTGGGTACCTCACCGACCAGGGGGTGGTTCACAGATGTTCCCGAAACTCCAAACCTGTGAGTCCATGTTTGGTTTTGCCTTCTCTGGATAGATTGGGATGCCATATGCTAACTGGCTATATTCTTTTCAGGAGTGGGTCTTGTCATACTTTGCTCCAGCCAAAAGTACCCTCTAGTTATTTAACATAGCCATGGAAAATGGCTAATTTTGGATGATTTTCCCAGCTAGAAACCTCCATTTATAGGGGATTTTCCATGGCTATGTGAAATAACCAGATGGTAAAACTTCCAAGAGGAGATCAATCAAACCATCCAGCGTCACAATTGGCTGGGCCCTCCGGGTGTTTTTTGCCTCCAGGCTGAGCCCTTGAGTCGGACCAATCATCTACGGTGGGTGGATGGTTACGAAATCCTGCAGCAGTTGGAAACGATTCAGAACTATGAAACACTGTATATAATGGATTATAATGGGATTACACAGGGATTGTAAGGGGATAAATCATCTACCAACTGGTGTAGGATTTCTTCCATCCACAGTATCTTCCCAATTTTGTTGGGTATTATCCCCATGCAGTAGCTCAAGAGCTGGATGAACTTCGCTCGTCCACTGGTCGCCATTGCCCTTCCAAGCTTTTCACGCCGAACTCTGGGTGCAACGAAGCTGCAACGAACATGTGATGCGATGTGATCCTTGCCAGTTGGGGATGGGTCAAAACCATTCAAAACCCATGATATCCCATTATTACCATATGACTGGGGGGATAATCATCCATCAACCAGCTATTTTAGGGTACCCAGGGTGCCAGGATTTTGACTCACAACCATTTGCTCAATGGTCTTGAATCACGTTAAGATGAAGAATTGGCATATCTTTTGATCAACGGTTCCCAGACACTACCTCGTTTGATGGCTTTGAAGGAAGGAAATTGCTTGAGGGGTGAACCCTTCCAAAAGCTCAGCAGAGGGCTTTTGGCGGAGGGACATCACCCCGAAAGGATGGGTTTCCCCAAGCTCCCAAATTGAAAAATAAAAATATCAGGGAAGAAGCAATGACTCTGGATATGTCCAAAACCGCGTCGAAAAGGCAAGAATCATGACAGCAATCATTGGTTTTCCAAAGGGAGAAAAGTAAGTTCAACTGCCGAATTTTGGGCTTCTTCTCAATTTGGAGATATGGCTTCAAACCCATAAAACGTGAAAACACCATGCATGGAGGGATGAACATCCAGCTGTACCAGCTTTTTTGTGTCAGGGTAGCACCCATTTTGAGACACAGCCAATTGGAAAATCTTTCAGCATTGGCCCATGGCTGGCTTCTGGCACTGCAGACATGACCATGGCAACTTGGAAGCAACAGTGGTTGGAGGTGGCCCCCTTTTAGAGCTCAGAAATCCACCAGGTCAAACCATGATGGATAGTTTAGTGAGGTAAACAAAATAAACCATCCCCAATTGATACAGTATGGGATTTTTATGATTTTTATGGGTTTCGGGAGAATATGCTTCTGCTATGACTCGTTGATTTTCCCTCGAATTCCACTAGTGAGGTTCCAACCCAATGGGGATATGGGAGGATATTCCGAGAATATGGATTGATTTTTCAGATCACAGTGGGATTTTTGAATAGACAGATTTGGAGGTTTCTTAATAAATGGGGGGGTACCCCTAAATCATCCTTTGTTTGGTAAGTGCTCTGCTTCACCATAAATGGATAGATATACCAAGCAGCCGAAAATACGTGGAACTGTTCTGCAGGGCATCTAAGATTACCATAAGACAAGTCACGTATTCACGTGTTCCTGAAAAGGAGGAGGAGGAGGAACACTTAAAGTGACTAGATAAGCTACGGCAGGAATCAGGTTGCATGTAGCTAATGTCAACCCCGGACCCCGGATTGATAAACCGCTGGACTGTCTAATTGTGTGGGTCCAATTGGAGTAGCCTCCAAATGGTTGCTTTTAATAGAGAAAATGATGATAAATCATTGGATTTGGGTACTTTATTTTCAGACAAATCCATGTCATGTAATGATCACAGATGTTGATATAATTAGGTACGGATCAGGAAGACATAAAGAAGGACCTGTGGCTTGACATTCGGCCTGATGTGACTTCGGGCGCTCACCGGTAGCCATGTTGTTTCTGGCATATGCCAATGTGGCCGTGAAAACCACCCCTATCCCATCTTATTGTACTGGTTGGTGAGTAAATATTCCTTAGGTAAGAATAATGTATATATATATATACATATATATATACAGCAATCACCAATCAACCAGTCAGTATATCCTTTTGTATTCACCCATCAATGGATCAATGTGTAAACCTTTTTGCGTTGGTTGGGATTGGAACCCTTAATTGAATACATAAGCCTCCCTGACCCAGAATAGTTGAATAGTATGATCTTGCTTTTGTTTACTGCCTGGGTTGGAAAAAGAACTATCTGTCCAAAGAAAAACACAGGTGTGTCTCAGCAGTAGGCAGGTGGTTCAAACTATTTTATAGTACATCTCTTCTAAAAATATATCGCAGGTTGACGAGGTGATTGGTTTTGCTTTGGTAGGGTGATTCGGTTGTTTAAACAATTTCAGGAAAGCAGGTGTTCCGATTTCCAAACAATGAATTTTCCTGAATTTCAAGTCACCACATCTAAGGATAAATCTACGGCCATGTCCTGTAGATTTACTTGCGAACCCATGACCCTAGGATTCAGATCATCAATTGCTGGAGAAGATGACTGCCATGGAGAACCGCGCGCTCATGTGGCAGGTGCACGCGCTAGTTTCATCGCTGTTTTGGTGGCACTTGTGCCACAGTCAAATGTTATTTCGACTAATGAGGGAGACCCAATGCCATAAAGAACTACCATTTTGGGATGGTTTTTGCAATCCATTTGTGGTGATTTTGGGGATAGTTTAAAGGTTTCTTATTGGGTTTACCACGGTGAAATACGACGATCTCAATGTGATTTCGGGGAAAAGTTGGATAGGGACCTTAATGTGTCAATCTTTTGTTGCCAATGGGGATTCATACTAACCAGCTGATAGTTGTTCTTGCAGAGTACAAGATTCGCCATATCACTGTAAATGATTGCTTTGAGTAAATTATGGAGACTTGTTCCCAAACGACCTTTCTCAGCTCAGTGCATTCAAATTGAATTCAGCTAGAAGATTGGTTCAGAGTCCAAGAAGGAACAGAAAAAGTTGAAGTGTGTACAGAAGGGTGCCAGGGTTTTCACATGGATTGACCATCCCAGTTTGTCAAGGGGTTACCGATAGTTCAGAAGTCAGGGTCGACTCCCTGGATCTTCTGAGATCATGTGCAACCAGTATGACTAGCCGAGTCAGACCCTTCGACTTTGACTCTGGTTCAAGAAAAAAGGATTGACATGGGGTAAATATGGGCAAATGGGGTATGGTTTGAATGGTTTACCACATGAAATCGTTCTATGAAAATGTTGTTTTTAGTCTACGTCTTTACAGATAAGATGTAGAATGACATGCCATAAGGCCTGCCACAACATATCATAACATGGTTTTTGACGCCCCGCCGCGTGGCAAAATGGGGTGGGGTAAGCTGGTATGGTGTCTTATTGGGTTTGCCACATTTCTTGGGGTTGCATCCCAGTAAGTAGATGGTTGATAACTCATATATACTGTACTGGTGATTTTTCCATAAATAGCTTGCATACCAAGTAGCGGATTCCCTTCTAAACCGTCATTGTCAAAGGCCTTGATTCGCCAGGCAGACTTAGACCAAGAGCTTCAAAGGCGGGGCAGACCAGTCTGCCATTGTGGGAACATGGTAGCTTTACCAGCTCAACTGACTGATAAATATTGATTGTGAAATACTGTTACTAGGATGTACAGTATATAATATAATTGTTATTTTATTGTATTTCATTGGTATTACTATTTTTTGTGTAGATATATAAAAACATGAATATAACTTTGTGCAGTAATTAAATTGCTACTATACATATATCGTTACTGTATATTATATATATTATAGAGATATTGGTTGTAAGACTAATGAAGTAATGCCCAGAGCCGGATTGCTTGATGGCTACTGAGCCATTAAAGATACCTGGCTGTCGGTTGGTTTTGATAGCGGCTTATGAGCCCATTTGTTTTTGCATTGGAATTGTGAACGGACTCATTTTATAGTAAACATCTCTTCTTTCTATAGGTGGGAAATAGGTACAGTAAATACTCACAAACTGGCCCCCCCTCCAGTTGTGAGTTTGTTCATGAACCCATTCAATGGACCCAATCTCATGTAGATAAAGCTACCATAAATAGTTGCATTCGGTGTCAATAAACGTTTTCACAAATGATCTATCAGTCCCTTGAAGCTCTTGCTCAAGAGCTGATGTTCCATGATTGTGGGCCAATATGTTTGGGTATAAAGTAAAGGAAATCTATCTTATCCCAATTAACTTGCTTGAATTTCTATCCTCGACATGATCTGCTTCAGAGTGTGCCACCTTGCTGGTGCGTGCGATCCTGTGTCAGATGTGATTGCGCAAAAATCCCTACGGCGAGATGGTGAAACAGAGATACCCTGTGGTTATTTAACATCGCCATGGAAAATGGCTAGTTTTGGATGATTTTCCCAGCTAGAAACGTCCATTTATAGTTGATTTTCCATGGCTATGTTAAATAACCAGAGGGTAACTATACGGCCAAACCCCACAGTTTGCCCGCGCCCACTCCGACGACGCTTCGGAACGTCAAAAAACACTATGTTTTGTGGGAATAAATGCACATGTCAATGATCCGTCCTATCATCTTGCCACGCACTTCTAGGGGACCCGTGCGGTGAATGTTACTACATCATCATCATCATCATCATCATCATCATCATCATCATCGTCATCATTATCATCATCATCACCATCATCATCATAATAATCATCATCATCATTATCATCATCATCATCGTCATCATCACCATCCTCTTGAACATTAAAGTTTAACGGGGGTGTGATTTTGATGATACCCTAGAAACATGCTGAAGATTCCCTTGAACATTAAAGTTTAACAGGGGTGGGATTTTGATGGTACCCTAGAAACATGTTCAAGATTCCCTTGAACATTAAAGTTTAACGGGGNGGGGTGGGATTTTGATGGTACCCTAGAAACATGTTCAAGATTCCCTTGAACATTAAAGTTTAACGGGGGTGGGATTTTGATGATACCCTAGAAACATGTTGAAGATTCCCTTGAACATTAAGGTGTAAGGGGGGGTGGGATTTTGATGATACCCTAGAAACATGTTGAAGGTTCCCTTGAACATTAAAGTGTAAGGGGGGTGGTATTTTGATGATACCCTAGAAACATGTTGAAGATTCCCTTGAACATTAAAGTGTAAGGGGGGTGGTATTTTGATGATACCCTAGAAACATGTTGAAGGTTCCCTTGAACATTAAAGTGTAAGGGGGGTGGTATTTTGATGATACCCTAGAAACATGTTGCAGATTCCCTTGAACATTAAAGTGTAACGGGGGTGGGATATAGCCTCCTCTGTGTGCTGCAGCATTGTCTCTGGACGCAACGTCTTCCGTGCTTGCCATGTTTTCAAGCGACGATCCAAGCTCCTGCACACGAGCTTTCACTGTGCAGGGGCCAAGGATGGCCGAGGCAATGGTGAAAGGCTTGAAGCGTGTCGAATCCCGCCCAAGACCGCTCTTTGCACAGGGGTGGTATTTTTTGCACAAGGGCAAAAAGACAGGCTTTGATGAAGATTATGCTCAGGAGCTACAGAGACTCTTGCCAGATCATAGCTCAGGCTCGATGCCCGAAGTTGCGGCAGAAGATGACTGCAGCACAGGAGCCATTGTTGGCATGGTGTGTATTGGAAAGCAGTTGAGACACACCGACCTTCCTAATCACCAGTGGGTGCAGGAAAGCCGGCCTGTGGTGTACGAGATCACACAGAGCATGCAGTTCACAGCTGGGGTGCCACTCACAGGTCGAAAAGGTGTTTGGCATGTTCGGGCGCCAGAGGTTCATGTTGAAGATTCCCTTGAACATTAAAGTTTAACAGGGGTGGGATTTTGATGGTACCCTAGAAACATGTTCAAGATTCCCTTGAACATTAAAGTTTAACGGGGGATGTGTGGGCGAACTGTGGGGTTTGCGCGTAACTATACAATAGTACACTATGTCTATGTATCCAGTGTATATTGATCGTGATCTATAGACTGTGTCTCTTTTTACTAGTGTATAACCATGATATTTATAGTTGTAGTACACTTCAATCGTTTGATGATCTGCATGTACAATGTATTTATGTAATAATGCACCTGTTCTAGTAATCATGCATTATATCTATCACAATATCCATAGTGATAATATGGTGATGGTTCAACCCGATCCTTTTGTGTCCTTGTTCAATATTTTGATTAACGTATAGTGCAGTAATAAATAGTATAACAACTATACATAGCAAAAATACATTCCATCATACATATGTATATACATATATATATATATATGTATATTTATTTTTGTATATATATATATATTTATACATGTATATATATATATATGTACACATATGTATATATATATATATGTACTCATATGTGTATATATATATTTATATATGTATATATACGTATATATGCATATATGTATCAATAGTCTGAAATAGTACTGAAATAGTAGATATTCTATAGAGTATATATATATTTACATATATAGTAGGTTCAATCCCTATAGCCACCTCCCCAGCCAGGCTCAACGCCGAGATCTCCCAGGTCCTCCACGACACGCCGAGCTCGGCACCGTCGCCGCCGGCGGAGCAGCTGGCGCTGTGGCGGAAAGAGCTGCGACAGACGCAGCAGTTCTTGGTTCCTTGGGATGAACGACTTAATGGTTACTTGGGATGAAGTTCTTAATGGTTCCCATTAATGGGATGATTATTAAATATTATTAATGGTTATTAATGAAGTTATGGGATGATTATCAATGAAAATAACCATTATTAATTAACTTGGGATGAATAACCATTAATAATCATCCCATTCCCCCATTCCCTGCTAAGCACAAGTAAGCTGAAAAATGGTGGGAAAAACTGGGATTGTACAGCAGTTTTTAAGAAAAAGTTGTCCATAAAATACCATTTTAGGGATGAAACCTAGTGGTGGGAATTCCATGAAAAAACCCGTATGAAGATGGAATGAAGATGAAATTTGGTAAAATGGTGAAGAGAAATTGGATTTTATGGAAGATTCCATGGCATATTTCTGGGATTTTCATGGGATTTCCATGGGATTTCCAGTGGATGAAAATGGAATATGGAAGTCATGGGATCCGATGGGCTTTGACATCGGATTTTTTCTGTACCCTCCGGTATTGCCTAACAGTTTGCGAACTGGAAAATGGTCATAGAAATAGTTGATTGTCCCATGAAAAATAGTGATATTCCATAGTTAGTTTACCAGAGGGTAATGGAACATCATGCGATTTAATGGGATTGAATGACATGAAAATGAACAAACCAGTGGGATGAAGATGGATTTGGTACCTGAACATGGTGGTTTAATGGGATGTGCATGGGATTTTCCCAGTATTTTAACCATTGATTGGTTGAGAACAGAACTCTGAACGAAATGGCGGATTGAGATGGGTCAAGCATCAAATTCATTAGATTTACTGGGAATTGCACTATCAACCACTGGGAAATTTACATCATTTTAGGTTTACTTCACTATACAGTATGGACATGATTTTTCATGGGATTCGATTTATCATCAAATTTACTGGGGTATTGAACTACGAAAACATGGGAATATTTTATGGGATTTAGTGGGAGAAGTGGATCAAATCGATGAGAATTGTTGCCATTTCGCAGATTGACCTGGGGTGGCCCACAATGCTGGGACGCCAAGATAATCTTCTCTTGCTTGAAAAATGTACAAGAGGTTTGGATTTCTGGAATACCATAAAAGATGAATGGGTGAACAAGAAACAACCTGGCCACTTTGTAGCCATCTGATCTCGGAAGCATTCCTACCCCGATGTGCGTCCGAGATATCACGACAGACCCAACCGTAGTGCCTACGATGGCGTGGCTGAGACCACGGCGTTGTTGGTAGAGCCAAACGTGACGAAAGAAAATGTCAAGGGATGCCCACCTGAGCTTTTCGGGGAATACCTCAGTTACCTCAGTGACATCTACTTCATGGATGTTGTTTGGCTAGATGCAGTTCGCTTTGGATGGGCATGCGGGAGGGAACGTCAGGTTTCGATCGCGCGTGCAAGTAGACTTGGGCAGAGCACTTTTGGGCCCACATGTGCCGAGTGACAGTGACGACATGATTATCAGAGATGAATTCGCAGTGGAGGTGCGATTCTTCTCATCAGAGATAACCCACCACAAACCCTAGCTGACCTAGTCATAAACCAACCTTAGCCAACTGCAGGACCCACCAATATCATGAATTCGATGACACATCCCACCTAAACATCACTAAACGACATGTTTCCATATTTTGGTGAAAATCTCTGTCTATCCTGTCATATTGTGGATGGCAGAAATCTTGCACCAATTGGTAGACGGTTTGCCCGATTAATTATTAAGTATAATCCCTTTTCTACCGTGTTTCACATGTAGTTTCCAACAGTTACTAACTGGTGCAGGAATTCGTCCATCCATTTCAAAAAAAAAAACGGGATTGGTTCAATGGAAATTGCAGGAAAGCCTTATATTTCATTATAAAAAACTTGGTTTCCGGTTAAGATTTTCCCATCAACCAATCCATTGATATCTACAACTGGGCACCCATATGCACCCATGGTGAAAATCCGTCAAAATCCAATGACAATCCCATTTATAGATGATTATCCCCATGATAGTCCCTGTTGTTGATGATTAAAACTAAAATCCCACTAAAATTAAACCACAATTTTCCCCATGTTGAATGCTTGAAATCCCATTTTTTGATGGTTAAAGTTAAAATCCTAGCATTTCCTCATTAGAACAGGGCACCTCATACGCTTATTCGTCAACTCAGGTCGAAACGTTGAAACTTCTGACAGAGAAGAAGAATTCTGAGACGCTGCTTGGTAAGATGAGATGGTCGTTGGATGCCTCAGCGCTAAGTATTGGGGATATCGATTTGAGTGCCAATATATTTGGTGATATTGATAGATTAGCTAAACATAGGTGGAATATGTATATATATATATATATATGTATGATTATATAGAGATATTGGTAATGGGTATATAATATGGGTATCGCATGGTTATCTTTATCCCTTTTGGATCCGAATGCCGCATTAGATCGTACTCAACCTCTCAAATGAAAAAGGTGTGCCAAACAATTGACCAGTGCAGGATATACCAATTGCAAAATCTTTATAGCTCATCCGACGTATTTATAAAGACAATAACAGTACTATTAAAAGAATCGCTTGAAAACCAGCCGGTATAGAATGCTACTCGTAGGAGAAGATTGATACCCTCTGGTGAACTAACATAGCTATTGAAAATGGCCATTTATAGTCGATGTTCCCATTAAAGATGGCCATTTTCAATAGCTATGTTAGTTTACCAGAGGGTAATGGCATTGCTCATTTTTGTGCCGCGGTCAAAGCATTATTGTCCCGTACATCGCATTGACGATATCCCACGAGCTCCCGCCACTATACACCCATGAGCTCCCGTATAACATCCCATTTAAGATTTGCCACGCAATCCTTATCTTTTGGAATATAAACGATGATCAATTTGGGCATGACCATCCCCCTTTTTTGAACATGTTTCCTCATGTAACTTGACCATGTTGCACTTTCGATATTTTCCAAAATAGGGATCAAATGGGATTGATATGCCCCCCAGATCCCAACTTCTGGAGGTTTTCACCATGGTTGATCCCATTTTCAAATGGCATTGGGTCAAGTCAAACCCACAAACGGTTGCTGACAGTTTTGTTATTGATGAATATATCCACCCAAATACGGTAGCTAATAGGGTTCAACCCCTCTGATTTTAACCCCTATATATATACATATATATATATATATATTTGCATATTAAATCTATATTTATTCAAAAAGATGCATATGTATTTTTACAAACATATACATCCATCCATCCATCCATCCATCCATGCATCCATCCATCCATGCATACAAGCATACATATAAGCATACATACAAGCATACAAGCATACATACATACATACATACATACATACATACATACATACATACATACATACATACATACATACATACATACATACATACATACATACATACGTGTGTACTAAGTCCATTATCATATTCCCATGTCCCATGTGACTTGACCATGGTTTGCATGTTGCCGTGCCGCTCCTCAGCCCATTTGGTTCAGCTCACCCCTTCGACCCCGCTCGACAAGAATCGATCGAGTGCTCAAAGGCGATGAAGACCACTGAGGAGAGTTCCTTGGCCCTTGGCCCGCCAGGGAGAGGGAGAAGCTCTGGTTATTTAACAGTTCGCCATGGAAAACCACCATTTTTAATAGGTAAGTCACCATTGTTATCATCTATAAATGGTTCATTTTCCATGGCTATGTTAAATAACCAGATGGTAAATGAGGGAACCCGGGAGCCCTATACTATTGGTGCTTAGCAATCGCTACGTTTCAACAGGGTTTCATATAGTTTGAATGGGATATGGAATATGATATAGGATACCGTATGGATCATTTCATGGATGATGAATGGATTCTGACATGGACAATGATCTGGATAGTGTTTTTAATATGCATAGATTGGATTTAATGGGGCGGATACAAAGCGATTTTAAGGGAATCGTAGTACCCCGATGTGGGGTGCGCAGCTGTACTTCTTGGTTTATGTTTCCCCATCTGACTAGTTCGATATATCCCCAAAAATAATATTGCTGGCCTCCAAAAATACGCCAACTTACCTATTCCTTTGGGGCCCCTTCCTGTAGTACAATGGAAAGTATCATTCTGCGTACGCAAGGGCAAAATTCGCAATTTATATGTCGACTATAAAGCCATGGATATATCATTGGATTGGTTTAAGGGAAAATTTACAGGAAACCATGGATTTTCCCATCAAATATAGGGGTTTCCTGTAAATTTTCCCATTAACCAATCCAGTGGTACCAAAAATGGTGATTTTTAATGGTAAATTAATATAAACCAGCCAATTATAGGGTTAATAATTTTGAGCCATACCCAAATGGTCCAAAAACTTGCAGGTGCATCCAGCTCGTGGTTTTAAGCCACAGTTACCCCAAATAATCCCATCCCCATAACTCTAAACACCCCTGAATGGTCCGAAGTATTTGTAAATCCCTTCATCAATCACGGTTTCTGTTGTTTCATATTGGGTGGATAGAGTCATATGGCTGAAGATATTCCATAAACAAATGGCATATTTCATCTGGGGATGAGCCACTCAACCGCCAGGATCCAGGCCCAAGTAAAAGCCGTTTTTGTTTGATCCTTCGAACATCACTCCCCGAACAGCCGCGGAGTTATGTTTGTTGGTGTAGAAAGCCATTTATGACTGCAGTTAAAATCACTTCAACACCAACACTTTGCAGAATTATGTCAACCAATTTTGCGAACAGGAACCAACTAGCCCATTGGTCTTGGTAAAATCATGCTAGTTGTTATTCTTTAGGCCTGAAATCACACTTCTATACAAAATGAAGAAGATTGCGAACGAACCGGGCACCACTCTGCAAACAAAAAGCCCCGGCCCGATCTGTTACATATCCCTATGAATCCACCAGTTTGTTCAGCTTAAAGACACAATTGCATTGCTACTTCATCACCATTGTCATTGTTTTCAGGTGATGATTTTCCCAGCCACAAATACCTCCATTGAACGGGAATTCTCCAGCCTCGCGGCGACACAAATGGGTCACCGGTTCGCTGAGGTTGGTTGGCCTCTCAACAGCGCGCCTTCAGCCTCAATGGCCTTGCCCTTGAACCTCCCAGCGCTGTGTTACGCTCGCGCCATCCCCAGGCTCTACAGGCGGCACGGGGGGGGGGGGTAGGCAATTTTCATGGGGTTGGTTTATAAATATAGATAGTGTGGGTAAAACAATAATGAACTACCCATTCGGGAATGGCTTTACATCATATCACCTATTTATGGTAAAATTTGGGATCGTTTATTATTGTTTTACCCACATTGTCTGTAGAATATAGGTTAAGGACCTCACTACGAACTCACTCGAAGGATTGTTAGTACGGGAAACTATCTCAAATGACCTCATTTCAGGTTGGTGACCTGATTAATTATTGCAATTTGCACAGAGAGGTTAACTGATTACATATAGATACAAAACGGATTTTATATCAATTGATTAATTGTGGATATTACAGATACATTTGTTGATTTAGTTTTGCCCCATCAGCTCTAGTTTTAGTTTGCATAATTCCAATCGTTGAATATGAAACTAAGTTATGAAATTGAACTACCAATCAATTAAGTGGGTGCAAATCCCAATCTTAATAAATTTGGAGACAATATATTACGAAGTAAGAATAAGGAATGGGGGAATTTATCATTAACAATTGGGATGCAATGGAACTTGAATTGATATTCAATGGATAATACAATGTGATGCCCCCAAGATATATGACTGCCACCCTCCAATGAGATAGGGCCCACAAATCGAGACTGGTGAGTTTCAATGCCAAAATTTCCGATTGCACTCCCCAAATTTACCCTGGAACCCTCAAAATTGGGGCAGATGATTTTCCCACGGTTGGAGATGAAATTCCTAGGGATGTGGCGACTGGGTTCAGTGTTGTGTGTTGAATTTGGGGGATGGAAATGAAACGCAGATGTCTCCTCATGATTTATCCAATTTATCGAACACAAACAAATCCGGTCCGGCCGATCAAAAGATTGTGTCCACCCATCCCATGCCATGGCAATCCGGTTATGGCATCACAGGTAGATTGGTAGATGCCTGTTGATTTACCCTCTGGTAAACTTACAGTTTACGAACTGGAAAATGGCCATTGAAATAGTGGATTTTCCCATGAAAAATTGTGGATTTTCCATCCAGAGGCTATAGATTGCTGATCAGAACATCACAACCTCCAATTCATGAGCAAGTCGAAGCCAGGTCGAACACCATGGAATCTGCATATGATGGTTTCCTAATGGCTGGGGGTACCCAAAAATGGATGGTTTATAATGGAAAATCCATCTATAAATGGATGATTTGGGGGTACCCCTATTTTAGGAAACCAGTGGTCAATTGGCCTGGTTACTAGGTCACCATTTTGTGGATTATCCGATTTATACATGGGTGAACTAACCCCAGTTACTAGCCACAAAAATCCAGTGGGACGATCCTCCAAGTAAACACCGGTTCGATCTCAGCCAAGTCTTCGTTTCACCGTCGCAGGGCTCCAAAGACAAGCTATTGGATCTACCGAAGCGTCTAAAACAAGGCGCAGACTGGCCTGCGAAACAATATGGTGGGGTTGACTGCGGGTAGATATAAATATATATATATACAATATAGAAGTTGTGGATATGTTTAATGGGGTGATAAACCAACTTATGCAATTTCGAATCATGGTCTAACTGTTTTCCTCCATGTTCACCATCCAGCTGGAGATATACCAACCATGAGGCTTAGTGATATTGCGTGTTGATCCATCATCAATTACCTATCATGAATCCTACCATTGATGATATATTAGATATTTAGATATGGAGGTTTCCTAAAATGGGGGTACCCCCAAATCATCCATTTGGGGTACCCCCTTTTTAGGAAACCACCATATATTTCGTATCACTAATACTATCTTACCATAGCAAATCGACTTACCTATCATTCATCCACGATCAATCCCTCTTTTCTGATGGCTCAAGCGGGGTTCGACTAACTCCCCTTGTGGTTGATGATTAGTTGGGGATGATACACTTCATATATATTGGGGATATGGATATCTGTATGGATATCTTGATCTAGAATATCTAGATTCTATATATATATATATATTATATATGTATTAATGTACACTTGGTGGCTCATCCCACGGATCGCAAGTGGCTTATATTTATGACCCCAGTTATAAATGGATATAAATGGGATAAGTAGGGTTCATCCACTTGTAATTGGGGTTATAACCTACTTTTACAAAGTGGGATCCAAGTACCCTTCATATATTGGGATTATTTCAGAATCCAACCAGTCTTGCTGCTTTGCCTTGACTGGAAGAAGATCACGGCTCGACTGGCTACCTTGGTTGGTTCATATTGACATGAGACATGGTGAGACCCGGTATTTGATGTGTTGTGTTGTTTTTTGGACATGGCTGTCCCAGTTGGCACTTGACTAACAACCATCTATATCCATATGATTATTTGACTGAGATTTGCTGTGGAGATGTCCTGTTACAGATTGTTGGTTACCCTCTGGTAAACTAACATAGCTATGGAAAATGGACCATTTATAGTGGATTTTCACATTAAAAATGGTGATTTTCCATAGTTATGTTAGTTTACCAGAGGGTAAGGTTGGAAAAAAATATAAATATACATCATCTCTATTTTTTGGTATCACCAGGCCAGAAGACGATGAAGACGAAAGCCACGAAGGCGGTCAAAACACATGAGGCGCCTCGCCGTTTGGGAGCGGCGGGGCACCTGGTTCCATTGCCAAAAGACATTGGTAATCATTGATACTGATATACCCTCTGGTAATTTAATATAGCTATTGAAAATTGCCATTTATAGTTGATTGTTCCATGACAAATGGTGATTTTCCATAGCTATGTTAGTTTACTAGATGGTAATAAACCCCAAATAGATAGCAACGAGATTTCTCTTAGATTTCGATTGAAACAGGACATTGATGTGGTTTCCGATTCCTGTAGATATTCCCTTCCCTCAATCAGTCGGATTCAATCCCTTTTCGTCGTGGTTCCGCCCTTCAACCGATTGTTTCTACTGGCCTAATGGGGAATAGGCCATGAAGGAAATATTTGCTAAGCAACCAAATCACCATTACAGCATGTTATAGCCTCTTTCACTTATAAACCATGACAAGACAGAGAGAAGATGCTTATCCCATATATCAGAAGCCAAAAAGAGACACCATAGAGACACCTATGTACCAACCCAGTATTTTATGGGATGATGCCAAAACCGACTAGGTAAACTATTTGTCATGGCGTGGGTTTGTCTGAAAACATTCCCGAAATCCAGTGGTTGATTGTCCACGCACACGAATGCCATTAAGTTGGTTGTATATCCCATCTACTATCACTAGTGTTGCCAGTTAAGTCTCCACTATTTGGGGGGTATACCCCATTTTCAGACAAAGCCAAGTAAGCAATTGAAGATACCCTTGTTGATTGCTGATTATCGGAGATTATACTGCCTGGTTTCACGGTGATTGCGAACGAACCCATAGAAGGGAAATATCATGCAACTGATACTTTCTATAGGTACTTGGTAGGTATCTCATGGGTTATAGCAAACACTACTACCGGTTAGTTCGTAATCGCCAACAAATATTGGGGAAATTACGAACTGACCCATAGTAGGGAAATTCATATCCCATGAGATGGGAAAACAACATTTTTCTCAAGAGAAATTCGTATCCCCCATTCTCCTAGTTGATGTTTGAATCCCCATGTTGGTTGGTTAAATCCAAATGTGCTTCGCGGCACCACAGCGTGCAATTGTTCAACCTCTCAACTTCCCACTAATATGCCAGATAATCATCATTCTAACATATTATAACCATATCCTGATTTTCCCAGTTTAACCGTTTAACATCGTTTAACCCATATATTGTTGATATGTGAATCCCCCATTATGGTTGGTCAAGTCCCACGTGAAATCCCGATGAAATCCCAATCCCCAGGTCGACTCCCTGGAAGGTGGTGCCCCATAGTTAGCTAAGTTGGTTTCTAACTCCAATTTCACTAGGGTTTATGGTAGATATATCATGATATATCTATAGTTACTATGGTTTATAAACCAGCTTATAACTACGGGGGCACCACCTTGTGGAATTGCCGCCAGGTCATTTTTCAGGTCGAAGACACTGAGCCATAAAAGACCTGCCGGTGCCACGCCGCCGCGCAGGGGTTCGACTGGGCGAACCGGTAAAGATAAATGATTCTTGAAATACGCCATAGAAAAAAATGCAGGAAATGATTCTTAAGATTTTTTTGATTGTGGTTGTTTTGTTCCATTCTTGATAAAAAGAGGGTCGCATCTAGCTGGGGTTGCAAAATTACAAGTTATAGCCACTTAACCGTGAGCTAAATAGGAGTTGAGCATGAAACGTATATACTCATCCCCAAATAGATGGGAAAGTGAATGAAACCTAATTTGATGATGGTGTTCTTTTCCATCTATTTGGGGATGACCATATGGATTTTTCGGCAGGACCAACTGCAGGGTGTTGTTGCGTTGTTGAGCAGCGCCCAATAAAAAGAGGTGTTTGGTATAGTTATTCCCAAATAGATGCAAAAAGCAAATCATTATCACATTATATCATATTCATATTATATCAAATTAGTAGGTATTCAGTTTTCCATTTGTGTGGGGATGACTGTACCAAAGCATGTTTTTGTTTAGGAGAAAGCATGATTTTGTCACCCCCTACAAAACTAGGAAAAAAGTCTGCAAAATACAACTGGCTGATACACTATCATTTCCTGGAAGCTTTTGGTTAAACCGAATTGAAATCGGCATGTGACACTCAGAAGCAGGACTCTTAGCACATCCTGATTTGCTCTACCCTCTGGTAATTTAACATAGCTATTGAAAATGGCCATAGAAATAGTGGATTTTCCCATTAAAAATGGTGATTTTCCATAGCTATGTTAGTTTACCAGAGGGTAATGATATTGGATTGACCATGCAGAGGAAGTAGTTGTTGCCAAGCAGCTCACTTGAAATGCTGGTGGAAGCAGCAAGCGCTGAAGTTTCTTGAGAAACACTATGGTCCGCTGGTGATACTACCCGCAAAATTGGTGCTACGGTGTGATACGTTTCCCTTCCCCCAATGTTAAGTACTTCTCTCCAAAACCTGATTTAGGAAAATGGATAATATTGGATCCATTCATTTTTCAGGAATTATATGAGAGAGTTTGATATTAGATGTGACTGTGTAAAAACCATTTGAAAAAACATCTTACCATGTTTGGGAAGGATGAACATGGTTAAATCATGATGAAATCCAAGGGATTTTGGGGGTGAACAGTAGGGCACAAAGGTTCTCACTCAGATGGGACTACTGCCATAGTGATTCTCCATAGCTGCGTTAAATAACCAGATGGTATAAAGTTCAGTTGGTTCATAAACGTCAACAACTGAAGTCATATCTACCATTATCTACCATTATCTACCATTATCTACCAGTATCTTAACCTACTTTCCAACCAATTTAGCCAAGAATGGGGGGCCAAGCATATGGTTCAAGGGAAGACTCACATGAATCCCTTCATATTGATGATAAAAGAACAGGTCTCCTGTAGATTTCCCTGAAACCCATCCACTGAATCATGGGCATTAGGCCACCAAACATTTTGAATTAAACAAAGGCGATGCATCATGTTTCGTGAGTTTATTGACCCTGAATATACGCAAAAAAAGATGGTACTTGACACATCTCACCATTTTCTTTGACACGAACTTTGACCCATGTTGATTGATATATTGAATGTTAGGGACAGCTATGAAGCCCGCAATCCACCGCAAATGTTCAAGCCCAAATACCGGTGACACTGGCAGCGTGTTCCTTCAGCTCACATCAGATCTGCATGATCTGGGTGGATTCCAAGCGTATACTTGGGATGCGAGAAGAAGAGTGTCTACTGTACTTGGCTTGAGTTGGATACCATGGATACCCCTGGTGGGGCTATAGTAGGCTATAGGCTACATGACATGCTACATGACATATGATGAAAGCTGTGTGCTTCGATTCTTAGCGAACAGTGGAAGCATAGGACTGGTCAGTCGTTTTTCATGGGCAGATTCCCACTCGACAAAAACAGGTCGAGAGGGTCAAGACTGCTCCACGATTGTCACTGCAGTGGTTGCCTGAAAAGCAATGATGGGGACTTTTCAAGGTTTATGTTGTATGTTTAGCAGACATTCATGTTGTTGTACTGGGCAGACTCAATTTTTTCTGGTCATATCAACCATATGGGTTTGTTTGACAAAAGAAGTACCCCAAAATTCGATGGTTTATCATCACTTTCCCATTAAAGTTGCTATTTTCAGGAGAATCAGGCATCACCATTTTCAGACCTAGAAAATGCAATGGATGTTCAAAGACCAGTTCAAAATCTTTACCTTGGCTTTCTGGTTATGACATTTTTCGCTACATGGACTATATATCTATTTCTTCAAGCCATCTATCTGAGGTTGGCCACTATAGACCAAAAGAATATCAACGATACGTCGTTGTTGTGCTTCCCTTTCTCATACTCTTTATGCAATTGCACTGCAGCCGTGCGCCGGCCGCCTCTGGCCTTTCCAAATGCGAGGTACATTTCAACGGCTCGCATGCGCCCTGGGCACATTGTAGGAACCTCACTGTTTCCAAGTTTGAGAGGAATTACGATGTGCTCGGATCTGTGCTTAAGTGACGCACGGACTGCACCAATTCAAATATGTTTGAATCCCTGGAACTCCATTCCGAATGGGGCCACTTGCGGATGTTTTTTATTGGTCCAACATAGAGCCCATAGGGGAAGACGGAAGAGGTATTGACAACATTGGAGAATGATGCTTGGTAAACCCAAATACAAGCCCTGGTAAAAAGATGTTTACAGGATGTTTAAGGTATATGATATGAAACTCCTCAAAATTAACAATTAGGTGCTGACTCATCCCACTTCGAAAGTGGATTATAACCACAGTTGTAAATGGGATAAGTAGGGTTCATCTATATACTTATGACTGGGGTTATTATAACCCACTTAGTAAGTGGGATGAGCCACCAAGTGTACATTTATATAGATATAGAATTTAGATCAAGATATCCATACAGATATGCTTTGTCGGTGGATCTGCACATGCACATGAGTTCACCACATTCCTAACCATTCACAGTGGAATCCAGAATGGAACACATCCAGGGTTGCCTAGCATTGAGATCTACAGTTTATCCAGGGCCAACCTTGCTCCGGTGCTAAAATACGTTGTTTACCTTTCTCTTGCCACTTCAGATGCCTACAAATGCATAGAGAGAAGAAATACATATGGAAGATCATTTAGCTTTGCCAAGCAATGTTGTCATATAATTTTACCCTCATGTTTGGAGTTGCAGCTGCATTTCGTGCATTTCTGGCAGGCTTTCTGTTTTTCATCCAGCGAAATGACGGGATGAAACCTCAGATGCCACCCTAAAATCAGAGGTTTCTCAGAGGTTTCGCAACTGTTCCATGACAGCTATGCAGTCCCCCAAGAAAATAGTTCGTTGAAAAAGCTAGGCTCAGTATGGTTCAGTGGGGCCTATGGTGATTACCATTATGATTAGATGGGTGTGTGACAGTGCCTGAGACCAACAAATAGAATTGGTGGGCCCCACTTTGTAGGCCCAAGGATATGGCGATAAAATATGATAAAATTGGATGATTTGCCATGAAAGAGACTGGCTTGAAGATCCGACGATGGTATATAAATTGCTAGTGAAAGAAGAAAAAATCAAGCCATCTTGGACCTAACATGCCATACCCACCGATTTTGGTCCTGTACTTTCGATTGGATGCTGGATATGTGCATCCCATTCCCCAGATGGTAGTTATCTAAGAACATTTGAGCAGTGACCCAAAGCCTGTTGGTTGATTGGCATATGGAGGTCTCCTTAAATGGGGCTACCAGCAGTTCTCATCCATTTTGATAAGATTTTCCTTTATAAACCACCCATTTTCGGGTACTCCCATTGGGATACAGAAGGGATGATGATGACATATTATGACCCATTATGAATACCTGTCAACGAATCAGTGCTAATCAGTATATTGGGTTAACAAGGGGCGTTTTGAACACTGCTCATTTGCCAATAAAATGGACCAAATGTTAAATGTGGGGCCCCCAGTCAATAGGTTAGGTTGAAATATCTCCAATAATAGTATGGTCAATCGTGACTCTACTGGGTTTCTACGCCAATTGAGAACTTGGGGACCCCACTTTGTAGCTATATTACACATATATATATAATATAGTCATATCTACATAGATATGGTTGGTATGTGAACCCATTTTCCAGTTGAGATGTACTGGATTTGCTTTTGCATGTGTAATCATGTGGTCATAAAATGACACAAAACTATTCTGGATGTTTGCTAATGTGGTAAACTTAATGAGAAGCTATTCCGCATCAACCTAATTTTGGGCGTATCATAAATTCCCAAAAAAATCGTATCTGGCATTGGCACATGTCCCACTCTGAGAAACCTGCTCTTAATATCGAAGGCCAAGATAGGCCAAGGAGTTTCAACACCTCAGCTGCAGTTTCAAGCCGCGCCATGCGCCGCACAGTGGATCCAACGCGTGTCTGAACCCTTTCTTCGACCAAGGGATCGAAGGGCAGACAGCAGTGCACAGTGCGATCAGAAAACCGGGCGACCCGGAACCCATCACTGGGGTGGTTTCAGGGGAAGAATGGGACTTAACTGACAAAAGTGAGGATTTCCATGCTAAAAGTGAGGATTCACCAAGCAAAAAATCCAACAAAGATGACATTAATTAATCATAATTAATCGGAATGATGGTGTGCTTTTTAAATATTGATGGGAAAGAGTCGATCTTGGCATCCTATAGATGGTTTTCCTTCCCAAGCCAATTCTGGGATGGTCAATGCTTTTGCACCAGTGTCAAATTTGGTTATATCAAGATGGCAAATAAATAGTCAATCCCGCATTACTAAAGCTTGGTTGGTGAAAAATCAGAGGGTTCCCTCAATTTGTGATCATCTGCTACAAACATGATATCCCTCCCAGTGCTCAACAGCCCAAGCAACCATCCATAGAAGATGGGGCTGTAAATGTGGATTATATATATATGATTTCATCAGCAAAAAATGGCGTTACTTAGTTTATTGATGTCAGATAAACTGGTTTACAACTAGGTTGAGTAGGGTACGGTTTATGGTGATTCGAACTATAGTTAGATGAGTTTATAAACCAACTTATAACTAGGGAGTACCACCTTGTCATTGCAGGGGAGGTATCAATTGATCCAAGCTCACTTCGGATCCAAAAAAAGGACTTTTTTTTTGGCAACTGTTCAGCGGGACCATTCATACTACCCCCAATCATCCGTTCATAGCTTGAGATTCTGTTCTCACCACAATAGGAACATCGATTCATCAATCAATACCCTTTGGTAATCAAACATGGCAATGGAAAATCCACCATTTATAGAGATTTTCCCATTAAAACATCCATTTAGTTCGGGGAATTCCCAGCTTGCCACGTTTGATGACACCGGAGGGTACAGTACCAATCAGTATATTTGGCTGGGAGAATCGCATGTCCTGATGGCTCACATGGACCTGTGCCGCCCAAGGTTGGTCGACTCGAAGCAAGCCAAGGACATGTTGAAACTTCCAACGCAAGGGGGGTCTGAAGGGTGACCGAATGCGGGAAGACATTTAGAGATGGGGATCATACCAGTCAGATGGAGGTGTCCTATCCATGCGGGTACCCCTCAATCATCCATTTTAATGGGATATTCCATTATAAATTGTAGACCATCTATTTTGGGGATCCCCCATTTATGAAAACCTCCACATGGGGACTGCCAAGATGGCAAATGTTTGCTCTTTGGGACCGGACATGTTGGCAACTTGTGGTGTCCCTCCGGTACTGAATCAATTCGTCAGGCCAGAAGCACAAACAGACACTCCCTGAAACCGTTGTTTGGTATGTGCATGGACCTATGGACCTTCTCCTCCTGCACAAACTCGCGGAGGAGGAGGAAGGTGTTGCAAGAGCAAAGCTTGCGAGAAGAGAGAATCTTGGATGGTGTGGTTGTATTGACTGCAAGAAATCATCACATGGATGTGATTACGGTTTTCAATGAATCAAGCAAGTTCAAAGTGAACTGATTTTGATTTTGATTTCTAGATTTTGTAGAGAGGGAAACTTGGAATCCCCTCGTTCCATTTTAGTAGGTTGATTCACTTGGTTTCATTGATTTGTATGAACCATGACAGGTATCTAATCGACAAAGACGGATCATATCGAATGACCAGATACAAATGGATTTTATCCCATCAGAACAACATCCAAGGGTCAGTCAAATATTTGATTTTCACGTGATTTGACCAGCCAAAAACGTGGATTTGTTGGAACCATCCCAGAAACGAGAAGTGCTTAACAGACCAGCAATTTGTGTTTCTCTCTAAAGTTGGGGGACCCCCAAAACCATAGGAATCCTTTCTAGTTAGTAGATGTTAGTAGAAATTTGGTGCTTTTGGGGGTGTCCAATTTTAAGAAACCCATGTTGAATTGGGCTTGACGTCTGCACGGGATGGTAACCACAAGAGGTTCCCGGGATACAATGGTGCTGTTTCGGGAACAAAAACCTGCGATGATTTCTGGTGTTTCACAGGATGGTGCCCCCCTAGTTATAAGTTGGTTTATAAACCATAGTAACTATAGATATATCTACCATAAACCCACGATATTGGAGTTAGAAACCAACTTAGCTAACTATGGGGCACCACCTTGCAGGATGGGGCCCCATAGTTAGCTAAGTTGACATATGAGTGGCTTAACTATGGTTTATGGTAGATATAACTATAGCTAATGGGGTTTATGAACCAACAAAACATCACTGGGGGACACCATCCTGCACCTTGATATGCGAATAAAAGTTGAGGATAGAATCCAGTTCATGCATGTTCCAGGTATCGTCAATTCTCCAATGTTCAGTAATTGTCCATGGGAGGTCCGGCTTAACATACCACCCCAGCATATTTGGGAAGTTGATGAACATTGGGAATTGAATCAAGTTAAACCATGTCCTGTTTGACATGAGGTTATCTATATATATATATACATATCATTCCACCATTCCGAGAAATTATTGGGAACATTTGTGTACTTTTGGTCCCTCTTCAGCAAAATCCAAATTCAGCATATTTTTGTTCCAAACGTAACATGTCATTGTTAAGTAATCATTATCTTATTTGCCCGCGAAAGTCAACCCCCCCAATTGCGGATACATATTACATACGTGTGGAAACCTTAGGTTGGTACTGCTACCTGACATGTTCAATATTTTGTGATTCAAAGAGTGATATATACATGAATGTATGATGCTATCAGCTATGGATTTAATTTGTTGCAGGGTATCTAGAATTAATGTGGTAAACCCCATGCCAAAAGCTCTATATCTAAAGTATTTACAACATTTTACAACCATGTCTGTTTATATTGGGGATAGTTTGTGGCATTTTATGGCTTTTGTTTATCGCATTACTTCGAAGTTGAAGGCTTACAGTATTAACATGTATTAACTACCATGAATCTGGTTGAGATAACCCAAGGGCTCTATGAGAGGATGAAATTGCCAGAGGACTCCACAGTCGCACCCAGCTGGGATGTTTGGGGCGAGCAAAGTGCCTCCTCCTAGGGGCTGTGAAGGGCTGGTGTATTGGTCACCCACACACCAAAAAAGGCTCTGCACAGAAAGCTTCACAAAAACACTCACATCTCTCAAGGACAGTGGTTCGACACATGAGCTGAAGAGCTTGATAGCCCAGATAGATGCGACGAAACGTTCAACACATCCGTTGGATGGAAATCAGACTATCTCCCAAGAGTCTGAGGTTTCAGGGTCGGACTAGTCCATCTACGCAAGGAACTTCATCTTTTCGACACCCACGTTGAACCGAAGTTGTGTCTTTCGCTGCGGTTGGGGATCAGCCTGAAAGAGTCTTTCGCCCGGACTTGAGACGCCTGAGGCCTGACTTGAGAAGGAACCAACCAGGTCCTCATTCTTGGGAAACCAGATCCTTTTTTGTGAATCCATCGGTGTGAATCCATGTGATTTATACCGCGACTTGTACTTACTATCCATATACCGATACCATCTAACAGCATCTAACAACCTGATCAACAACATCTAACAACCTGATCACTACCTGGTTTGGCATGTCGTGGCGCAACCGGGGTCCTCCCATTGAAAAGTCCTTGCGCCGAGGATGGAGTTGAAACAACGCGAAGAAGCTCTACAGGTGCGGGAGCTGTGTCGAGCTGGGCATTTTGATGCGGAGGTGGATTATAGGAATCGTTTTTTGTGGGTAATAATCAGATGAAATACCCCAGTCAAAAAATATATACATATATTCACATAATCATGGAACATCACCAGTTCTACACTTATTTATATCAATATCATATATATATATATATATGTATTTCTATGGGTTGTGAATAGGTCATATACTGTATGGGTTGTACAGTACCCCAATTATTGACTGGGACGCACATGGAAGTAGGACGTGAGGTGAGATCCCTCCTGTGAGCCTACTGCGGGTGTAGGACTCAATTCATAGGTGGTTGGTGGTTCATAAGCAGACTGATTGGTCGTTTTGGTCTCAATTGACGGGGTTTGGTGGTTAACAAGAAGACTGAGTGGTCGTTGCAAACATGTTTTCATTGGTCTGTTCCTCAACAAAAATAGGTTTTGGGCAACAGAAGCAGGATTTACAAACAACAGGGATATGAAACTGCAAGAGTTCAAGCTTGACCAACATACGAATAGCATCGAATAGCGGACATACAATGAGATATAGACTCCGTCAATTTGACTGGAATTCACGGCCATATCAAATATGAAAGTCATCTGCCAACATTCCCTTGTTTGAGGTCTATTTGGTCAAGCCCACGGGAGGAAAATCCCCTGGTTTCCATTGTCCTTTTGAACATATTATATTCAGCTGTAGTTTTTCGCAGCATCGTGCAAAGATCCCAAGCACAAGAGTTTGATGTGTTTGCTATAAGAACGTGTGATACTTGATGATCACCTCGACTCAACAATGTTCGTTGTCCCCTGAATTTGATACATGCCGTGAATGGATTTAGGTTTCCTACTGTCCACCTATTCTCGAGTTGAGTTTGAGTTTTTGGCATGTAGTGAAACCCAATTGACAACGAAACCTGGGAACAACAGTTTCTCTACAAGTCTGCTTTCGGAAGCAGAAGAAGGACAAGCAAACAGCGTGCGTTTTTTTCAGACATCTTTTATACTTATGTTTTTTTCAATAATGCAAAATCACCCATCAGATCTATGTTGGAACTGTTGCTTCATCATTGCTGAAGCCCTTCGATGCTTTTGACATGCAATTTGTGCTACAGCTTCGAATGAGTTTCTCTACAAATAGATTACAAATAGGATGTAATGATTAATAGAACTATTAGAATGAGTTTCAAATGAATGAGTTTCTCTACAAGCTTAAAGGCATGGCGCTTTAACAATAGAACGACTCTATTTTTGTGTCCACTGGTACCCCATGATTGAAAAACAGAAACCATTATGTTCCTCCATGCGATGCGATCCACATCCATATGTATGTATACATATATGATATATAGTTATATATTATATAATTACATATTACATAATTTTATATTATTATATACATATTATTGATGATCCAAATTTACACATGTTGATCTGATTGTCTACACAATTAGGTAGGCCACTCATGGAAGTTGATTGCAGGAAACAAACATGTTTTGAATTGGAGATTTTACTCCTTGGCAATTTCAAGCAGCTGGAAAAAACGTGATGTTCACCCAGACCTATCTCAATCTGAGATATGGCTATGGAAACCAACTTTTTTAGGGTGATGAACCCTTTATAAATCCAAGCTACTTTGGTGTTGATCGGCACTATGATGTCACCCATCCCCGTATTGATCAAGTCCGCCGGCGCCAGGCCAAAGAAAAGAAATTGCAAGAGCAGGTGCTGAAGGATCAGAAGGGTGTCCAGTGGTGATGCCCCAGTTCGTTTTTTGTTCATGGAAGCTTAAGCATACCCCCTAAAGAAAAAAGGTCATCCCCCAGGAAATAAAACCAAGGTGACATCGAAAGTCTGAGAGGAATATAGCCGAACCCGAAAATATAATTGTTGGTGCCTACTGTAGAAAGTTTACAACTGGTTTGGAACGGGATTAGAACAATCTAAGTGGGAGATATCAAGGGATTTAGTGCAATGGCTGAGCATAGCTCCTGATTTCAGCAATCATTCGGATGGATGGTATGAGATTTGGAGCAAATTGGAACAGCTTCAAGACATCTTACCGCGAGCTGCGGGCAATCATCCAACCAATTTGGCGTTACTTGAGGTTTGCAAGTTGCCAGAACATTTGGCCTATGAAATGCATTATAAGATGATCTAGTCATGAATTCTAGCATTGAGTCATGTAAGAAGCCTGGTGTGCTTCTTCGCTTCAGGACCTTATGTTTCGTTGGGGCGTTCAACTGCACAACCCTAGAAATGGGGTGAGGAATGGTGAGGATCCCAACCCGACTTTCATACTTTTTGGGGATTTGTGGCTCAACCACCAATCAGATATATGTTTTGTTTAGCAGCTATAGCAGTTGTTAGTGCGGTAGTCAGATGGGCGGCCAAGTTTATCCAGTTGTCACCAGCAGGGTCATCATCTTGTCATCCTCAAAGTCGGGTCCCGATGCAGAGGCCCTCGCACACAGAGGCCTTCGCACTGTGTATTATTAAACCAAATTTCACTAGTTGTGTTTGGAATATAGTACATACATCACCATAAATTATCAACCCAGCCCCAACGATTTCTGAGAGCTTATAGATTTATAGGAATATGCGGGAACCAGCTTGTTTGAAATGACATTCAAATGTCTCGAATGCTACATCGCGATAAGGCATTAACATGATCCGCGCCCATACCGGTACGATTCTCCCGCTGCAGTCGCACGGTGCAGTCCTCAGGCGCTGCGGATGTTGACTGACGAAGAAGAATTCCGAAGGTATTTCACTAGGAACGTGAAAGGAACAAATGCAGCAAGCCCTTCGTACGAAGCAGTGCCAGCTTGCGTATCAGGCACCAAAAACAAATGAAGCTCTGCTCACGAAGAACGAGAAGATCTGCAATGAAGATCTGAACGCTGCGAAGCACCTGTTGCATCGTCACCCCGTTCAACAGAGTGAGCCGCCGTCAATTGACGTTCCTCGGCCCTTGACCTTCAACCCTCGCTTTCCAGAACTGTTTGTTGGGTTCAGTCCCTGTTTTCAATGGTTGCTTTCACAAGGTTTTGATGGTAAATGTCCTAACAACTCCCAACATTTGATGGGGATAATTAGTAAAGTCACTGTTGCTTGATAAAGATTTATAGAATGAGATTGTTGAATCTTAGATGTTGATGGCAAGATCCAAAGTTTTTGCTGGCTCAATCTCGTTTTTGTGAGGAGTTGGGATGATTCAATAGTGTTACCCATGGCCACTAATTATCTGAGATTGAAATATGTGAAGATTGAAGCATCAAACTAGTGGGATCCATCTATGTCATATTTCAGAGCCCGGAATTCTGGTGTCTCATCCCAGTGCTATCTTTGAACCCCCAGCAGTACGGGTCATGGGATGCCACAATGCTGAAGCCCACAACTCCTTGAGTACGCCCAGTGACTGTGATATTTCTTTGGACTTGTTGGTGAAATCTTCAAGTTTGCTGTGAAGTTTGGGAAATCATTTTGAAATCACTCAAAATCTGGTTGCTTAAATTAGACATGTTGCTACTGAATCTCAAATTTCCAGTGGTTAAGTGCCCTTTTCCTCACAGTGAATATGACCCGTACGCAGCCCTGCTGCCGTTGCCCCGAAAACTCCGCAGGAGACGCAGCCGCCGTCGGCATCGGAAGCGTTGCTGGCGAAGGAGCGCGAGTTGTTAGACTTCAAGGACCGTCAGGGAGGGAAGCTTTCGACCACCAAAGTGTTAAGCCATGAGAGGTGGTGTAACCTTTTCGAAATAATGGCTGTAAGCTGTCAAATATCGTGATTTCACCATCAAGAAATATAAGATTCATATTTATATAGAATGGGCTAGCGCCCTGGTGCCGCCGACCCCCTTTTTATGCTGGGCCGGTGGAGGTGGGCCTGCGGAGACGTTTGCGGGCGAAAGGGCTTGCGGGGGACTGCGGACACATTTGCGGGCGGGCAAACGGCAGGCTTGAACGCCCTTAAAAACACATGGCCGTGGCAGCGGCTGCGAGAGCTGCCTTGGAAAGGCTTGGCTTGGGGGAGACGTTTGCGGGCGAAAAGGCTTGCGGGGGACTGCGAACACATTTGCGGGCGGGCAAACGGCAGGCTTGAATGCCGCTAAAAACAGATGGCCGTGGCAACGGCTGCGTGAGCTGGAAAGCCAATGCCCTTAAAAACAGATGGCCGTGGCAACGGCTGCGAAAGCTGCCTTGGAAAGGCTTGGCCTGGGTGGTCCTGCGGAGACGTTTGCGGGCAGAAGGGCTTGCGGGGGACTGCGGACACATTTGCGGGCGGGCAAACGGCAGGCTTGAACGCCCTTAAAAACAGATGGCAGCGGCTGCGAGAGCTGCCTTGGAAAGGCTTGGCTTGGGTGGGCCTGCGGAGACGTTTGCGGGCGAAAGGGCTTGCGGGGGACTGCGGACACATTTGCGGGCGGGCAAATGGCAGGCTTGAATGCCGCTAAAAACAGATGGCCGTGGCAACGGCTGCGAAAGCTGCCTTGGAAAGGCTTGGCTTGGTGGGGGAGAGCTGCCTCGGAAACCTTGCCGAGACGTTTGCGGGCGGACTGCGGACACATTTGCGGGCGGGCAAACGGCAGGCTTGAACGCCCTTAAAAACGGATGGCCGTGGCAGCGGCTGCGAGAGCNGGGCGGACTGCGGACACATTTGCGGGCGGGCAAACGGCAGGCTTGAACGCCCTTAAAAACGGATGGCCGTGGCAGCGGCTGCGAGAGCTGCCTTGGAAACAAACGGCAGGCTTGAACGCCCTTAAAAACACAGGCAGCGGCTTGGGTGGTCCTGCGGAGGCGTTTACGGGCAGAAGGGCTTGCGGGGGACTGCGGACACATTTGTGGGCAGGCAAACGGCAGGCTTGAACGCCCTTAAAAACAGATGGCAGCGGCTGCGTCTCGACGGAACCTTTCCGAACCGAACCCACCCGGACGCCTCTGCAAACGGGGCGAAAGGGCTTGCGGGGGACTGCGGACACATTTGCGGGCGGGCAAACGGCAGGCTAGAATGCCGCTAAAAACAGATGGCCGCGGCAACGGCTGCGAGAGCTGGAAACCCAATGCCCTTAAAAACAGATGGCCGTGGCAACGGCTGCGAAAGCTGCCTTGGAAACAAACGGCAGGCTTGAACGCCCTTAAAAACACATGGCCGTGGCAGCGGCTGCGAGAGCTGCCTTGGAAAGGCTTGGCTTGGGTGGGCCTGCGGAGACGTTTGCGGGCGACAGAGCTTGCGGGGGACTGCGGACACATTTGCGGGCGGGCAAACAGCAGGCTTGAATGCCGCTAAAAACAGATGGCCGTGGCAACTGCTGCGAAAGCTGCCTTGGAAAGGCTTGGCTTCGGGGGGGAGAGCTGCCTCGGAAACCTTGCGGAGACGTTTGCGGGCGGACTGCGGACACATTTGCGGGCGGGCAAACGGCAGGCTTGAACGCCCTTAAAAACGGATGGCCGTGGCAGCGGCTGCGAGAGCNGGGCGGACTGCGGACACATTTGCGGGCGGGCAAACGGCAGGCTTGAACGCCCTTAAAAACGGATGGCCGTGGCAGCGGCTGCGAGAGCTGCCTTGGAAAGGCTTGGCTTGGGTGGGCCTGCGGAGACGTTTGCGGGCGAAAAGGCTTGCGGGGGACTGCGGACACATTTGCGGGCGGGCAAACGGCAGGCTTGAACGCCCTTAAAAACAGATGGCAGCGGCTGCGAAAGCTGCCTTGGAAAGGCTTGGCTTGGGGGAGACGTTTGCGGGCGAAAAGGCTTGCGGGGGACTGCGGACACATTTGCGGGCGGGCAAACGGCAGGCTTGAATGCCGCTAAAAATAGATGGCCGTGGCAACGGCTGCGAAAGCTGCCTTGGAAAGGCTTGGCTTGGGGGGGGGAGAGCTGCCTTGGAAACCTTTGTTGCCATGGCAAGGACGAAAGAGCCAAGTTCCACACCTCCGGTGGTCCCAGGCGCCGCCCCTGCCTTGGCCAAGGCCGGGGTCGGCGGATATATATACCATCAAAATTGTGGAGGTAACGGGAAGATCATGGGGTTGAAAAGATAACGAATATGATTCTTTAGTGCAGGATTAGTAACCACCAGTCTACCAATAAGGGAACTTTTGTAGCAGGATGTTAGTACTATATGAGGGTGCTTCTGCATCAATCAACAGAGTCTGTGAATCCGGAGTTGACATTAAAGTGATAAAAACTATAAAATGTGTATTTGTCCAACAACAGTTTTCAGTTTATGGCATCCATAATGTGGATAGAATAATTAATGAAATTGCAGTAATTCAGAACTTGGAAACTCGCATCTTGACCAACAACAATTGACAATTGGGATATCTTATACTTGGCAACCGTTATTGGTCGGGTGGGTTCCATATTCCACTGCTTTGTTACGTATTACTGGAGGGTATCGCATTTAAAGGGTATCTTTTTGAAGGGTATCTAAGCTTCGCTAGTAGCCATCGTAGTGGTACTCCAAATCATTGGGGCATACCCCCTGGACAAAACCCATGGACTGATCATTCTGGTTAGTTGAAGTGTGAAAAATCCCAGTAGAATACCACCAAGCCATATGTCATGATGTCCCCGAAAAAAACATCGCTTCTTAAAATCTCAACTATCCCTAGTGATAGACGCAACTTGGACACCCCCAGTCTTCCCGCTGTACCTCCGTGAAATCATTTTCAACGGTTCTATATATGGCCATGGTAAACCAGTGGTGATATTTCAAAAATGGCACAAAATCAAACATGGTATATCATTAAATGGTGTGATATTATATCAAACGTTATATTATATTATATTCCAAATAGCCCAATGGATCTTAGGATCTTATACTTTCAATGGACTTTGTATTCGATACATACATATATATATATATAGATATTCCGAATGTAGACCATATACATTCCAAACCATATACATAGGGGTTTCCTGAAATGGCGGTACCCCAAAATCATCCAAGCCATTAGACAGTTTTAGTATTGAAAGCCATTCTTCTTGGGGATCCCCCATTTCAAGTAACCCCCTAATACAATTCACAAATTTTCCAAAACTCAATGGATTGGTTAATGGGAAAATTTACAGGAAACCATGGAATTTCCCATCAAATATACGGGTTTCCTGTAAAATTTCCCTTAAACCAATCCAGTGAAAAACCATTTCTAGAGATGTTCCTTTTCAAACCTCTATTTGAAAGTTCGGGGGCAACCCAGTCCAGTTGTGTCCCAAAACTGTAGGCATTCAAACGAAAACCCTGAGGATGACACCCTGGGGTTTGGCTAAGTCGGCTCGGACGACTTTGGTGAAGCGTTTCTGAATTGCGTGTACGCGTCGCGAATTGTGGAGCGAATGGTGTCGCTGGCCGGTCGACTTTTTGTTTGGATGTCGCTACAACGACAACGTTACTAGCGATGGTTACGATCGTTTCGCCAGGTCCAGCCCTCGATGGACCTCAAATCATCGAGCGCAAGCGAGCGCATTTGGTGCGTTTGTCGAGCTCGGCAGTTTGGGGATTTCCCAGCCATGTGTGGTGACAGCTGATAGTAAGTATGGTTTAAAACCGCATAAGTTGGGGTAGAGCCCCTACAACCATGGTTCTACGAGTTATATGTGTTTGTCTGAAAACAAGGTACCCCTAAACCCATTGGTTAATCATCATTATCCCCATTGAAATTGCCATTTGGGAGTCATACCCCATTGTCAGACACACACACACACAGAATCGCTGGATTGGTTTAAGGGAAAAATTACAGGACAGCTCATCAATTTCATGGGGAAACCCATGGTTCCCGGTGAAGATTTTCCCTTGAACCAATCCAGTGAATAGAACCTCAACAATTTTTCGCCATCGAGCTGCCGTCCAGGACAAGCAGCTCTTGGAGCGTGAACAAGCGCTGCAGAGAGAGAAGCAACTCCAACAGGACGCACGGAAACAGCGCGGAAAAAGCTGGTTCTGAGGTTATGTGGCTATTGTGGTGAACGCTGGTAGTAATCATGGTTTTTTAGTCACTACTGTTTAGTGGTAATTATGACTAGTCAATATTTTTTAGGCAATAGAATGATTGGGATAATGGATATACTAGTAGTAATGGGATGATAGTTAAGTATACTAATGGCTATTATGATCATACTGGATTATATTACGTTGTGGTGGGCGTAATTATTGGGACAATTATAGAATCAACAATGGTTGGATATTATTGCCGTCTGGATATTTAACAAACCGATGGAAAATTGCCCATCTACGGACCATGGATGATGAAAAAGATGATTTACATTGATTTACCGTTCTTGGAAATGGGGATTTTCCATAGCTACGTCAAAGAATCAGATGGTAACTATTGTGGTAAAGTTAAAGCCAATAATCACTCATCCCCAAAATCAACATTCTTACGGGTTGTAACAATCATTCCTACATGGTTCTTGTAGGTTTATTATTGGTTTTCCCACAGCAACAGCCTTTGAACGGCCGGGAAATCTCAATAAATGAGCATGCACCATGAACAAGGTGGTTTCACCCAAAAAAACAAAAAAAAGGTGATTAGACTATCAGAATTTGACCAACAACAATATGGATTCTTGTAGGAATTGAATTGTTGTTATAAATGGATTCACCATGACCCAAAGTAACATAGATGAGAAATGATGAGAATATCATATTTTGTTAAGGAGTGTTTGGTTTAATGGCAGGTGTATGAGAAAACGAAAAGGTAGTTCTTAAGCATCAACCACTTAGGATTTACAGCGGAACATGGAGAAAATCCATTGCTACATAGTTTTTTTTCTGGGTGGTGTATGCTGATTGACCATGGTAATCTGGTAATCTGCCCTTAATATGTGTATAAATGTGTCGTGTAACCCCAGCTATGATGTTTTCTCCAACGGAGGCGATGATATGGAGAATGCAGAAGCGACGTCCCAACGGGAGGAAGTGTAACAATGCTGAACAGAACCTACATATGTAAATCCTAGGTTTTCGTACTTGAGGTATTTGGGGGTTCAGTTTGGGTTATTTCTATCTGTATAACTATTGTAGTAATCTTTGTAAGTCATCTACATGTAAGAATGCTAAGTTTATAGCTATATGTCCAGTTCGAATGATTATTTGTCCAATTTCCACAGGCTGGTTGATGAAAAAAAGTGGTCATTCAGCTCACGTTTAGCAGCCAATAGACGTATGGTCTAAAGCATCGGCCCCGATATGTCCAGCAATCCCATTGACCCCTGGTGTTTGTTGTTGGAACCAGCATGTTTTTTCATATACACCATTTATTTTGTTTGACGTTCCCATTTCCTTCATGACATAACCACATGTTCAGTGCTCAAATCCATATTCTAAATACGTAATGAAATTCTGGTGAACTTCACCTTTTCACAAGAGGAACCCCATAATTTCGGGGAAAGTCACCTTGTTACCGCTGGAATCCACAAGTTGTCACTGGTAAACGACCCATGTTCATCCCTAGAGGAGCGGGAGCACTCCTTCCAAGCACGCGAAAAGTTGCTGCTGGATCGAGAGTTGACGCTTCAGGAGGAGAAGAAGCTCCACCAGGAGCAGCTGGGGAGGTTGTTGTTGACTGGTTATTCAACATGGGAATTACACAATTTAAGACTTAAATGGATGATATTCCCCAGAATTAATGGTTAAGTATCCATGTGAGATCATCAATGGTTAACTAGTGATTGATGATGATTAGATGATTCAATTTCCTATGATAGTTGAGCATGAATGGTTCGTTCATGGTTTTATGAAAGATTAATGGACCAATTATCCATAAAATGGGAGTTCCATGGAAATTGGCCATGAAGTGGCATCAAATGGGTTTTTAATGGGGATATAGCTGATACATGATCGTTGATTGGGCATTTACTGAGGGCTGAGGATTCAGCCATGACTCATATGGTCACATGATGGTTGATGGTTCATACATGATAGCACCTTGCGAAAAGGAGATTTTAACGTGTTTAGCCATCAACTAGAAGGTTTTTGATGGGGTTTTAACTATCAAACATCTAGGGATATGATTGATGAATGATGGTTGACTGTTTCATATGGCTATTGGGAAATACGTTACCGCATAATAGGGATACCTAATTACAAGCCAGTAATGGGAAGTTTCAAGGTACCAACCCCCAAGCTTGCCAAAGCAAAAGCAGATTGTGCACCCGGCATGCGAATTTTCAGCTTCCGATGGCACTTGTACAGAATTGCGCCGAAAATAGCGCGTGGAAGAGAGACAGAAACTGATCGAAAAAATGCATCAGTCTAAACTGGCAACTTGAGGATTGCCGCGTGTGCCATGACACTTTCTTGAAGTGGCGTTCGCCGTCTTGCTTTCAGTTTTAGCGCAGGTAGGTGCTCACCAAATCAATAGCAGATTGTGCAGACAAAAACACATCCTTGACACCCCTTAAGATTCGTATCAAAATTGCAATGTTGGGGTATTTTCCAGGAAAATCATGTTTTGGTAGGCACCCAGCCACAATAGGAGTTTGTTTCTGACCATATGAGGGTCTCCTTGCAAGAACTCACTTCAAGATTGGCTAGAAGTCTGCACAGAACGCAATAAGCCCAGGTTTATCCTATCCAAACTTAATTCTTAAAGTTTCACAAAGTTCCTTCAAACTCCAAGGATTTTCCTTGATTTGCTCGGTTTCCATGGATTCCTTAGTTCCCAGCATAGCTAATCGTGTAAGCCTTGGATGCTAGCGGGCCTGGGCTTCTCAATCTGACTGGGTTCAAAGAAAGGGGGAAGGAAAAACATGACACGATTGAAACAAGGACATGTTGAGCAGTTGTCACACAATGTCTTCGAATGCTACACAATCTTCACAAGAAAATTGTGTGCCAGGGTCAAAAGTTTGATTGTATGCCCATATTGGGGGATGGTAATCCATCCATTACCATCTAGTAAACTGACATAACTATGGAAAATCCACCATTTTTTTAATGGAAAGATCCACCATAAATGGCCATTTTCAATAGCTATGTTAGTTTACCAGAGGGTAATCGGGATTGATATTCCGATGATGTTTGGATTCCCATTGCATGGGATGGATGACCCCACAGCTGACCTTGGACGATTGCTGTCGGAGTTGTGTTGATCTTTTGGGGCCATGGTGGTAGAATCAGCAGTCACCATTGTTCCATTCCGATTCACTGCATGGTGTATCCATATTTTTTTAGTTCGATTGAGGAACATTCTAGTTTGGATTTGTTCATCAAAGTGTCTCACCTATATTGAATCATGTGAGTTTCCAGGTTGTTTTTAAAGCACAAGCTTGGTTGAGCAGATAAGGTATGTCATTTTCAACGTTTTTAATATCATAGATGTTTTACGATTTTTTTGTATTTATGTATATATATATAATATATAAATAGACAGTAGAGAAGATATGAAAAGAGCCACACCTTCTTTTTCCGCATGTAGTCTCCCTTGATACGCCAATTGTCATTGAATTGATACCCGATACCCCAGCATTGGTTTCTCCAGGAGAGGGAAAGACAGTAGCTGAGCAGAAAATCTGGGAATTGGGGCATGTTTGGAGGATCAAATTGGAGCTGAGGTTGCAAAATGGTGGTTAAACCATGAATAAATGGGATTTAACCATGAAAAATGGGGATATAATTGGATATGTCCAGCAATAACATGAGATGTGGATTTATTTCTAGATGGGGTAATCAACCTAAATTGCCATTCCAATGTTGGGAACATCATGATAAACCAACAGACTTATGAATTCTCTATTTTCAGACATTGACATGTCATCATCAAGAGTGGTGATTCTATCAAGACCAATCTGATGATTTACCAACAAACAGAGGGGATTCATCACCAAAGGATGACTTTCTTCACTCACAAGCCAACACATATGGGATAATCTGACAACTTCACCTCGCCATCCAGTTACAAGGATACTACTCATGGTTGACCTAACACCCCATAGAGGATGATTTCGAGGGAACAAACGAGTTGTGGGCCAAGTAGACAAGGCTTCGAGTTCATTGGAAATCGTCCAGATCTGTTCAATTTCAATGTTTCAATTTGGATCAAAGTGGGGTTTATTTTTTTTGAAATTGTCGAGACCAAAGTTTCATATTTAAAGCCATACGTTTGCGATTGTCCACATTGGAACCTGTGGACTGAGGCAGCAAGAAAGAGAGGAAAGCCTACAAGCTCAAAGAAAACTCCAACAGGAAGCTCGTTTATACTTCTGTTTGTTGACGGATAAACCCCAACAACATCCAGCAAGTATAGTTATGTCTACCATAAATCAAATCCGAGTTGACCTACTTATGAACCAACCTTATCTACATAGTGGAGACCATATGTAAACCCTCCAAGGGAGTAAACGGTTAGAAACTGAGGAACTTCAGGCCCCTTGCAACTGGGATTTTCTGATGGGAGACGATCGAGTCTGTAGCAGCATCCCAAGTGTTATCAGTTCACACATAATTAATGTAAACCATATATGGTCAAGCTGAAAGTGGAGGATCTGGGATACGACAATTGCATGCGTGTGTTTTTTTGAAAATTATGATGAACCATTAGGTTCATTGGATTTGGAGGTATCGTATATGGTTCAACACGCCATATATTTCAATATATGTACAGTAGGTCCATGAAGTGACTTCTTGAATGTGGTTCACATCCCCATTTCCACGGTTAAACTTACCCCTTGGTAAGATTAGCATTTGCTATGGAAAATCCCCTAGCAATAGTTCGATTGTTCTCCCATATATAGATACTTATGTAGTTCGGAGATGTTTCCATTGCTATGCGAAATTACTAGAGGATACAGATGATGCTCCTCTTGGAAGCTGGCAGCCCTAGTGATAAGTTGACTGATGAACGGCAGTAATAACAGAAGCTATATGTTTATATCCCATACATTCAATCGTATAAATATATATATGTACATACATGTATGTATAGCAGACCAACTGAGGATTGGATTTATAAAAGTTATATCCTACTCAAGCAGTATGTTCGATAAAGATGGTTGACCTACGTTCAAAGCAACTTAGCTGATCCATGTGGCGCCCAGGAACGGGAGGAGTTACTTGATGCCAAGGAGCCTGCGAATCCTGATCGCTGATGGGTTGACCGTGGCGGATGGGAAAACCATGATATATGCCACGGTCAGAGCTTGGGATACAAACATATCATGTCCATCTTCATGATTTATCAGAGATTATGTCCATCAAACTGAGGAATATACCATGAATATCCATGATATATCATGATATGTCCATTAAGATAAACAAATAGGGATTTAGTGGGATACAAATGAAAAACATATTGGATGTATCTATATAGATATACACAACTACAATCAAAAGTTGGATGATGTACCATGATAACTTCACATTTCGGGATGGTCATCAATTCACTCATAGAGAGTGTATATCCGGCATATTTGGATTCCCTTTGCATGGCATTGATGACCAAAAAGCATAGTCATCCCATGTTTGACCATGGCACATATTGGGATATCTTGGGGATATTTCCGGCTATAGGGATACAACGGGTATATGTATATCTACAATATACACCACTGTCAGGTTGGTATATTTGGAATTAAACACATTGTTCCCAGGATGGGTCAACACCCAGAAATAGCTGTGTGGAATAATCACCAAGGTAGAGGACCCAGGCAATTCTGGTTTACTTATATGGCACCAGCTGCAACTGGAATTACACTCTGATAAACTAACATAACTATGGAAAATCACCATTTTTATTGGGAAAATCCACTATAAATGGCCATTTTCAATAGCTATGTTAGTTCACCAGAGGGTATCCTCTAGTAAATTAAGATCCACCACTGCAGATTTTAATTGCGAAACAGTTGGTCTTCCATATCTATCATAGTATACTGAAGTGTAGCACTATTTGGGGGACCTTAACATCATATGCGCCCTTCCCCCTGGTTTGTTGGCTGAAACCACCATCCATCAGTTTTTACCCAAGGTTATGGCAGTTGTGTCTGATTTTTTCCAGGCGAGATCTTCCTATTCAACAGGTTGCATTTCCTCCTCCATCACCTTTTGGGCATGTTCACCGCCTTTGAAGCTCTGATGTGGTGATGTTTAACCTTCCAAAATTGGCCAATGGAAATTTCGACCAAAACCATTCGACTGCTAGGAGCGAATCTGGTAAGAGTGCCCTGTGGTGGCCTTTTAGGGCAAGAGAGATAGCATTAACTTAGAGTTCACAATCTAACGGCTGTTTCAACATGGCCCTAATGAAGAACCAGTGCTGGATCTCAAAAACGCATCAAGCAACCCTTCGTTCAGATTGAGAGCTCTGCCTCTGATGGTTTGGCCTTGGTGCCTAGTCACAGACTTTAGGCAGCAAGAGATTCTGTCCGAGACGGCCAGGATTCTCAGGGACCCTTTCTTAGTGCCGCTTTTTTGCTTGCTTGTTGTAGTTCAGTTTTCAGCGCCTTGTATAGCAAAACCGTTGGATAGCAAAATATAAAGGCACCTCTGATACATAAGGGTTGCATAAGGGACACCATCGATGGCAACCTGCCTTGAAACATCATCGACAACAAATAGGTGTAGTATCTCGAGTCATCACCCTGCTTGCCCATGTTTTGATTTGTGAAATCCTGATCACTGTACTGTAGGTGAGATTCCTGATGTTGGTGGTCTGAATCCTCATATCAGCTTACTTAAAGCAACTTGAAGAGTCCGTTTGTCTTCTTTCTATACGACTATAATCACAATTTTCCTTATAGAATTACATAGTTGCTATTGTCAATTTCAACAATAAGTGTTAAGGTTGACAGTGATTGGCTGTGTTTTCCTATTGTACTTTCTACATCACTGTTTGCTATCGTGGTCCCATCACAATCATATGGAACCCACCATTTTCCAGCTTGTGGTACTCAAATTTCCATTTATGTCAACCCAAAAAAAAGATAGAAAAGTTGTTATAATCCTGGAAAATATATGGACATATATAATCCAAACCATGCTGGAAACGCTTTTCGGCATCTTTTTGGAGGTTCCACACATTGCCAGGACCGCCAGCTTCGCTCGGCAACGCCAGCATCGCTGGCCTTGCCCGCCTTGCCGGCCTTGCCAGCACCGGCGCCGCCGGAACCGGCGAAGGCCGGGGGCGATGGGTGTCTCATGGGTTTCAGAGGGTGTTGCATTGGAATGGTATATGTTCAGGCTTTATATGGATTTATCATAATTTTGAGGGTTTTATGCCAAAACAATATATTCTGGTAGTTATACAGTATAGGGATATGATTTTGACCATGGTTGATTTAATAGTGAACAATCACTGAATATCCCATCAGAAGGCGTTTGCTGGGTAAAAAGCTTAGTGACTCAATGTACAATATTTAATAAATACATATTATATTTAAAACCACAACCGTTTGATGGGAATTTGACCATCCAAATATGGGTATTTGACCGAAATATGGTGAATTATGGGGGTAGAATAATATGATAGAACTAAATGATGATTTTGAGTGTGGATGCAAATATCGAAGTATTGGTGTTGCATTGTTACATGGTTTAACCAATAAACATGTGAGAAAATAGCTGGAGACCCCATAGAATGTGGTGATGTCAGCAAAATATTGGGATTTAGCTGATGTAGCCATCAAGACATGAGTGTTACCCAACGCGAATTTGCAGCTATGATGTGATAGCACTAATAAATGATGGTTGATTGGTCAATCCAGATGGTTACGAACCCAACTGGTTCATTGGGATTATTATAACCTATTTGAGGCATACCGGGATACCTATGCATCACCAGCGAAACACGGTGATGAAAAGCTGTGAGACTTGAAAACAAAACAACAAGCGGTTACGGTTACAGTGTTGAGCAGCCAATTTTGGTGAGTTGTTTTATCATTCCACTAGCCAGGGTTTTATGATGGATACATCTATAGTTGAATGTCCAGGTCACAACACTCGTTTGTCACTCCTGGATGCTGCTAAAGCTCATACCACAGCTTGTTCCCGTGAAACTTTCCATCAAATGTCGTGTCGTTACATAGTAACCACCACTACATCACTGATAATCACCATAGTCCAAGTTATATTTTATTCTATGAAGGTTTATTTCATTCTATGAAATGTCATTCAGGAATTTGTCTTGCATACAATTGTTCATTGCTAGTTCCTACTTCAATACACACATTTGCTGCTAACAACACCATGTGGCATGGTTATCCCCAATTAAATGCTGTAATAAAAAGAGTTCTTCCCATCATTTGCTGTAATTTCCCCGTATAAATCACATCTTGGGCCATAAAACAAAAATATTTCGATAGACCTACCCAACAATCACCAGCTATATGGACATGTCCAATCCATGGGGGTACCTCCAGTTCTCATCCATGTTTTTTCGGATCTTCCATGAAATAAACCATTCACCTATTAGGGTACCTCCCCATTTAAGGAAGCCCCCAATACCCCCATCATCTTCCCATCATCTCTGGTCAGGCACCAGGGCGGAGGGCCCCAAAGCGTAAGGCGGAGCCGCCTGCCAAGGAGCAAGCTGCGGGGAGTGACCATTCCGGTGTTCCAAAGGGACGGATCCTAAGCGTGACTAGAGTTCTTTTTCCCGAATGCGTAGCAAGGGTTCCCGTTTCACTCTGGGGGTTTGGGGGTTGAGGGTGTGTTCGCCAAACGTTGCGCAACCATTCGCAACCGTCCGCAACCGTTCGCAACCGTTCGCAACCGTTCGCAACCGTTCGCAACCGTCCGCAACCGCTCGCAACCGTCCGCGTGAGGACGCTATGGCCGTGTCTATGGGGGAAGCTACAAAGGAGGTCATTTTTGGACGTTTCAGACATGTCGCAACGTCATTTCG
>BGPT01001123.1:59038-87409 GCA_003297045.1 Symbiodinium sp. clade C Y103
AGTTTCTTCGCAAGAGTGTCTCCCAGGAGTGTCTTTCCAAGAGTGTCCCCCAAGAGTGTCTCTCAAGCGTGTCTCCCAGGAATGTCTTCCCAAGAGTGTTATGCCAAGAGTGTCTCCCAAGAGTGTCTTCTCAAGAGTGTCNNGTGTTATGCCAAGAGTGTCTCCCAAGAGTGTCTTCTCAAGAGTGTCTCCCAGGAGTGTCTTCCAAGAGTGTCTCCCAAGAGTTTCTTCCCAAGAGTGTCTCCCAAGAGTGTCTCTCAAGCGTGTCTCCCAGGAATGTCTTCCCAAGAGTGTTATGCCAAGAGTGTCTCCCAAGAATGTCTTCTCAAGAGTGTCTCCCAGGANCAAGCGTGTCTCCCAGGAATGTCTTCCCAAGAGTGTTATGCCAAGAGTGTCTCCCAAGAATGTCTTCTCAAGAGTGTCTCCCAGGAGTGTCTTTCCAAGTGTGTCATGCCAAGAGTGTCTCCCAAGATTGTCTCCTAGGAGTGTTTTCCCAAGAGTGTCATGCCAAGAGTGTCATGCCACGAGTGTCTCCCAAGCGTGTCATGCCCAGGGTGTCTTCCAGGAGTGTCATGCCAAGAGTGTCTCCCAAGAGTCTCTCCCAGGAGTGTCTTCCCAAGAGTGTCATGTCAGGAGTGTCCAAAAGGTTCGTGTGAGCATTCGGGTTCGTGGGCTGCATCTTGTTTCTATGAAGGAAGAAACAGTTTAATGAGCAAAAGATGAGATTGGTGATGAGTTTGATGATGTATATAGTTGTTTTCTATGACTATCAAAGATTTTGACCATGATAGAAGGCAGAAATTGATGAGTTTGATGATGAGCAGGCCCTGGTTTTTCTTGGTTCACTTGGCGATTGCTTCAAAGTCCATGTAACAAGTGATGCCTGCCATTCAGACCCATCACAATGTTTGCTAAGGAAATCTAAATGTGTGTCCTGTGTTTGTTGCTCTTTAAATCCCCAGTTCCTTTGGCCACTCATGGGGCTCTACTCTTTGGTTCCAAAGTGGCAATAGGAAATCTTTCATGCACATTCATTTCCATAAATATAAGCGGTGTCATGTTTGAGACAATATTTCATTTTTTTGTCAATGGCGAACAGCAACACAAACTAAAGATTTCAATCCAATTTGTTGAAGACCGACCCAGTCAAACTCGTGCTGTTTCATTTCCATGTTTGATTACTTCATGGTAGGCCAAATCCGTCAACAATCCAGGGCCCTCCTCTTCCACAAAATCGTTCTTCGAGATCGCGCGAGCGAGTAGAAGAGGTGCCGTTTCCGGTTGACTCGTTGGGCCGGGCGCATGGATCAAATGGCATCAGCAATCTTGGGGTTAGTTGGGGGGTTCCTAAGATAGGGGTACCTCAAGTCGTCCAAAACTAAAGCATTTTATATCATTTTAGTATTGAGAGCCATGAATTTGGGGATCCCCCATTGTAAGGAACCTCCGATAATTGTGGTTCAAGCCATTGTCGTGCATTTAAATGTGGTATTGTAACTGTATGCAATGATGGGTGAAAATAGTTGCAAGCATTTTTGCACATGTTCGTGTAAACATGATGTGTGCATCTCAACTGTTCGTTGCATATTCTCATGAGTCGCGAAGTTGTTGCTTTTGCCATCCTTCATCTCATGTGATGTGTCAGGGTTTCCTAAAAATGGGGTATCCCTAAAACCATAGGTTTCAATACCAAAAAATGGTCTAGTTTCGGCTGATTTAGGTACACCTATTCTAGGACACCTGTTTTAGGAAACCTCCATAAAATCATAAATACCTTCACCCCAAAAATGTAACGCAGAAGGCCAATTCAAGTAGGCAGGTGGTGATGTTGTCCAGTTCCAGGGGTCAGTCATTTGGAGGCCGCGCCCAGGGCCGATCTTCAACGTTGCTTATATTTTCTGTAAGCATGGGATACTTTTTTTCTTTTGCTCTCTGCAGCACACCATGGCTCACGGCCTGTGTCACTAACTCGAAAAGATCGGAGACTGAAAAAGCTCCAAAAGATGGTGCAAAAATACAACATGCGCCGAAAATGTGCGCAATGATCAGAACAGAGGTGATCTACGATTTGAGAAGTTTACAGGCTTTCTAGATGCAAAAATGAAAAAGCAAATAGCCAAACTTGCTGATACGCGAAACCGTTTGCTCGAAGATGCACTCTCCATTGGAATGAAGTTTCCTCCAGGTCCTGATTTGCTTCGCAAAAACCAAATTCTGGACATGATGCTGTCACTGGAGCTATCCACTGTGTGGATACATTGTTTACACAGATTCAGACCCAAAATAGTTCGATATATTGTAACTGTGGAATTTATCATGTTTTGATCTATTTGATTGTAAAAAATCATAAATTTCATGACGTGTATCATACATGTTGATCATTGTACATCATAGTAGTTGTTCAGATACTTCATAGGTTCTAAAAAAGGAATATACCAAAACACATTATTTGTTATTTTGTTGAACTATGTCTTTGTATCTAAGACTCCCCATGTAAAGAAAAAGCAGTCCCAATCAACCTTAGTTTTTCAGGTTCAATCCAGTACCAGCCTTGCGTCTCAGAAGAGGATATCTGCGATTCGCCATGTCATGGCTTGTTTGATATCACGATGTGGTCTTACTGCCCAGGACAAGCGTCCGAAGACCAAGAGAAGTGCCTTGGTCCTGGATGTCAAAGTTTTTGGTTAAACCTGAGCAATAGAAAATATGGGGAAATTTTGACCTTTAACCATGAATAATGGTGATGTGACTAGGAAGAAGTGGGATATACAACCAAATTGAAAGATATGTTAGTGTTTTTTGATATGACATGTTTCTTTTCTTGCAGGACCTTATTTTGCGACAAAACCCAAATGGTTTGTTAAATATTGTGTTGTCCGGTGAATTTCAGTTTTGGGTTGTTTAACATGGTTTCATCGGTGGTGTGCCTCTGTCATATCTCCGGTAAAGAGGGACCGTTTCTTTTTCCAGAACAATTTCGAACATGAGTTCAAACTTAACTTTGACAACATAAGAATGCCTTGGCCCACAGGATGGGGTCCACTCCTCAAGACTTGTTGTGGAAAAATTGTCCCGCTGCCACTAATGCCACTTCTGCGATCCAGAGAAGAGCTCTCAGACTTGGCCACTAAGTTAAGCTGGATCAATTACCACCCAGCCGGCCTCATATGGAACTACCAATACTTTGGTGGAGAAGAGAAGTTTGCACGTCTATGCAAACTTGAGGAAAGCAATATTCCACAGCCCTGGAGCACCTTCATTCCGACCATTTACTACCAAGCCTGGATTACCTTTCTGCAATCTCTCAGAGGAACCTACTGGTTGGCTAAAGCCCATTGTATACACCAGCGCATGTTCGCCAACAGGTCTATGCCCGTCTGGATTTGCTGAGAAAGACTTTGAGAAATAAAAGACCTACCCTCCAGTAAACTAACATAGCTATGGAAAATCACCTTTTTTTATGGGAATATCCACTATAAATGGCCATGTTCAGTAGCTATGTTAGTTTACCAGAGGGTAAGAAGCCAGAGATGAAGCAGTTGTTGGCGTCTTACCGCTCTTTCAGAATGCAACTGTTACTATCGGGTGAAGCGTTTTGATTGGTAGAAATCCGGCCGAATTTTGAAGCTATTTTCAGAAACTTGATATGTCCATTCAATGTACATATCAATGCCTTGCAACATGAGCTAAAGGAAAATGGTGTTCTGCCTTAATTACAAACAATTTTTGTGGTGTATCCAAAGGTAGCAATGAACAACATCGGACATCCTTGTGTTGCTATATTCAACCACCATCTAGGTTTACCCAGCCTTGAATCCCATGGATTTTAGGGTTTCTTCTGTTTTTGGTTGGAAAAACCTTGCAAGGGAAATGTGATGGATTTACCGAATAAAAATGCGGACTTCTTGGTGATCGAATGAGGATATAATGGTATTGACAGTTGACTTATGATGGGAAACTCCCTGAAATAGCGCTTGATCATAAGGGAACCCCAGCTCATCGGTTTTGAAAATCCGTAATACAGTGGGTGCAGTATAAAACCCCAGATGAATCATGAACCAAATGTGTTTGAAACTGCTCACCGGTCTAACCTCGGGCAAGAGCACACTGTGAAGCCAGAAAATGGCCTCCGTTGGTAGAAAGGATCTTGAGGACACTGATTGGATGGACAACAACCAGTGTCATGTATGAGTGTCCTACTGTAAATTCAGTACATAACTGGTTCGCTAGATTCAATGTGGCATACATCATATATCTTTAATATAATATACACCTGTTTAGGATAGAACTCATACTCTGATTGGAATGTCATTGTTTTGCCATATGAGCAATAGGCTAAACTCTCCGTGCCAAAAACGATAACCTAGGATTATTGGAAAACGATATAGCGAACTCCCAAAAACGATAACCTAGTCTGGAAGATCCAATTTTTCAATTGAGGTTTTGCCAATCGCTCATATGAAATTCAATGCATGAGTTCTATCCCACTGGGTCCCTCACAGCCCAGGGGCAAATTCCATATCCAATATGGCCCGAGCCCATTAGGAGCATATGACCTAGCAATGTTTTAGTTATCCACCATCATATCCCATATCCACTAGAAGAAGATTAAACAACTATGTAACCATATTAAAACCATATTATCGAGTAATGGTGCAGGACTGTCCACTGTGTTATCCCATCTTCTCCCATGATATTGTTTCCAGCTCTGTGCAAGCTATACCAACCGAGGAAAAGTTCCATATGTCACCTTCGAGGAACTTCGCTGGGACTGGCTCAAAAGCCAAAGCCCTGAGGCGTTTTGTGAACGGGTCGATTGGAAAACCGGGAGCTGCACCCAGTAGTTTTAGGAGTGGAGTTGACTCTTCTGCAGATGGGGCCTTGTTCAAACTGTGATGATGCTTTGTGGGCTGGGCGAATAGTGCAGCACACATATATATATATATATATACAGTGACAAACATGTACATCATATAATCATATTATATATATATATACATATCTGTGTGTGTGTGCCTTACAATCATTCATTTTCATGGGATTTTCCATCACAAACCCATCTTCAGCTATTGCGGTACCCACAGATGGATCTAGCTGTGGCTGATTGTCCTGTTTTGCAACAGGACCAGCACTCATTCTGGTGAACCAACATGGGGAAGACTATAGCTCATCTACTGAGATTGTCCATGAACTTAGTGTGTTTATCTTTTTTAAAGGTGCATGTATTTCAAGAAGTCCCACTTGAAGGGATTCATACTTCATTAACTCTCCAAACTGTCCGGATCCCGTTCTGGTGCGAACACGAGCTGAAAAATAGATCTTTGAAATTTGAATGTCTTGAACCGCACAAACGAAAGTCGAAGTGGTGCTAGCTTGTACATGGATGTGAAATGCATTATTTTTTATATCATGGCCCAATTGAAGCCATGTAATTCATTCATGCTTGCATAGATAGATGGATAGATAGATAGATAGATAGATCGAGATGAATAGATATAGATAGATAGATAGATTGATTGATAGAGAGATAGATAGCTAGATAGATAGATTAATAGGTATAGATAGGTTTAGATAGGTACAGATAGAGATAGATATAAATAGATATAAATAGATAAATATATGTATCATTAAATAGATGTAGATATATAATAATACATAATATATAGATAGATTTAGATTGATCTAGGTAGATGTAGATATATATATATATAAATAGATATAGAGATATAGAGATATAGAGATTGATAGATCGATGGATGGATGGATAGATAGATAGATGTGGTTAATGCGCATACTGTGCATCCTTTGCATTATCACAATTCAGTTTCAGTTTTCATGTACACATTGGAATTTATTGGAAATTTGACCCTCCTGCTGCGTATTGACAGCCTTCGCAGGTTCCCGCCGAGACTGCGGTAGACGAGTTAGATCTTTTGCAGGCGTTGAAGGTATCTAAGATGCAATGGATTGGTCGGATTTCGAAGATGGTCCCCCTGGGAGTAGGTTAGCCAGGAATCATCAGGAATCCTAGGTGATGATCTTAGTCCATACGGGAAAACTGGGGTCCCTTTGTACATGGCTTGTTTCATCTACCCGCGGATGCGCTTCCTGAGACGCGCTTGCTCACACGGCTTTGTTCTATGCAGCGCGGCAGGGGCACAGCCAGAAGGACAGCCCACAGGCTCGAGGCCAGAATCCACTGCAGTGGCAGGCTCTGCCACCGGGCAGACAGTTGAGGCATCTTGTTCTGCCATCCGCTCTGCTGGAACCTATCTGGAGTAGTGGATACGTTTCAACCTGAGGAATGGCAACAATGTACGTGGTGTTCTTTCAGCCTTCGAAGACCCATATTTCGTCCTCATTGCGTAGAAAGCCGTGGACTGGAGTACTGATCCGCTGACTCAGGTCACCGCGTTTCAGCGGTTCAGCACGTGCAAAAAAAAAAGCATTGAGTCGTGCAATGGTGGCCGTTGGCAGGTCAGATATTTTTTTGCATTGTGATCCTTGCAGTTCTTGTCGTTCTTGCAGTTATTGTGTGTGTAAAAGCTTCTCTGTGTAAAGCTTCTGTGTGTAAAAGCTTCTCTGTGTGAAGACTTCTCTGTGTAAAAGCTTCTCTGCCTAAAACCACCTGTGTGTAAATGCTTCTTTGTCTAAAGACTTCTCTGCGTAAAAGCTTCTGTGTGTGAAAGCTTCTCTGCGTAAAGACTTCTTTGTGTAAAGAGTTCTCTGTGTAAAAGCTTCTGTGTGTAAAAGCTTCTCTATGTAAAGACTTGTTTGAAAAGAAGTGGCATGAGAGGAATAATGAAGAGCTCAGAAGAGGTGAGTTGAGACAGGCTGAGAAGAAGTCGGATGAATTGAGAAGAGCTAAGAGAAGAAATGAGCACAGTTGCGATCAGCTGAGAAGAATTGGAAAAGAAGAGAAGACATGAGATGAAATGAACTGAGATGGGATGGGATGAGATGAAAGGAAAAACGCTGAGAAGACACGATATGAAATGAGATGAGATGGGATAGGATGAGCTGAGAAGAAAATTTGGAGAAGACACGACATGAGGTGCGATGAGATGGGATGCAATGCCATTTCCGCAAATAGCTGCGATGCGGTGAGATCAGATGAAATGAGGAAAGATCCAACATTCAAAAGACAAGACGCTGGACCTGACAGAAGAAGCGCAATGAAAAGCTGAGCTGAGACGAGCCGCGTAGAATGGAGAAGCTGAAAAGAGGAGAGTTTAGATGAGCTGAGAAGAGACGAGACAAGCTAAGGTGACATGAGAAGAGATAAGAACAGATGTGATCTGAAGCAAGGGATGTCAAAAGCAAGGTGTGTCAGAAGCCAAGGGATGTCAAAAAGCAAGGGATGTCAAGAGCACAGAAGGCTTGACTGCCTTCTATAGGCACAGTCTTTGTTCAGTTTTGTAAGCTATAGGTGTTTCAATTTTGAAACTTCCGCCCCTGGCTTGTCCGGGAACTACTTGCTCAAAATTAAACCATTAGAGAAAAATTGAACTAACGGTCGCTCAATGGACTATGATGGTCACCTATTTATGGAGTCGAACAAGCCGCTGAACAATAGTCGCCCAATTTGTTTTCTGAAACTGCTACGGAGATGGTCCCCTACCACGTGCAACTTGGTTGGTTGTAGATGGGTTACAGGTGGATCATCGGTGAGGCTGTAGGCGGCTTAAGCCGGCTTACATATCCATAGTTATCCATTGGGAACAATTTGGAGGTTTCCTGAAATCGGGGTACCTCTAAATCATCCATTTTAGTAGGGTGTTCCATTATAAACCATCCATTTTGGGGTACCCCCATTTTAGGAAACCCCCATTTGCAGATGGAAAATAAGTTCCATATTTCATCCTAGCTGTGTCAATTGTAACCCTGCGTATTCATATCATATTGGGATACAAGTGTGACTGGTAGGGACGCGTAAAAATGTAAGGGGATTTGGAACCAACAGGTTCGACAAACCCACACAAGAACGGGAATAAACATAGGCATATCTGCCACAAAATGTGGCGGTATAGGTTTACTCCAGAACCCGGCGAGAGAGATTGTTATCAAACCAAATTTGGAGGTGTCCTAAAATTCAAAATGGCATGGTACCTCCAAATCATCTAAACTTGTCAAATTTTAGTATTCAAACCCATGGTGCCTTGGGGATTCCCCATTTTCAGAACCCCCCATTTCTGGTGAAAAGTCCCTCGGAACCGCCACCAGTCAGCTTAGTGAATGGTTGAATGGGGATGATCCAATGGTATCCCATTTTGGGGGGGTTCCATAAATGGGGGGTTTCCTAAAATGGGGGTACCCAAAAATGGATGGTTTATAATGGAAAACCCTACTAAAATGGATGATTTGGGGGTAGCCCTATTTTAGGAAAGCTCCAAATGGGGGATGCCCAAGCATGAATGGTTCATAACGGAAAATCCCAAACAAAAGTGGATGATTTGGAGGAACCCCCCGTGGATTGGAAAGCACCATGTACTTCTCCCGTGCCAACAAAGTGTGGATAATGAAATCTTCAAATCTGTTGCGTTGGGCAACAAAAAAATTATATCCCAACTTTGGCGAATTTCATCCCAACTGTGTTCTTGATCAATACCTTCTGGTAAACTAACATAGCTATGGAAAATCACCATTTTTCATGGGAAAATCCATGATAAATGGCCATGTTCAATAGCTTTTTGTATGTTTACCAGAGGGTATTTCTAGTGATTTTCTGGTTCAGGTTTCATTGTGTTTTTTTTCCTTCCCAAGACATGGGCTGATGCTCCCAATTGACGGTACACTGCCGAAACAAGGCCATCATCCGACTGATATTTTTTTCAGGGGTCAAACCTCCCAGAATTGGAAAAAAACATAGTTTTCTGGGGAAACCATGGTTTCCTGTAGATGTTCCTTTCAACCAAGCTATTGTGGTTGATTAAAACACCATTTTTCATAGTTGCACCACAATTTTTTAGGGTGAAACCCCCATGTTCGTTGATTCAATCACCATAGAAACAGCCTTCAGGCGCCGCAAACATCAGTTCCAAGCGAGCTGCCCTGGGATACAGATCTCATGGTGGAGTTGGATGAGGCGGGACATGTGGAGGTTTCCGTTTTGTCGTGGGGATACACCCAATGGCTGGTTGGTTTATGTCATTGGAAGTCAAGAAAAAATGGATGATGTCTTGTTCTGTCATAATTCCCCGAGCTCTCATTCATTTTTTATAGATGGATTTTCCATGAAATAGACCATCCAGACATTGTGTTGGGTACCCCCATAAATTGGAACCCCCCCTGTGTTTATTTGAAAATTGGCCACTCCACAATCCTACGACCTACCCCATGGATCCAAGTACCTTCTGAGGGAGAGTTTGGGATATGATTGAAGAGATTAAGCACCCTTTCAGGAAGTATTTGGATCCAATGGTTTACGTTTACCTGATTTCCGAATCAAAACAGGTGACCGGTGACTTGCGGATTTACTGCCAAATTTTATGATTGTTCATCGTTTTCCCACAAAAATAGTTTTGAAATGGCAGTCCAACCCAGTTTGAGAAAAAGCATGTCAACGGTTTAGACTTTGATGGACTGCGAGTTGACAGCTATGATGGGTTGATGACCCATTGAGACCCTATTTTGATGTACTCTGTGGGTAGCAAAGGGGTCAACAGTTGGGCTCGAACACCGGGGTATTCCATGATTAAGAGTGTGGGAATATCCCTCTTACGACGATGCACTTTGCTAATCTCCGACCTCAAAATCGTTGGTGAAAGGGACTGTTGTTGCTTTACTTTCTTTCCTGCCACTGACGATTTGTCCAAACCAACATCCACCAAGGAAAATGAGGGAGGTGAGTCAGAATGCTGCTTGTTGTGCTTGATCCTTTCATGTGGCAAACAGAATTTGATCAGGGCCGACTTTTTCTTCCCGTAAGATACATAGGTTGTGGATTCTGGCATGGTTTTCTTCTTCTTTGGGCGGTTCTAGGCCCCGAGGGTCACGGTGAAAACTCTGAAGATCGGCGACAAAGTTGACTTTTTGGTTGGTATCACCAGCGCTCTGGAGCTTCTTTGCCACAAGACTGCAAGTGCACGTCCAAAACATATCCTAACACACGCATTTCCTCAGTGGAATTGGTTTTGTTCTGCTACTTTGTTCAGCCGCTTACTTTTTTTCAGCCAACTGGCTTCGCCAGATTCGTCTGGTTCGTTCTTGCCAGATCTCAGGCAGCATGGCTTCTGGAATCAGGAGTCAAAAGACTTTCACTTTCTTGTTCTCTCCCATGGGGTGTCGGCGCGCGGGAGCGCGTCCGTCAGAACCTATTTTTTCATGACATGGTGCACATTACTTGGAACTTGCGTGCGTGCGTTTAGGCTGGGGGGTGGGGTGGGGTGAGGTTTGGGGTGGGTGGGGGGCTGATAACGTTGTTTCGCCTGCGTTTCCAAGACGATCTTGATGCTAAGATCTTGACTTTCTCAAGTAAGTTTTGGCACAGTTTGGATGCTACGCTCTTGACTTTCTCAAGTAAGTTGGGACACGCTGATGACGCTACGCTCTTGGCTTTCTCAAGTAAGTATTGACACCCAATTAAGATATGGAAAATAAATGAAAATAAAAGTATGAACAACGCGCGATGACACCCAATCAAAGCGTTGTTTTCGGCAGCAACTCATATATATAGAATGATATAGATATGAAAGGTTTCTGCAACAATTACTAGCAGCATTGAAGCATATTATCAGAAGAAAACAATCCACCATAATGACGATGATATATGATGATATACCATAACCAAAATGTGATGGTCGATATGGTGAATGACAAAAACAGACAGTCCTGTTGCCAGACTCTTGTGAAACCAGATGATCCGTGCGATCTCCACGTCGCCCTGGGGTCCAAACCCATAGTGGGTCACATTGTTCGAATTGGTTGTTAAATTATAGATTATAAACTGTTGATCTCCCATTCATGATGAATATTGAGGAATAGATTCAGAATGAATAGATATCCAATTGGAAGTCGTTTTTTCTGTATATTATATCATAGATCAAGATCGAACGATAAAAGCCCTTCTTTAATTGCTCACACTGATTGGAAATTATTAGCTGGCTCAACTATTCAGCTGGCTCATGGTAATTCATTGGTTATATTGCCCTCCAGTTCCCTATATAACATAGATATGGAAGACCAAGGGCTTCCCAGACGAAACGATCCACAAATGGTGGGATTTCCATATGAATATAGAATCTACAATTGTTACCAACCCAAAAATCATAAGTGAAGACCACCCTGGTTACGGATCTCAGAGATTCTCAGAGGTAACTGGATGGTTATGGGTTGGGTACATTATTAATTCCGTAAGTTGTTTAAAATGATAATATCAACTTCCAAAATCTATCAGAATATAAATGTGATTGAAAATCAAAGATATCACATGTAATTACTTTATATCAGAATATTGAGTATATAGCTGATATATGATATCACAGTTGATACTTAAGTTTATAAATCAGAATATTTTGAACATCAATGGATTGTTTCATGGGAAAAAATCTACAGGACATCATGGTCTTTACATGTTTTTTACCATCAAATATGGTCTTTCCTGTAACTTGTTCCTTAAAATCATCCCATCAATTCTTCACGGCCAAAGTCACCACCGAACTTCGCCACACCGCAGGTGGCGCCACCTCCGGCGCCACCTCCAGCGCCACCGGCGCCGTCCAAACCGACGGAACCGGCGCCGCTTTCGTTGCCGTGGGACGCGGAGCTGATGGTGGAGCTGGAGGAGGTTGGGGACAGAATGGGATGATCATGGGAATTATCATCCGGTAATCAAACATGGCAATGGAAAATCCACCATTTAGTTCGATGATTTTCCCAGCTAGAAACCTCCATTTAGTTCGTGGATTTTCAATTGCCACGTTTGATGACACCGGAGGGTACCCTCTGGTTATGACTAACATAGCCACAGAAAATCACCATCTTTCATAGGCAAATGAACTATTTCTATGGTCCATTTTCCATAGCTATATTAGTTTACTGGAGGGTAATGGGGTTTGAGTGGATGATCATGGACTGCATCGAAAAAATATGTTGTTTCAATAGGATGTGAATAAAGCTTTTTTCATGGGACTTGAAGCACCAAGAATTGGAAAAAAAACGGTGGTTCAATGGGATTGATTCTCATGGGATCTGGAATCATGGTTGTTAACTACCAAAACCTTTAGGAATGATGGTTTGCAAGGATTAGTATGGGATTTGAGCATCAACGGTAGGGATTGGCATAGGGATAGTGGGGACTAATCATCTACAAAAATTGGAGTTTGATCATATTTTTGCAGAAGAAAATTGGAACAATGCTGGTTTAATGTGGTTTTTAAAGGAGGTTTCAGGATAAAGAATTAGTTCATCCTGCTAATTATATGGGTAAGGATTAACCATACTCTTCCCAACAAAACCATGGAATACAACCTTCTTACAATTCGTGGGATGAGCCACCAAGTACCAAAAAGCGTGATTCCACCAAACATTTGGATTTCATCAACAAAAGTGGGAACTTAAGAATTAACTAACAAAGATGGGGATTGCTAGTTGATTTGTGTTGCCTGAATTGGTTTTTGAGTATCAAAATTCCGGATTGAACCAAAAAACATGATTTGATGTGATTCAATCCACGAACATGGATTTTGCTAGCATAAATTGGGATTTAGCTTCTAAAATCGGGAATTATGGTTCATATTGGCCAAGTTGGTTGAAATAACTAGGTCAACTCCTTGGGTTTATGGAAGATGTATCTGTGGCACTCTATTGCCATCTTTGCAGCATGGTTCCGTTCAAGTTGACTTGAAATCCATTCAGATTGACATTAAGGTCTACAGCTATCAAGGCACATTTCCCCAAGCCAGCTTTATAGGACATTGGGACCAGACGTATGTGGCATTGCTAGAAGACTTGGAGCGTTTTAATGTTAGTAAAGCAATAGGATCCACAATCCCCAAATTTACCAGAAATCGATGGTAAAAACGCGCAATCCACATGGGTGGTATATGACATTGCATTACTAACATCATTCATGCTGCTCACTTCCCTTGGGTGCCGTTCAGTTTCTATGCATTGTTAATGGGTGAATTTCCAGTTGTTGTGTTTTGTTGGAACATTGGGATACCCCTGAAATCTGATGGTTGAGAAAATGATGCGGAACCTATCAAAAAATATGGTTTGAAATGATGTTAAATGGAAAAATGTTGGTTCCCTGTTTTTGGAGAAACCCAAATGAATAGACCCATCTGGGTAAATTTATAGCGACCTCACTGCATCCGAACCCTGGAATTATGGTTAGGATTGTGGTAACTATCCCAAAATAGCCTTGTTTCAGATCATTGAAATATGTTCAGTTATCCAGATCCATTGATTCCCTATTTCTCATCGTTACTCGCACCAGGCGCCTGCAGAAGAAGCACCAGCACCTGCTGCAATGGTCAAGCCAAAGCCACAGGTGCCGGAGTTGAGTGAGTATATGGGATTATCTAGGGATCTTACATCAAGGGGATTATAGAAATGGAGATAGTACATGATAGTACAATCTATGGAGATTCTACGGAATCATGTAGGGATAAGATAGAACTCTGGGATTAATAATGCTATAATGGGCTATCATGGAGATATCATTGAATAATTAATATGATATAATTCATGGGGACGGGACCACTATCAACCCAACTACAAGGTGGTGCCCCAGTTCATCGGCCAAGTTGCGATGACCTAAAGTCATTTACCAACTAAGCTCAAAACAGTGGGATTTAACCAACAAAAATGATGATGTAGTCAAGAACCATGTGGATTGTTTGGTTGATTTATGTTTGCTAAGTTGGTTGCAATTAGCTAAGTTGCTTGCAATAATTAGATTGAATGTTGGGTTTGTGGTGATTATAGCTTTGGGTAGATGGGTTAATAAACCAACATACATAGATAAGGGGCTCCAGTTACTCCAGTTTGTGGCTGCATGGTTTTGGTTCAATTTATAACCATCAAAGAAGTTTGAATTTTCAACCATCAAACAAGTGATATCAACCAATCAACAATGACTGAGTATTGAGTATTTCCCGAGAAAAACTTGAATTCGACCATCCAATCGTGGGGTAATTAGCTGGATGAAGATGCTTGTTGACCCTTGATACACCCATAGATACCCATAGTAATGGGTATTTGACAGAAGGAAGTATCCTGAAATAGTGGCGAGAGTCAACTCCATTGATGAGTTTGGTTGCGTCCTCTTGTGGCTGTTCCCGGGACAATTGCTTCAAGAATTTCAGCAACTGGAGCAGGATTTGGTGCAGCTCGTACAACTTTTCAGCGAGCAAGCAAAGGTTGTGAGAGACGCTACGTATTACTTTGAAGGTTGTTGGCAAGGGCCTTCTTTCGGTGTTGGGCAAAAACATGAGAAGAAACTGCATGTGCAAGCTCTTTGCTGGGAAAGTGCGGGTCAATTCTGCCGCAAAGGATGTACTGATTAGGGACAGCTAGGCCAAGGTCGGAGGGTTTTTTTTCTTCGAAAAATCATGGGGATCTAACCACCCCCAAAAAGGTGATCCCTCAATGACAGAGGTTCAATGCTTAGTAACTTTGAAAGAACGTGGTTGTTGGCGGTTAAGATTTGCCCTCAAAACCCCAAGTGGCAAAACTCTGTTTTTGTTGTACATTGTTGTACAACACCAGTCAATCGAACACCAGCAAAAGTCGTTTGGCTTATTATGTTTATTTGATACCGACTGCGCTGGTTGTTCTGACCATTATACATATATATCTTGATGGTTAGCCGGGGGAAGCATGTCAAAATCTCCTTGTTTCAAAACGGGGAGCTAGCATAATTTAGCCAGATTGATATTGAGTAGCTGAATTATGTCACTCCTTCTGACATACTTGCTGTTCATTTGACACAAACCATGAACCAAAAATAGTCTACAGTACACCATTCGCTAACAGTATCCCCTCATGTACCGTATCAAAATTGCATTTGTTTGCTATAAGTGAGTATCATGTGAGAACAATATGGGCAATTCATATTTTGTTGTTCTTTCAAGGATATTGGCAACATTGTTTAAGCAGTGTGGTTAAGTTTCGGTCATGGGCCAGAAATCCCGAGGAGAATTCCAGCTCTTCAGTGCTAGCGATTCCATTGTCATTCGCAAACATATTTTGAGGTTTGCTTTGGTTTGTTAATTGCATACCAAAGACCATGTATTCCACTGAACTGTTTTCAATGTTTGGGTAAGTTTTGTTTAATTTTATTTCTTTTCAGTGTTTACTGATTACTTGTCTCTATTGAGTTACTGATTGCATCTCTTGTTTCTTGTTGTCTTAAATCCCAGTCCATATCCGATATATCCTAACAAGTCAATTGCCATACCACATGATTGTCCCATCTTTATTGGGAGAATCCTCATGGGTTGGACTGTAGCAGGCGGAGATTGAGGAGAGCTATTTGGTAGATGGACTGACTGAGGAGGCACAGCGGCTGATGGCTTGCTGGCTCATCCGACTCATAATTTTCACAGGGACAAATAGGGAAGACCCACATTGAGTTGGCTGATATTGGTGAGATGTTCCATGAATTTCTCATAAAATAGCCATGGAAATAGGTATTATTATCCCATTACCCTCTGGTAATTTGACGTAGCGATGAAAAATGGCCCGTTGAAAGATGAGTTACCTATTAATAATTGTGGTTCTCCACAGCCGCGTTAAACTAGCAGAGGATAGGTCACAATCCAAATGAACATTAACCCTTAAAATAGTTGATTTGTAAATGATAGTAGCTTTTCAACCCCTATTTTGGCAGGGCCTATGTTAGTTGGAGGATGGTAAATGGGGCAGGAAGGCCTTGGTTGGACAGAGCAATGGATTAGTGGTTAAATGAAAATGACCATGTGAGTCATCAAACACGGGTTAGTATCCGACAAGAATGGTTGTGCATGGGGGAGCCATGCTTAAAAGATAATGATATTAACCATGATGGGTATTCAATATCAAAAACCATGATTTAGTCATTGAGTACCAAAGGCGTGGGTGAAGTGGAAAGAGAAATCATCCAAAATGGGCATTTGACCGGGAAACCCTCGAGCTTTGATGAGATTTGACCATTTAAACATGAGTAAACCGACTGTCCGACTGGTGTTTTACTACTTGCTCTGCTCTTCTGAGAATGTTGATGAGCATATATGGGGGTTCTGGTTCCAATTTCTGGGGGTACCCCAAAATGGATGGTCTATTATGAAAAAACCCATTGAAATTGATGATGTTGGCGTCCCCCCATTTATAGAAAGCCTCATATTCACCCAGCCAAGAGCTAGGCTTTCTTGGCTGTTTGTATGTAGGATTAGGCATGTGGCTGCGATCAACTGTTTGGTGATGTGACCGACGAAAAGGGAAATTTCGACCCAGAAAGACGGCTATGAAGAATCAAAACATGTGGATATTTTGCATGGCCAAAAGACTGATTACTGAAGGGTATATCACCAGTGATTCTATGTGTTGTTGACATCGCCATTATGTCCTTGAACTAAAATTTGCTTACTTTCAGACTAAATATATTGACCATCAACCCAGCCTAGCCTAGTTGTAAACTATCCCACTTTTCTTGGACAATCCTAATTTTTTGGTGGTTATATCCCTATATTTTTGAAGGCAAATCCACATCTTTGGTGCTTGAACTCCACAAATTTTCCCTTCGCACCACCAGGATCTCTTCGATGTGGACGATGAGGAGGCCAACCTGTCAGGATTAACCATCAAAACTTGGGAGTTAAGCAACAAAAAGATCGGTAGAATGGGTAAATGAAAATATCAAAGGGATGCAATGGTGATGCTGTGTTTTGTTTAATCAACTTATTACAGGGTTGCTTCAAGCTATTTTGTTGTTTTTTTGGATTTCTACGTCGATAATACATATACACATACATACGTAATCTGTGTATGTATATGTATATACATAATTGGAAAAATTAACAGCAACAGGAATTGAACCAAAATACATACTAGCATAATGGAATATCATGGGGGTATATTAGAATGGGGATAACAATCAACCCAACTAAAAGGCGTTGCCCCAGGTGGTTCACCGTTGCATAATCAAATCCCATTGAATCCTATTGAATCCCATTGAATCCCATTAAATGTCACTATATGTCACTAAATCCCATAGAATCCCCAAATATTCTCGAGCCAGGCAGCCGCCGAGTACATGCCTCCAGTGTCGCCCAAGATGAAGGCCAAGAAGCCGCTCGGAGCCCGGGCAATGGAGGAATGGGTGGATCCATGGGTAGCGCTTGGCTCACGATGGGCTTGACCAAGCAGATATGTAGAGATTCAACATGATTCAAGCAAAAAACATGAAAATTCACCAGCCAAAAATTGGATTTGACCCTGAAACATGGGATTCGACCAGTAAAAAGATGGATTTAGGCAGCAAATATCGTGGATTTAAGCAGATTTAAGCATCAAAGATGGGTACTTAACCGCTAGATATAGGCAGGGCAACCAGCAAACATGGGGACTGAATCAGAAAATAGAGGGGACTGAACCATTGCTCACCAACAAAAGGATCTAGCAATGAAAATGTTGGAAGACCTTGGTAAAGGAGAAGGGTCTGTTGAACTATTAAACGACTACCAGCACCCCTGGAGCCAAGCAGATCATTCTGAGCCTGGTTTTATTACTGCAGTGTCCTTGGTGCGGTCAGGGGAATTGATGGGGAGAAGGGTATAGCCATGATGAAAGAACAGGTGCCCTTATTATTCTGGCCATATACCTAGGCATCCAAGCAGGGATAAAGTATGTAATGGGGATACTGCTTGGAACCCCAGGGATCGTAACTGGTTAGTAACTGAAATCGAAGCCTAAATGGGATAACCCTCGAATCGGGAACTTACTAACCTGGGTTATTACCCACTTGCTAAGTGGGAGGATCCTCCAAGTAGTGTGACAAGAGGGATTCTAATTGACACGATTGTATGGAAATCATATCTCATCATATCCCGGGATTACGGAATCCTGGGCTAATGGGGTATAATTCCACATGAAAATGGTTTGATGACTATCTCCGGATTTAATCATATCCTTAGATGGGCCATGGACTTAGTTAACTGGTTGAAAAGTTGGTTGTAAGCCATGAGAATAATCCACTTTTTAGGGTAAATAACCCATTTATTTAGCAGTTAACTACCTCCATGGCAAATCTACAAAGTGAGGTCCCCCCGGTTCAAGTTGGTCTATAAACCAATTAACTATAGTTATATCATGTTATATCCCCCATTACCCCAAACGTTGACCAAGTTCTAAATCAAACCCGCCAATCTTGGGGGCCTCCCCTATTATCTATTACTATCCATTATTAACCACTATTAACCATTGTTAACCTTTGTTAACCATTATTAACCATTGTCTACCCATTCATCATCATAAAACAACCAGAATAGATCAAAAAATGATTGATACCCCATTGCTATCTATGATTAAACATGATTAACTCAGGAAAGTGCCCATATTCCCCAGCTCTTTCCGGCACCAAGGCCCCCATCCATGACAACCGAACCGCCGTCAGCCGAAACCAGCAAAGCACCGGGCGCGCCGGCGGCTTCTGCACCGGGGGCGAAGAATAAGAAGAAACTCGGTCTATGCTTTACCCGTCAAAGTTTTGGGATATTAAGGTGATATTAATGGAAATAATGGGATATATACATATATATATAAATGGGATATTAATGGATGATATTTGTGGGATTTTACTTTCCCATTCCTATATGCAGGTTTTCCGTAAGTTGTTTGCAACATCTGCAGGTAGAGGATCACAGCAAAATTAGTGCGAAGCAGCCAACAAACATGGGAATTCTTAGTCATATAGTGAAGCTATTATCAGTGGGAATTACTATAGTTGACAAATGGAGCAGGAATGAGTTGGCCCAGCCAAAATATGCTTATTTACCCAGCAAATGTTGTTTCTTAAACGGTTTTTGAGCGTTATAAAAATTAAGATATAACTATGAATGAATGACACTTGACTAGTTAAAGCAGAGGGTTGTCATTCTACCTGGTTTATTGGGGATGGCAAACTCACCCGCAGTAGGAACCCTTTCAACCGATGACAGATGCTTTTAAACACTGCTGTGGCTGTGTCCTGTGTCCAAGCATGTGAGCACCAGAAGAAACCATCGAATGGACCCAGCTTGGACTGTTCTCCGGTTGATGATGGGGCTGAGTGGGTGGCCGTCAGGTGGCATGATCCCACTATTGTTCAGGACGCCCCATATTTTGAAGGGATTATTACACAGTATCCTGCCATCTTCTGTGGACAGTAAGGTTAGCCATGTTCCAAAATGGGGTTGACTCAAAGTGAGGCACAGTACCCCCAAATCTGATGTTTCATCATCATGTTCCCTGTGAAAATTGCTGAAACTCGGGTATCTGCCCTTTTGAGACACACCCACTTACTGTACTAATTGCTCATGGATCCTAACCATTGACGGTTATGTTGAAATCCCTAGAAATTGGTTGTATCCCCATTACTGATGGGTATTTTAAACGCCATCTATTGCTGGGCATTTACCTCGGAATTGGCAAGATTGGTTTTCCAAAATATTGCCCCATCTCTCCATAGAAATGGTTGGTTGAAATGACCATATCTTCATTTTCAAAATTCATGTCTGGACAAACTACGTTGGACTAGGATCCCACTCATGTACGAGGGTATACGTTCTTATGGGTAAGTTGAGTGATAAGTAGTTACACGCATTTCCACAGGGGTGGTTCCCCCTAGCTAATAGTTGCTCTACAACCTCGTCTAACGATAGTTACTATAGAGAACATTCATGAGCCAAACTACTTAGCTCAGGAACTGGGGAACCACCAATATCATTAATTCATATTAATTCCATTATTCCATTCAACCACCATTTGGCCATATGGTATCCTATGTTTCAAATCGGGGAATCGACATGGTCCCCGGTTCTTCTGGAAAGGATCCCAGCCCCGCTTCACTGAGGAAAGATTGGTACCAGCGCCACTACCCCGGCCAAGTTGCTCCGCGCGAACCCACCGATGGCCGGCGGTTTCAACGGCCGCCGCCGCGGCAGAATGGCTACAAACCACCAGGTGGGAATGTGTATGACCAATAATTCATTTTACGTAGATTATAAAATCATATGAAATCTATGTGCAAGATGTTTTTGGTTATGTGTGGTAACCTATTTTCTTTTATTATCTTAATGTGTTGAAACCATATCTGGGTTGCAACCTCCTTAGTAAAGGGCTTGCCAATGGGACGTTTGGAGGTGATCGGCCAGGATCCATGGCAAGCCAGAAATAGCCATCGTTGTCAAAACCTATGGGAGTGAAGATTCCCTACAGAACACATGGTCCTTTGGGGAAACCACCATCATTTCTGATGTGTTTTGGGGTTCCAGGAACTCAGCAAGATTTTCCCTGTTTGTCATGTGGCTTCGGAAACCTCTATATGTCATGACGTTTGTTTCTAGTTTCTAGATCAATAAATAGATGCCATCACCACTTACATGGTGCAATCTTAAGGTATGTTGCGTCAGCAAAACATAGTTTTGTATCATCTTGGAATGTCCTTCAAGCTATCCCAGATTATACCAACCACTTGAATGAAGTGATATCACCCGGTTGTCAAAGTACTATGGTTAGTACCTAGGGATAAATTTCTATGGTTTACAGTGGTTGATCACTACAATCCATTTATTGGCTGTTGAACTAACGAATAGCCATGGATAGAAGTTACATAGAAATCCATTACCAATCTCAATGTTACCCTTCCTTGATAAGTGCTTGGAAGAAGTTGACATGTGGGGTTCTCCGGTCCGTTGATTTTTGATCCACTGAAATACCAACCCCCAAACAGATGCCGAAAAGTGTGAAACGGGGAGGTTAGTTCGATGACATTTACCCTCTGGTAAACTAACATAGCTATATGCTATGGAAAATCACAATTTTTGATCGGAAAATCCACTATTTCTATGGCCATTTTCAATAGCTATGTTAGTTTACCAGAAGGTAATTCATATTTCCAGCTTTCCCACTGTTCTATCTATACATTGGGGGTGCTAGCAACCTCCAAAAAAGTGACCTAAAGGTAAATCATCACTAGATTTTAGTGGGATTTCAATTTTCCAACTTTTGCATAGTTTAGTTAGTTTAACAGAGAGGGGAACCTCCCATTAATATCCCATAAAATCCGATTCAAATCCCATTAAACCCCATTAAAACCCATTAAAACCCATTAAATCCCATTAAACATCCCATAAACCTCCCATTAAAATCCTATGGGAAATCCCATAGTTCTTGATGAAATCCTGGCTCCACCATGGCCTCAACCAGGTCAGCGCAGTGCTACGGCTCCAAGACCACAAGAGTTGGACTGGGCCTACGAACCGCTGAAGGCGGAAAATTTTGGGGAAAAATCTGGGGGAAAATCGGTGATTTTCTTCAACCAGAATTGGGTTTAACATGGTTTAAGTGTTTTAACTTGATTTTAACCAGTGAAACTTGGGATGTAAACAATAAAACGAGCAGTTCACCATGAAAATATGCTAGTCTATTTTGAGGAAACCTTGGTGAAGAGTAGGTTAGTGGGTGATTTGTTTGCTATAAATGGAGTAAGTTCCACCTCTGGATCGAATTCTCATCTCCGGATCTAGGAAAACTAAAAGAGAGGTTGCACACACATAGATCTGGAAAATTACAACGACTTCTCTGCGACGTCACTGGAATGATGGTTCGGATTTGAGGTAACTATCGCAAAAGTAGCCGATTTGTTCAGCCATTTTCAGGTTAGTGAAACATTATAATTTAGCCAGAATATATCCCATTTTCCATTAATCCCATTATATAAATCCCACTAAATCCCATTAAACATCCACTAAATCCCAGTAAATATACATCAAACGATTACAATTTACACTAGATGGAAAATCAACCCGGATAGTCCCTTGATCACCTGAACAACTTTACAAAAAGAATCAATCTTGGAAGGATATGAAGCACATTAAGTAAACATTCAAAACAGTTAATGGATGTTAATGGTATATCAATGGTCATCATTGATCGAAACCATTAATTAATAACCATTGAAGCACTGGAAAAAATTAATTATCGACCATAGAAACCAACCCTGCAAGGCCTTTTTCCAGGTTGGTAAATCGTTGAGTTGGGGGTTGAATCAGCGTACATGAGCACTTCAGCTGTAAAAAGGGGTAATGGGCCTGAAATCGTCTCTGTCTCTACTAGAAAGTCATTCGGATGCATGTGTTTACCTTCAACATTGGTTTGGATTGGTCAAGTTTTATCGCAATTGATCATAAGCCTGGTTTTTTCTTGGCCCAATGGGAAATCCACTATGTGAGGAATCTTTTTGGGGAATAGTGTTTTACCCTCTGGTGAACTAACACAACTATTGAAAATCACCATTTTTTTTGGAAAATCCACTATAAATGGCCATTTTCAATAGCTATGTTAGTTTACCAGAGGGTATCTTTCGAGGGTTCCATAAGCAAATCCAAAAATTGCTGTTGGCATCTGACCTTTTTGCCTTCGGCAACAGGGCCAGCCGTCGAAGACGAACGATGGACTGGGCACGGAGTTGTGGGTGGCTGTAAAATATGGATTGACATTTAAAGTACCACCCAAATCCATTGATTTAGCATTATATTCTCCATCAAAATGGCCAATATGAGGCTGAAAAACATACCCTCTGGTTATTTGGCATAGCTATGGAAAACCACCATGTTTAATAGGTAAATCACCATGTTTATCATCTATTTCTATGGGCCATGGCTTCCATACGCTATCTTGTCCAAGCCATGTATAAGAAACGGGGCTTTCAAGATGGTCGGAATGTCCTCGGGATACGTCGGTTCCGAAGGTCTGCAAAGCTAGAAATCCATCCAGAAACATATCCTTTATGAATGTATTGCCGGATAAACCATGATAAACCATATTCAAAAAGGATTATGGATGAATGAACCATAAATTGTTTTATGAAAATATTGCATGGGTCAAGCCCACTTTGTATATTTTGAGAAGTGACTAGCCGGTAATGTCCATTTTGAGACAAGTCAATACAACTGAACTCCATGACTTGCATGTCAAAGCATCATGAAAATCATCTGTATACAGTATACAGTATACTCCCAGTATCTCCCAGTGATATTTCATTGTATTCCACTAAAGCCCAGTCAATCCAGGATATAACCCCTTTAAGCATGTATATTTGGCATAAATCCATCAATTCCATCTACATAATTTCATATTACTGTAATCCATTTAGCCAACTAATCCCATCAATCCACAAACATTGCATTCACGGAATTCCAACTTATGGAATCCATCGCATGTCATCTCATTAATCCATATTATGTTAATTTTGAAGCACATCAATTACTTATTTTCAGACACGTCCCAGTTTCATATCAAGTTGGTTATATAATCTATTATGCATCCAATTATATCCAAAACACAACCCCGTGTTTGCCAGTGAACTCCGCAGTTTTTATGGTCGAAACCCAAATGAATACCTGATTTTCCCAGAAAAACCTACAATAATTGTAGGGGACTTCCCAGTGCCATGATTGATTACCGAAATTCTCCTTTGGGGGTTTCCATAAATGAGGGATTCCCAATAGCTGGATGGTTTATCATGGAAAATCCCATTCAAGTGGATGAGTTGGGGGTACCCCCATGACTTTGGAAACCCTCATTTTCCATCATTTTCCCACATGAATTTCAACCAGCATGGAAGAAACCAGGACTCTTTCCACAACTCAGCGATGGCTTGCCATCCATCGATGACGTGCTGCCCTTTCTGTGACAAGAAAAAGAAGTGACGCTGGGCAGCCGGAGATCATGGAAATTCACGGACAAAAATGGGGGTTTAATATAGGGGTTTCCTAAAATGGGGGTACCCAAAAATGGATGGTTCATATTGGAAAATCCTATTAAAATGGATGATTTGGGGGTACCCCTATTTTAGGAAACCACCATATGACAAACCAGTGAATTTGGGGGTACCTTGTTTCCAGCCAAACCCATGTGTATCCTACTGTATGAATCCTAAGTGGGAATCAATCCATATGAAACCCATACAGGGAATGCTCCATTTGAAATCATTTGTCCAAATGGGATTTGAGATGGATATCCTACAGTAAACTAACACAGCTACGGAAAATCCACGGTTTATAGATATGTTCCAAGGGAAGCCCATGGATTTCCAGAGCTACTTTAGTTGACTGGAGGGTAGCGCACTTGGAATTCCTGGGGTGCACCTTCCTGGGGCGGCTTGTTTTTTGAAAATAAGTCTGGGAGTCAAGTAGCATCGAAGAAAGCAATGAGGATCCATGGTGAGGATTTCGGCTAGAAATATAGGGAAAACATACGAGGATTAAACCAACAAGGGATGAGGATTCCCCAAAAACGGCTGGATTGCCTATAGCGACTTCATTAGCAACTTAAGTAACAGATTCCTGTGATTCAACGAGCATGAGATGACAAAGTTGGATCTGCCCTCAAGATCACCATGGAGCCCAAAGTGTTCAATCATGGTTTACAGCATCCCCGACAAAGATAGACTAGTGGTAAGTTCCTGTGGGCTTGCACCCAAAGCATGGAGATTATGGCTGACAGACTGAGATTTTCATGATCAAAAAATCATGGGGACATGGCAACATACCGCGTATTTCTGGTCTTACAAACCAGTCGTGGTGAGTTGAGACCAGTAAAGAAGGGATGTGTAACGGACACATGATAGGGTTACCATGAGATATCCGGCCCAATGAGTCTGGGGATATGAAGTCATCAACAAATATGGGGGTGTGCTGGGAGTTTTAAAACTGACAGGACTTCTCCATTCAAAGGTCATAGATCAGTGTAGATGTAGCTCCGAAGAAATATGGATCCTCCTAGTGCTAGCAGATATATACCGTGTAAAATCGACTAGGACTAAGATACTTGACGAATGATGTACGGAGAACACCCTACCAAAAAATGATGGCTAGTAGGGGCTATCATTCCATAAATGGCAGATTTCCGGTTTGCGAGTATATTCTTGAGTTGCATTTGAGTTGCCCAGCACAGATATCATCAATGCTTAAGCTCCTATCAAAACCTGGATTCCTACCCACGACCAACAGATGCCTATCGACGTTGCCACTGTAGTATCCGAAACATATTTACCTACAAATGTGTATTTCCGAAATTGTGAAGATTTCTATGTTCATTTGTGCGCCCCTGAGATTTTAGCCAGAACCACAAAATGACCCTATCTAACGGTAAACTTGTCTAACTGGGACCAATTTTGTCGACCCCAGGCGATAGCTTCAATGATTGTCAGATTTATCATTGATACATCTACAGATGAATGGGTTTATCAGCCAAAAAATGTAGCTGGGGTGCCCTATGAGTATTCTCATTCCATCAAAATCAAATTAAAATCCTATTGAGATCCCAATCTTCATGCTAGAATCACCCATATTTGCCCGTGAAATCCCAATTTGCGGGCAGGCATCAACAGCACCAATGCCGTCATCTTCCGGAACAAGTTGACCAGTCACTTGTCAAGCTTTGTCAAGTCATTTTTTTGGAACCCTGATGGATCTGACACTATCATACACCATCCATTTTTTGGAGGGTACCAAAAACATATCACCCATGGCACATCTCCATGGCAACTGCTAAAAATCATCATTCCACCATCAGTCCGACCGCAACTGGATGGTTTCAACACATCACTACAGTTGTTGTAACCAGTTTGGGCACAATCTGGCCACAATTTATCATGGCATCATACCCTAAAGGTGAATATAGTTGATATGGTAGTGTGATACTCCCATCCCCCCAAGTTAACACCTTCGAAATGGTTCCAAATATATGCAAAGTTCCCTTGCAAAATCATGGTTTCTGGGCGGTGTTTCATATGCACACGGGGTGAAATGGGACCCCTACAATGACCGACTCTGCAATGCATTGGAGCCATTTCCGCTCACAGCCTTCAGGTAAAGATCTAAAAGTCTATAAGCTTTTGGATGAGCGACCACAATGGAACAGAAAACCAAGTCAACACAAACATATTTCCATTGGCCTTTGCAAAGAAACTTTCCCCAGAGAGTGAACTTAGGGTTGTGATGTCAACCCTTGATTGGAAGAATTATGTTTATTTGATGTTTATCGCTATTCTGGAACATCGTTCAAAAATCAAGTTCAACCTTGGCGTCATTGTTCCCAGGTCAACATGAGCCGACATTAAAGATGCTTTTTTGGAGGTAAAATATCGCCACAAAGATCACCCTTGGAATTCTCCAAGTCTCACCTGCTTAGTCCAGCCACGAGCCATGGAGGTGTGTTTCCTCGCTTCGGGCGAAGTGTTGGCAGTTCTGGATGAGGCTGAAGTCGCAGATCAACTCTGCAAGACTTTGAAGCAATCCTTAGCGCCACTGGTTGGCGTTTCCAGATTTCGCCTGCGAGTCTTCGAGGATGGTACCGAGATACAGGATTATGAGTTATTGTTCCAGGTCCCAGTGAAGATAGAGCTGGTGGTCTTAGATTTTTGGCCAGTGGATATGGAGGAGACAACCAAGATGATCCTGGCAGCTGCGACCAACAACTACTTGGCACTTGAAGAGTTGCTTCAGCATCCTGCAGATCCCTCCATGACAGATGCCGAGGGCAGAACAGCATTGCACCACGCAGCCAGGAACGGACACGTGAGACCTGCACGGCTGTTGCTCGAGGCTGGTGCTGCAATAGATGGGCCAACCACAGATGGACAGACGCCGTTGCATCTTGCAGCTTGGCACGGCCGTGTCCATTTTGTGCGCTTGCTGCTTGAGGCTGCCCAGATAGATCAAGCTGACAATGTTGGGCGGACGCCTTTGCATCATGCAGCTTGGCGTGGGCATCTTGAGATCGCGCGCATTCTGGTTGAGGCCGGGGCGAAGACAAACCAAGCTGAGAGTAGTGGACAGACACCCTTCCACTTGGCAGCTGTACGCGGCCATTTAGATCTTGTTCAATTTCTGATTCAGGCAGGTGCTGACAGAAGTCTTGCTGGGAAGGAGGGAAAAACTGCTTTGCACTTTGCCGCTGAGAAGTGCCATTTGAATGTTGCCCGATTCCTGATTGAGGCAGGTTCTGACAAAGATCAGGCTGAGCAAACAGGGAATGCCCCTTTGCATTTTGCGGCTGGGAAGGGCCACTTGGATGTCATTTGCCTGCTAGTTACGGCTGGGGCTGACAAAAATTTGGCTGGCAATAAAGGAAAAACCCCTTTGCACTACGCAGTGGGCAAGAGCCATTTAAATGTTGTTCGCATGCTGGTCGAGGCCGGCGCTGATAAAGATCTTGCTGACACGAAAGGACAATCTCCGCTGCACTATGCAGCTGGCAAGGGCCATGTCGATGTTGTCCAATGGCTGGCCGATGCTGGCGCCAACCGAAATTTGGCTGACAATGATGGGATGACAGCTCTCCACTTTGCAGCTGCGGCAGGCCATTTGGATATAGTTCGCCTGCTGATTGAGGCGGGCGCTGACAAGGATCTTCCTGAGAAGAAAGGAAAAACTCCTTTGCAACATGCAGCTGGGAAGGGCCATATTGATGTTGTTCGCCTTCTGGTTGAGGTCGGTGCTGACAAAGACCTTGCTGACAAGAAAGGACAGTCTCCTTTGCATTGTACAGCTGCAAAGGGCCATGTAGATGGTGTCCAGTTGCTTGTCAATGCTGGCGCCAACCTATATCTTGCCGATAACGATGGGCTGACAGCTTTGAGTTTTGCAGCTGCGGCGGGCCATTTGGAAATCGTTCGCCTGTTGGTTGAGTTCGGCATTGACAAAGATTTTGCTGACAAAAAAGGAAAAACTCCTTTGCAGCATGCAGCTGGGAAGGGCCATATTGATGTTGTTCGCCTTCTGGTTGAGGTTGGTGCTGATAAAGACCTTGCAGACAAGAAAGGCAAAGCCCCTCTACATTGTGCAGCTGTAAAGGGGCATTTGGAGGTTGTGCGCTTTCTGGTTGAATCTTCCGCACGACGTTATCATTGCGTGTTGCGTGGTGTCAGTGCTTTGGAGTTGGCATCCAAGCACGGCCATGTCGAAATTGTGCGCTTTCTCTCCTGAGCATCCTGGAGAAAACGTGCGGCTGACACCAATGAATTGTTTCTGGACACTTTTCCCCATTGCCCACTTGTTTTTCCATATGTATATATATATATATACATATACATATTATCGAAGGAAGTTTAGAAGTGAAACTTCCGACAATATGGACAGTTGAAAAGCAGAGGTGAGAAAAGTCAGAAGTGAGAAGATCAGAGAT
>BGPT01001123.1:87914-134781 GCA_003297045.1 Symbiodinium sp. clade C Y103
TCTGCCATCCATCATTCACAGCAACTCACCTTTCCTATAGTTTGCTATTCCTGAAACTTCCGCCACCGCCTTGTGCGGTACTACTGGTATATATACATATATATATATATATACGAGTATACATATATAATCATATATAAAGATATATACACAAGGGGATGGATCAATATTGGCGTACAAACAAGCTTGATCAAAATTACTCGAAACTGGTCATGTTTTTTCTTGTTTGAGGAACTTGCTTGGGCTGAACAAGCAGGTATCACGCTATAACCATGGCGAGAGAACTTCCACAAGTTGGAATGTAAACCATGCAATTACGGCCGCATTTTCCTTGTGAATTTTGTTGACAGCTTTTTCTTAACTACAGTCAAAAAAATGGGTCAACATCATCCATACTTGTGTACATCACCCATTCATCGATCATCATCAATTCTCTGGGGAAAAAAAACTATAGCCATTTGAGGGTATATCCCATTTTCAGAGAGACCCGCAAACAAAAAAAAAACTGGTTGTTTCGGTGCAAAAAGACAAAGCAACACCGGCATTTTTACACGGTGAAACTGTCCAGCCCAGGTGAGTTCCAAGATGTGGAGTTGCCATCTACTTTGGTACCTTGGATCAGGATCTAGGGGCTTGCCATGAGCCAAATATCTGGATGATGTGATGGTTCTTGATAGCGTTTAATCATAGTTTATGATGGTTAATGATGATCATTAATGGTTTTAGGGATTTCATATTTAATGGTGGTTCTTCATGATTATTAATAGTTGATAGGGGTTAGTAATGGTTTAAATTCATGTATTAATGGTTATCAATAATGGATAACACTGGGTAATACGTGATTATCAATAATGGATAACACTGGGTCATACTTGTTGATAATGGTTAATGATGGAGCTAAAACTAAGCATGTTGAATCATGATGGTTAAGAATGGCCAATAATGTACGGTTATTACATGTTATTACAATGATTATTCATGATTAATAGTGATTAGTAATGGTGAATTAATAATGCTTCATGATGTTTAATGGTTACTAATGGTTATTACTTGTTAATCGTTAACGATTAGTATTAATGGTTTTCGCGATTTCATAAATAATAGCTGTACTAGATCTGCATGAATTCCGCTGTGACCTCATCATGACGTCACAGGAATGATGGGAATCCGAATTCAAGAGGGGAATCATTCCCAAATAGCCTTATGATAAGAGCTACTTTCAGATTAGTGAATTACTGTATGTAATTCAGCCAGAAACATAGAACCACTAGGGATTCTACCTAGTAATAGTAGAGATATACTGGGATAGAATGGAACTCCTCTGGAAACTATTGGTGAGAGTAGTGGCTTCACTATCAAAATCTGGATTTCACCAAGAATCTAGTGGTATACAAAAAAAATGGAATATCTGACGGGATACAAGGAATATGACCAACTAGTAGAAAATAAGGCTGCAAACCCTGTGTTGGTTGATTCATTGACCAGGGAAAAACTATGGGTATAACTGGTAAGAATAAGAATAATTATTATGGGTGCTAACCATTCAACATGGGATTTAGGCGATTAATGATGGTTGGTTGATGATTGGGTCAGGGGTTATACTATTCATGCGGGAATATCACAACCCATGAAAAGAAATCCTAGCAACCAAGCAGTATAAAGGGACCACACAGGATTTTGAACAATCCTGAAATGGTGATTTGACCCAGTGACAATGAGCAAATTTTGGTGACATAGATATATGGAGATGGATCAAAACTTGCTATTCATTAACAGCAGCAATCTTGGGGTTCACGAGGACACCTAGGTTTTGACCCGTGGCCATCTGATACATTTACTAGGGATATAAAATGATAATGATAGTGGTAGTAGCAATGGAAATATACACTAAACTCAAGATTGGATGGATACTGTGGAAAGTACGATCTGTGTGTGTTGACTTATTGCCCAAATTGTCCCAAATCATGATATTATGTATAATGGGTTTTCAGCCGGGTAGTTCAATTCCATAGGGGATTGTAGGGATATTGAACCATCAATCATCCAGGAAGACTAGAACAATCAGGGATACTGGGGAAATCATGGTGGGCCGTGATGATTATTAATGTGTGATATTCTATGGGGGCACAGTGGTATACGGAACCAACAACATGATATTGTCCAGTATACCCCAAAGTGGCCTTTTCAATGGTGTCCATTTCATTTACATGGTAAGATTGGCCATTCAAGTTTGCTTTGTCATTGGGTATCTCAAAATCTTGTGGTTACAGTAATCATAATGTCCTCTCCATAAATTGCAGTTTTTGGAGGGAAGCACGCCGATATGTGGACTGCACCATGAAAAGTTGTGATTTGTTTATGATTGTTCATGGGATTTTAATACGTTACAGTTCGATTTCAATCGAAAGACTGACACAATGTGGGACCCCAAAGATAGGTAAGTTGTTTTATCACCATCAAACTTGTGGATATAAGATGGTACAATCATCAAGAACAGGGGCTACAATCATGAGTTGAATAGCCCTACTTAATGTTTCTTCAAGCATGTTTACAATCCACGTGCGAAGTGGGATGACCCTCCAAGCAGCGGAAAAGACTAAAAATGTGCGTGAGCATGCGGATGAATATGGAGATATAATGAGATATATTAACGCAAATAATTTGACAAATTCATTGTATGGGGGTAGTACAAATCGATATTTAGGAAGTGAGAATCGGGATGCAACCACTACAATGGTGACTTAAATTGGATTTCTGAGAGACATTTCCAAGCTTTTAACTCAACGTTGTTTAGAAATGTCAAGCATGTTTAGCAATATGATGACCAGTCTTCAAGGTGTGTTTGTACAACGTGGGCCAGTAGTTTGTCCCATCGCACTGAAAACGTACTATCGGCTACACGTGTTTTTTATCGTTATGTTTGTTTGCCAGATCGGTCAAAACAGTCAAACGTAGACAATCCTCAATGGGTACTGTAGATGAAGATTCCGGTTAGTGGTTTCCATTATGTTTATTTTTCGTTCGTTCAACACATATCACACAATAGTATATGGAGGGAAAGCAAGACAGCGACTTCAGCGTTTCTGCGTTGGGTGTTGTATGCCCCTTGAAGAACTTGATCGTCGACCGAAAGAGACAAGTATGTCTCTGACAGACTTCAGAAACCCGATCAAAAAGATGAAAGGGGGAGAGCTCACTGCATATTTGACAAATGTGCACTGGGTGGACGTTCTTCCAGGAGACGCCGGCAATGAGGCCGCTGATAGTTTGGGAATTTCTCCACCTCCAAGACGGGCAGCAGTCTCCAGAAGCTTTCTGGCCTTCTGCACAAAAAGGACGAGGACCACCGCACTTTTGCACTCTGGCCCTTTTCAACACTGGATAGCACACTAACTTTGGCAGGGGATCAAGGAAACAGCAAACTACCTTTGGTTTGTATTGGTAGCTTGTTTCAACCGACAGATTTAGAAATCCCAACTACGAACAGGGCATCACCTCTCGGTTGTCACACCGAGGCGTACCCATCAAAAAAGACAACAGCCCCATACCTACATTCTAGGAATCGCAATTCAGTGGATAATAACTACCATAGTATACTATAGTAATTATAACCCAGCTAATTTATGATATTTATGGAATATCCAACTGGTTCCACATGGGCTTTACATGGCCGATGCCCAGATCTTTGACTATCCGACCGTTCGAAGTTTGCGGGGAGATCTCAGAGGGACAGCCCATGGCCATGGGTGGAGCAGCTGATGGATCGCTTTTTTTGGTGATTGGCCTAGGGTAAACATCTAAAAAAGCTCTGGAAAACCCATGGTTTCTCCAATGGTTAAGAATTGTTAGGAATGGTTAAAAATGGTTGAGAATGGATACCCTCTGGTAAACTAACATAACTATGGGAAATCACCATTTTTAATGGGAGAATCCACTATTTCAATAGCCATTTTCAATAGCACATGGAGGTTTCCTAAAGTATTGGCGGGGGACCCCCAAATCATCCGAGGCAAGGATGACCATGATTTCGTCTTGAAACCCATGGTGACGTGGGAATCGCCCTGGATTTTAGTGAGCCTTAAGAGGGGGTACTAATTCTACTAAAACATGATCGTCACATGGTTGCGGGTCAAAACCCTGGTACCTAGTGAACCCCAAAATAGCTTGTAAATGGATGTTCATCCGATTAAAATTGATCATAATAGGTATTGACCTATCCCCACATATTATCACTATTCTTGGGGGTGAGTTACAGGATGTTACAAGAAGTTCTGCTGAAATCACCAATCACACCCAATTGTTGACATGGGAGATCCCCAGGCCATCACCAAGGCAACCTCCTGTGATGATACCTCAGGGACAAGTGTGTGAAACCACAAAGAGTCAGTCGTGTTCAGTGAAAATGTCCAATCTTAACCCTGTGCGATATCTCTGAATTAGTGTCTACTCCGTGACTTATTCAATGTTTTGGGTTCAAGATCTTTAAAGCTGCAATAGATGGGTCAAAGTACGGCCTTTGCAAGTTGAATGCTTCAAAGGGTCGGACTGGTGGCTACGGAAAATAAGAGGTGAATAGTGAGGAATTAAGACGATTTTCTTATTCTGGCTTTAGTCCCAGATTATTCTGAAATTTCCTTATTCTGGCCTCAAAAAAAGCCTTCTTTTTGATTCTGGAAGGGGGGGTACCAAGGGAGCGTTTTTTGCGCTCTGAAATGGTTGTTTTCCATCAAACATTGTGATTTATTCGACCGGCAAGATTGTTGCTTTCTTCCTTGAAGGGTTTGACCAGAAATGTCACATACCATTTTAAGCATATTTCAGTGGCAAAAGAGATGCTATTCATTGGAATTGGAGGTAGTGCGAGACTCAGTTGGAAAGTGGATTTGCCCCCTTCTCCCAACAAAACACCACCAGCAACCCTGGCTTTAGTTCATAGGAGAAGGCCATGTCGTCCTGGAAGTCTGGCCTGAAAGCCTTCCTTGGCTTTGGTGCCTCCTGAATATTTGCACATTTGTCGCCGGAGAACGCTGAAGCTTCGTAGTACATATCCCAAACTGTATTATTCTTTTAACATCCCATTACACACCATGAAATCATGTCCAAAAACACCACATTTTCCCCATGAAAAAGGCACTACAGGTAGCTTTTTATAGATGATTTGTCCCCATTCCCAGTAGGATCCCTATTGTTGATGGTTAAAGCCTATTAATATCCTATTAGACTACTATTAAACACTGCACGGCGCAGCTGGGTACCGAGGTTTGGACTGGTCATTGAGCAAACGACCTCGGCTGCACAGGTGCTCGGCGGGTTAGAGCTTCTGTCGATTTTCACGGATGAATGGTGGTTGAAAAAAATATTGGATGGATGTTGACCACCCAAAAATTGGAAAAATGGTGGTTTAATATGGTTTTCATGGGATGATCATTGGTTTTTAAGGAGATTTCGAGCACCTTAACATGGGAAACTTAGGGTGGTCTCCTGGGATTTAAATAAGATTTAACCATCAACGGTGATAAGAAATGGGAATCATGGAGACAACTCATCTATGGGATTATATGGCTTCATGGGATTATCATGGGATCTTCCCACAAACATACCAATTCAGTAAGTTGATACATGGAAAATCCAGCGTTTATGGATAAAATCGCTATTTAGTGTACAGTACCCATATGTGTTTCGTGTCTATTCCTAGTTTTGTAGATTGAATCATCATCTTTAGATTTGTGAATGATAGTTTACCTGGATATTTACATACTGATACTGATACTTATCAAAGAAATATGGATATTGTACACTGTTGCAATTGACCTTGGTATTCACCGCACCTACACTTGAATCATGCTTCAGGAACATGTTTGTAAATATTCCACACACATAGAATGGAATGAGACCAAGCCAGCCAAAATAGGAAGCACCAGATGGGTTTCTCTGAGGACGCGATGCCCTTAAGTCCAAAGGATTCAAATTTGATTGTCCAACTTACTGGTGCTAAACGTAGGGAATGGGGGGTGCTGACCCATAATAACCATGAAAATAATCATCCCATTCCCCCATTCATTAATAACCATCCTTCCATTGGTCATAACCATTAATAATAACCATGAATAATCATCCCATGTTGATAACAACCATTCCCTACGTTTAGCACCAGTAAGAATTTGATTTGAATGGGATGAACATCCATTTACCAGCTATTTTGATGTTCACTAGGTACCAGGGTTTTGACTCATAGCCATATCAGATTAGTGAATCATTATCATTTACCATGAAATATAGATAAAACATGATAAAACTTAGCGGGATATTCATTGGTCCCAGGATAAATCATGGTCATAGCCATTTGGAGGTTTCCTAAAATAGGGGTACCCCCAAATCATCCATTTTAATAGGATTTTCCATTATAAACCATCCATTTTTGGGTACCCCCTTTTTAGGAACACAATTTCGAAGACCCGGGGGGTTGTAGCCACTTTGGATTGATGTTCATCCCAGGCGTCGGACCGATCATGACCCTGAGCCCCAACCAAAGAAAAAACTCATATGTATATATAGTATATATATAGATATACATATATGTTTATAGATATATACATATATGTTACATATGTTTATATGTGTATATCTATAAATATGTTTTTATATGTTTATGTAAATACGTATATATATATATATATATATGTATATAAGTTGATGGGATTTCACCAATGTTTTTCATGATTATTGCTTCTGCTCTGCATGTTTTGCTGGGTCACAACCCCTTCTCGTCCGTGAAACGGTCGAGCGGGACGAGCTTCAGTTTAACTTGCTGATTTCTTTTGGTACCATCCGGTAGTCAAATATGGTTTGCTAAGAAATCCTGCATTTCAAGAAAATGTTCACCTCAAAACCTCAATTTTTCCAGGATTTTCCAGCCAGCCATTTGATATTCCCGGAGGTACGACTTCCCCTTTTTTGTTGATGATATCCCAGCTCGTTGAAGATTGGGATTCCCCTCTTTGTGAATATCTCTTCAAGATTTGTGAAAGAGATGAACATCAAATCACTAGGTCGGCTGCTCGGCTTGTAGAAAGAATTATGGGAAGCCATCGTTTGAATGCCAAATTCCCATGTCTTGTCACTTGCCCTCTGGTTATTTAACATAGCCATGGAAAATCCCCGAAGCAAATGGAGGTCTCTAGCTGGGAAAATCATCCAAAATTAACCAGCTATTCCATGGCTATGTTAGTCATAACCACAGGGTAAGATCTCCCGGATCAAACATCTAGTGCATATCCTAAATGTTTGGCTGTTGGGATGGATTGAAACTAGAAACCAGGCAATGATTTTTGAGTGTTGCTGAATTGTTGGCTCGTCTTCATCAGAATTTCATTGAAAACTTCGATGTACAACTTAAATGTTCTCGTCTTGTTGCCAACATGCTCCCTGAATGTTGCATGAACCCACGCTCGCCCACATTTAATCGCGAGAATATTGGTGAATATCCTTCAATTGTGATGATGGTCTACACCAGCTTTTCCTGGTAAAAATTGGGTACTTGGATGTGCAACGCAGGAATCGTGGAGCATAACGCGCATCAAGCCATACACAACTGGTGATATTCCAAATATATTATGATACACCCTCTGGTACTCAAACATGGCTAGCTGGAAAATCCACCATTTAGTTCGGGGATTTTCCCAACTTGCCACATTTGATTACCGAAGGGTAACTGGGGTATAATCCAGTTCTAGACCACCTAATGTATAGTTTAGTTGCAACACCATTAGAAAATATCCCACTGTAGTCCCACTATACTCCCATCATTATACCCAGGTTTGCTGGTAAAATCGCCATTTCTGCTTCCATTGAATCCCGAGTCTTCTGGGTTGAATCACCATGTTGGGTGAGTTGAAATCAAGCTCTAAAATCCCACGAAAAAATTCCGTTACCCCTCCATTTATCCCATCAAAAATCTCATGATCATCCCATCCCCATCCCCATTCGACCCTTTATCTCCGCCGTTTTTTGGCTGGTGCTTTCAGGCTGCCAATGCTTCGGCGATGGCGCAGCAAATGCCACATATGCCGATGCCCATGGCGTACCAGATGGCGCCACAGCGTAGGGGAAAGCTCAGCCTGATCGAACTGTGGATGGACAAGATGCTACATGAGTTGGAGGTTTCCTAAAATAGGGGTACCCCAAATCATCTATTTTAATAGGATTTTCCATTATAAACCATCCATTTTTGGGTACCCCCATTTTAGGAAACCCCCAGTTGGTAACTATTAGGATTCCTATGAAACGTGGGGACTATGATGGGATTATAACGGGATAAATTCATTTACAATTTGGTAATTTAACCACCAAATAGATGTGGATTGACCATCAAATAAATGAGAAAATGATGATTAACAAGTCCATAGGAATTTGGACTAAACAATTAAAGAATACGTCATACATTTCCTGCGGAGTAGCTAGGAAGACTGGCTGATGGGGAACAAAACATATTCTTTAGGCAATTCAATATAGCTATGGGAAATCACCAGTTTTTACAGGTAAATGATCTATACATGGGCCAAACCATGAAATAAATGGGAATTAGCCATTAAATTAATGAGAAAGTGATGATTAAGAAGTTGATTTGGGGCACCTGTTGCGGATCACTCGGTCAGTTTCGGAGAATATGTTGATTTCCAACATGGCACTGATCTACATTGAATTCTTCCAGCAGCTTCGCTTCCACAAACAAAATGGTTGGATCAATAAACTCCCAATCATAAAGATCCCCCTATCCCGGAATTTCACGACTATTCTGCATATTTGCCAGTAAATAGCTCATCCAAGATATCCCATCATATCCCACATACCACAACCTCAGCAGGTACCGTGGACCCTAGCATCGTGACCAACAAAATCCAAGAGGCGGGTCCGGCTGAGCAACACCAGGGGTGTTCTGTTGGTAGGAGGTTTATCAGCTAGGATATTCACCACTAAGAAATGGTGAGTTAACCAACAATAGTGATGGTGATTTCAACTAATCAAGATGGTGATTTGCTGGGTCTGAACCCAAAAACCGGATACAAGCTTCAAATTCCGTGCTCACGGAGCAACTCAGCCTCTCCAAGCTTCCATGTCGAAGAAAAAAATGCTTGCATATGAGTTCATTGCTGCGATGCCAAACTATTGAACAATGGGGCGTTCAACTCTGGCCTATCCAGTTGCTCACAATGCATTTTTCGATTCGTGAATTTGCTGGGCAGAAGAGAGCAGACTCTAGCGTTCAACACTTTTCGTTTGGTTAAACCTGCACCTGGTCTGTTTTTGAAGAAATGGTGATGTGATATCCAACAAAGATAGGGATACCTTAAAGAATGGGTTGTTGATGGGTGATGATCTATCAATTGCTTTGGGATTTCGGTGAAGAACCCGTGTGTTTAAATAGCATGCAGGGTATCCGTATCTGAGATCAGCCGTCTTTCATCGGAGTGTCCGATTTCAACAAGCCCCAGTTACTTTGAATATACCCTCTGGTAATCAAACATGGCAATGGAAAATCCACCATTTATAGGGGATTTTCCCATTAAAACCTCCATTTATAGGGGATTTTCAATTGCCACGTTCACCTCACATTTATTACGTCTGGAGAAATTACAACGACCTCACGAAAAACACTGTACACCACAGAATGTTGATGATCATGGCACAAAACAATCTTTCGGGGTATACCGGTATACCCACTTTCAGATATGCAGATATCTCATATTGTTGGTTCTACATTACCCAGTGTATCCAATTATATACCCAGCTTCTCTGGACTTGTTTTGCTGAAAAAGTCAGATGAATCCCATCTCAGATCCGTTGGGGGCTTCCCCATTCGCGGCTTGAACAGCTCGTGTTGCAGGTCATCAAAGGGATGGTAGGCAGTGACCATGATATCGTCGCTTGGTGGCACGGTCGTCAAGTAGAAAGCCCCAACTGCGTGATCTATCAGTGTGGTTAGATATGGGTCATAACATGTATATAATGATTTATATATATATATATTATATTATTATATATATATATATACACATATCTATATAACTACATATGAAAATGCCGCAGACGGTTGATATCCCCACTTGGATTAAGGCTTCCATTGAAGGTTATATGGATATTTGCATATCTGGTAGGTATGAATATATACGTTCGAAACCATTCGTGATTCCTCGGATGCAGATCCAAGTAAAACCACGCCTTAGACATAGTAGGAGGCCTCTGATTGGCGGCGCTTTTTTCGGAGTGCGGACTACTAAAGGATCCCTACAATGAGTGATGTTTAATAGATGGGTTAAAACCATTGGGAAATGGTGTTAGGGATGCACCCGAGCCACCAATCATTGGAATTTCAGGAATCTGCCCATTGAAGACTATTGAAAGGATGCATGTACAAGGCCAGGCTTCATATACTTGTGTTGAGCTAGTTTGTTGTTTCAATCATCCTTTCGGATAAACTGTCCCACTGATGAGCTTGTTCTCAAGATGACTGCCAACCAGACAACCAACCCCGCCAACCCAGATTGTGATTTTCTGCGGCAAAAGTTGGGATTTGCGGGTTGCTGAAGTCATGCGGGGACCCCGAAAGTATCATAAATTATCCAACTTATCGGTTATGTTATTTTGTTATATTTTGTTCGGGAAACCAATGGGGATATTTGGACTACCCATTTCAGGAGTGACCAAAGTTGTGGCTAAGCTCCCTACAAGGTGGGCAAAACCACCAGCGACTGGTTTCTTGGTGTTTAAATCCCATGAATACTATAGTTACCATCTGGTTATTTAACATAGTTATGGAGAATCCCCGAACTAAATGGAAGTTTTACTGGGAAAATCATCTATCAATGGGCCATTTTCAATGGCTATGTTGAATAACCAGAGGGTAAATCCATATAAATCCTAGTTCACATTGATTGAGCTACTGAACTAAAAGTGACACCTCGCGATTTAGCTCACTGGGTCCCCAGCAACCTGCGATGATCATCTTGACATCGAGGTTCACACGAACTGACCATGTACACCTTGTAGTACCAATATGGGTGTCTCTGAAAATATTGGATATCCCGAAACAACCACATTTTAATTTGGGGAAAATGATGACCATCCATTGAATTTTGGGGGGTCCTCTAAATTTCCAGACAAACCATGACCCATATGTTGACCTGAAAACTAGCAGATTCGGTGGCTTTGGCATCAGAAACACTGGTGACGCTTTGATCGGAAACTGGTTGATTTGAAACTAAGGACCGTGACATGCCATTGATGGATATAGGCAGACCAGGGAAAATGACGGTGGGTTCTGGTGGAGAGGTTTGTGTTTTACCCTCTGGTAAACTAACGTAGCTATTAAAAATGGCCATTGATAGTTGATTTCCCATTAAAAAATGTGATTTTCTATAGCTATGTTAGTTTACCAGAGGGTACTCTCTTGAAATTTCATGTTGGTATTGTATCTATATTAAATCTATATTCCTTGTCTTCAATGTGAGGAGTCTGTCAGGTGGAGAGTTTTACTCATGGTACAAGACTGTTTTACATATGCTGTATTTTTTCTGAAAGGTTCCCTCCGTCGGTGATTCTCTAATGTTTCGATATTGTTTTTTCTGTTTCATCGGGTTTGAGGGAAATTGCAAGGGAAAGTCAACAGGAACCTCGGGAAAAAAACACAGAGTTTCCCCGCAGAGTTTCCGTCAAAGCAATGCATTGATAGAACTAATTCTGGTAAACTAACATAGCTATGGAAAATCACAATTTTTCATGGGAAAATCCAGTATTTCTATGGCCATTTTCACTAGCAAACTGTTGAATTACCAGATGGTAATTCTGGAAATCTTTGGAGTTTTGGCCGTGTCCCTGGTTCCTCTTTGTCCGTGGATTCCTCTCTTCATCTTCATCGATGGTCGGGGCGCCCAGAATTGTGGGAACCAAAGGTGACGGATTTTGCCATGACGAATGATGATTGATGAAGGGATCTATCCCAATATGGGGGTTTCCTAAAATGGGGGGTACCCCAAAATGGATGGTTTATTTCATGGAAAATCCGGATTGAAAATGGATGATTTGGAGGTACCCCTATTTTAGGAAACCTCCATATTGCCTTATATCAGGTTAGTGAATTAGTATCATTTACCATGACATATGGATAAAACTTAGCGGGATATTCATGGGAACAGTTGAATATATCACCAACTATAGACAAGAGTTGTACTATTTTTTCCATGATATATCCATATTGGGGATGGTCATACCAGTATTCATATGAAATAACTATCATGGCATTTTTTTTAGGGGATGATTCCCAAGTTCATACTGGGATGACCATGACCCATCATGTTGTGACCATGGCGATGACAAACAGGTCCCCAATGATGACTTGAATTGTAATACCATTTGGTAACTACATAGCTATGGAAAATCACCATTTTTAATGGGAAAATCAACTATAAATGGCCATGTTCAATAGCTATGTTAAATTACCAGAGGGTAATGGAAATTTAATCCGGATTTGGGTACCCAAAAACAGTGAGTACATGGCAATGTGAAAAAGCACCGACATTTCTGTGGTCCTTTCGGTTTGGTTGAGATATGTATGGTTAATGTAGGTTATCCAAGATGTTAAATCCCAATGTACTTCTACTACATACTTAGTACTTAAGTATTCATTATTTGTCAAGAAAGTCTGTTTGTTAGGCACGTGCTTTTGATGGGCAAGGAGGAAATGCCTAAGCTCCGAGCAGTCAAGTCGCAGTATCAGTTCCGTAAAAAATGGTGCACATAGTCAACCAAGTTGCTTACACACTGGGAATTCACTACCAAAAATTTGGATTTTTACCGCTTAACACGGAGATTGATAGTCGATTTACACTTGCTGAAGTTATTTATAACTAGGCCATCAGATGAGTTGAAAGGGTCAATGTGTCTATACTTGGCTGTTGTATGGGTGAACATCGTATAATATGACCCCCCAACTATAAAGTTGGTTGATGTTCACCCATAGAGGTATAGAAAAATCATAGTAACATGGTTGACATAGTTATAAATCATTATCAGTCAACGTACTTAACTTACTCAAGTACCCAAAACAGATGGTAAAAAAGTGAATACAGTGAATACATGTCAATTATACATGTTGTGCTGTAAATCGATGTTCACATTGAACCTTCACAAGTCCAAGTGATGAAAGCAGCTTTTCGGTTCAAGTCGGAGTTTTGCAGCTTCAAGAGGACGTCTTATGGCGCCAGAAAGTCATAGTTACCATGAGATTCCGGAACATTCGCAAGGGTCGCGGGGCGGACTATGGATTCTGGTCGGAGTTCAACGGGAGGGCTTGGTTGAATCCTGATAAGGGGAGCTAAGGAGTTACGAATTGAGCCAACCACATGATAGTTTTATTATTGTTGCAATATCCTCAATATCATTATCACTTCAGTATTTTGTGATTGTGACGATTGTGACATTTCCCTTTAAAATGCTTTTCTTTCTTTTCGATGTCCCCCATAGTCCAAAGTGACTAATACATTTCTTAGGAGGGTTAAAGCCACAAATCAGGATCGGATTATTTCAATTATTTCTTTACTCGGCTGTACTTTGTGAGATCTTATGGGGCGCGAAAGTGAACGCGTCGGGCTCCTGCGAATGGCTTACGTGGATGTTTGCAATGGGCGTGATCCGTTACCCTTTTCAGCGTGCACACATGGCCAATGTGATAGTGGAGAGAAAGGAAAAGGCCAAGGAAGATGGTTTGTTATTTCTCGTGATTTTGGGCACCGGGATATTGCCTGCCATCTACATTCTGACTGGAGTCCCGCAGTTTGCCGACTACGGCCTGGGTTATCTTGGGCTGTGGGCACTTGTGCTGGGTGCCCTTATCCTTGCTGCAGGCAGGGCTGGAAAAATTATGCTTAAACTGGCTTAAACCCTAGCTTTATGTAGGAATTTCCTCTTATTCTACTGGGTCTAAGTATTGAAAGAAGCAGATGGCCATGGATGACTGAGCCAGGACTTTGCTTATTCTGGAGAAGTCACGTGGACCTTGGGAACAATTGGAGCGTTACGACTGAAATCCGGCAGAATCACAGCTTGATCACGTCAGGAGTCTATGCTCATGTGCGGCATCCGATGTACACGTCAATTTGGATGATGACAGCGGTGCAGCCTCTCTTTATTCACAATTGGATCATTGGTTTTCTCCCCGTCCTTTCCTTTGCAATCATGTACTTTGTTCGAGTCGGCTATGAAGAAGAGATGATGGCAGCCCAGTTTGGTGATGAGTATCGTGAGTATTGCTCGAGAACCGGGCGCCTATGGCCGCCTTTTGGGCGCCTATGGCCACCATCACCCTGAGGTTTCCGTTTCATTTTGCGGCGCTAATGCGATGGCGCTGATGCGATTTGTAATCTGCAAGTCATTTCGGCATAGAGTGAAGCGACAAAAAAAGCATGCTCATGTCACATGGCACTTATCACATACAGCCATCCTTCCTTCATGCATAAACAGGTGCAGAATACTATATAGATACTCGATGCCGAAATCGCAAAAGGGTATGCCTTTGCCGTCGCCGGGAAGAAAAAGCGAATTTAGATACATTCGGGTGGGAATTTGCTTCACATGTGCGAACATCGCATACCAGATGTCATGTCCGAACCCCATGCAGCCATCATGATTTATCAATGGATTTGGGGGTACCCAGGAACTATGTTTAAACACACCCATGTCCACTTTCACCGCCAGGTGACTTTTTCATGAACGATAGGTGAAAGAGAACCCACACATCCTCACACTTATGTCCTGAAATCAACTCACTTCGGCATTGACAGTGAAGCTCCCTCTGCATCCTCATTGAAATGGGTACCCCAAAATTTAACGCTTTATCATCATCATCCTCTTAAACTTGCCATAGTTTTTGAAATTCAATCTCCACGACTTTAGAATCTTTAGACAACACATGGATTTGCTGAAGATTCTTTGCAATCCCATTCAAATCCCATTAAGAACCCATTCAAATCCCATTGAAATCCCATTGAAATCCCAGTGCTTAATCCACCACTTGGGAAATCCATTGGCAGAAGATCTTCCACGCTGAGGTGATGAAGACAGCACTGCCTTTACCTTCCAGAACGACGATGTTTTCAGAATGTTGACGGGTGACCCTCCAGTAAACTAACATAGCTATTGAAAATGGACTATTTATAGTTGATTCACCTATTAAAGATTGTGATGTTCCATAGCTATGTTAGTTACCCGGAGGGTTAAAGTGGAGAAGTTTGAAGTTTTCCGTGATTACGCTAGAAATAACCATTGGGTAAATATGGTTCACTGAAACTTCCGATTGAAAAACAATTAGGAAAATATATGTTCGACTGAAACATCATAAAGGGTTGCCTTTCATTGACCATATAATTGCACACGCGAAGACGAATATTTAAAACAATTGTTTTAACAAATCAGACTGAACAGCCCTTTCAAGACTTTAATCAATAAGTGGATGGAACATTTCAATCATAGGGTGGAGAATGTGAAGTACCCAGTAGTCGTCATAACTGACACCTAGCGTGGCGAGGGAAACATCACCTTGATACAGTGGAGGATTGCCCCAACGCGCCCCACCACTTAGATGAAGTTGCACCTCGTGTTTGATGCCTTTGCCCTCTGGTAAACATACAAATAGCTATTGAAAATGGCCATAGAAATAGTGGATTTTCCCTTTAAAAATGATGATTTTCCATAGTTATGTGAGTTTACCAGGGGGTATACCCAATGCCAAGTTTGGATTTAAAAAACAACATATCACGAAGTGGGGCTAAGTTTGGATGATTTTCCCATTAAAACCTCCATTAGTTCGGGGATTTTCCATGGCTATGTTAAATAACCAGAGGGTAAACGTGGGAAAATGACCTCTTTTTTGCCACTTGTATGGTGGGATTTCTTGACAACTGGACATTGTCTCGTGTAGAGTATTCAAGATTAACCATGTGCAGAACATGTTGTTCTTTTTGGCTAGGACTATGCCTGGGTTCTATGGTTTTGGTTAAATCCAAAATGAGTCCCAGAATTTATGTTATCCCTAGTTTTAACATGTTTTAAATATGTGGTAAATCTACCACATTCTTTAGCTCTACAATATGGTTTTACTTCGGTTAAATCTACTTCAATATGGTGTAGCCGTATATTTTGAAGTAGAAACCGTAGCTTTTAAGCGAACATATTCCCATCATGTTAGCATCCCAACCAGTGGACAAGGTAAACACCTCTCGGGCCAGGAATCAACAGCATGAACGCGGTTGTGTCTGGCATCCCAGATGTATGTGGTGAGTGAAAAGAACGCGACGGGTATCAACGAAAAGGACATCAGCACCAAACCATTCAGAATATCAGATCCAACAACCATCTTGTTTCAAATGGCATTTTAAATGCCCGAAATGGATCAAAATGGGACATATATGGGACATGTACCGCTGAGAAATGACTCTCAACCTTGCGGTTCAGCACATCCATTGACATCCATTGATCCTCTTTGATCCCCATTAAGAAGAGCTTCATTCTCTGATGACTTTCGAGATCACCCATTACATCCTATCGCATCCTGTTCTATTGCTAAAAAAAAACATCATTATATCACATAAAAGCCCACAAGTCCCTGTGGATACAAAGTGATGCCCCGCAGCTATGAGTTGTTTCATAACCCCATCCATCTGTAGGCATATACATCAAAACTGAGCAGTAAAGCCCGTTGTAAACCATCTCAGGCAACATAAACCATCATATACCATCTATCAATTGCTATGTTATCCTATGTTTAGTGATTGAATACATCATTTGAAATCATCTTAAATCATCTAAAAATCCGACATGTGTGTTGTTTCACTCATATAAAACCCCGTTTTGCGGGGTGAAGTCCCGACATGTTTGACTGGACTCCGGGCAGTGGAACCGTCCGCGAAGGTTCCGTAACAAGTTGGGCAGCACCTTCGATGGCGCCGAGTTGCCGAGCACCTTAGTTTCTTGGCACGGCCCATCGTGGCGGAGAACGGGGATCGACTGGGATACTGCTGGTGGTTTGAGCATCAACAGATGGGGATTGAATGAGATTTAATGGGATGGAATCGGATTCAATGGGATTTGACCTTTGGTTGTTGCAAGATGTTTGGCATAACTATGGAAAATCACCATGTTCAATAGGTTAAGAACCAAAACTCGGTCATGTTCAATAGCTATTTTAAGATTGATAGAGGGTACCCTCTCCCAATGAATTCACAACTTTATTGGAAGCTAATCTTCCAAGCCCCGACTCATGGCAGGGTCTTCATGTTCATTTCTGGAGGATAATCAAAGCTAGTAAGCAATTCACGGGGGTAATTTTCATGATATGGTGGCTATCAATGGAGATTCATGGGCATCCATGGATCTATTCATTTGGGTATGTCTGAAAATGGTGTATAGATAGATCAATATGCCAATATGTTGAATCCCAGTACGCCTCTATTAGGTGTATCCCAATATTAGGGAAAATATATTGCCACTATTTTTGAAGAAGACAATATTCTTCAAAATGTGGTATACCCCAAAATATGCAAATCAAATATGGAAAGTTAAAACCATATCCCATATCATGTTTTCCCATAGATGGTGAGTTGTGCGACAAAAAACCTGGGAATGAGGACCTATCTTAAGGATTTATCGGGGACTCAGTTTTTACCTTCCGATAAACTAACATAGATCTGGAAAAGCCACCATGAATGTAGACCTTTGCCCTAGGGTTTGACCATGGGTTGTCCACATCTGTTTGAAGCAGTTTACCTGTTCGGGTACCAGTTAAATACCTAGGTGAACCGTATTGAATCCTCATTACATCCCATTATATGGTTATGGCTCAAAATTATTAACCCTATGATTGGTTGGTTTATATTAATCTACCATTAAGTCCTTTGGCCCAACCTCCCCGGGGTGGATTTGCGCGACAAAGGGCCGTTGGTACTAGGTTGCAATGGTGCTTTTTTCGGAAGTGATGGTGCAGGGCACATGCGTCAGTGTCCGTGCATCTTGGCAGGGATCTTCGGAATGGGTGGCAGACCACGGTGTCTTGTGTTCATCCAAAGGCTGGCTACTTCATCTTCCTATGGCTGATTTGACGGTTCAGGGTGATGGGATCCACTTTTCCCTTTTCGGCTATGAGGTGAAGTTCATGGATGGTCAGCATGTGCTTCTCTGCAAATCTCAGGGTTCCTTCGTTCTTGGTCATCATGGGGATCCCCAGTTCAATCAACTTGTTGAGCTTTGTTGTGGCCTTGGAGGAATCAGTTCAGGGGCATACTATGCGGGCATGCAAATCCTTGGGGGCATTGACATCTCACCTTGGGCAGTGCAGGTCTTCAATGACAATCATCCATGTTCCGCCATTCAGGGAGATATCAAAGATCATGCCAAACTTGGTGAGCTTGCAGCCAACATTGGACACAAAAGTGTTGGTTTTGCTATGGGGTTCCCTTGCCCGCCATTTTCGACCAGGGGAGACCAGCTCGGCTTCTCGGATCAGAGAGCATGGACGTTCGTTCATGGCTTAGAAGCTGCATACATGCTGAGGGCTTCCTTTGTGCTTTTGGAGTGCACCCCCAAGGTTGAATCGTTTGCACCAATTGTCCAATACCTTGACATGTTCTGTGAGACCATGGGATTTCGATGGACTTCGCAAATTCTTCACCTTGATGAAGCATGGCCAGTGCGTCGTACTCGTTGGTGGTGTCTCCTTGTCCCAGCTGAGCTGTTTCCGTTTGTCTGCTTGTCTGACTTGCCGCGTGCCCCTCAGCTTCAGACCTTGTCCAGTTTGCTGCCTGTGTGGCCACAATGGCCGTCCGCTGATTTGGAAGAATTGATTTGGACTCAACAGGAAGTGGATTTTCATGAGCAATATGCCATTCTTGGTGACCTCTGTTTGGACCTTTCAGGGAAATGTCCCACCCTCTTGCACAGTCTTGGTCATCTTGATCGTGCGTGCCCCTGTGGTTGTCGGTCATCTGGATTGTCGCATCTTCGATTGTCTCGTGATGGAATTTCCACTGCTGTTCTTCAGATGCCAGAATGGGATGGTTTCAGACACTTGCATCCCTTGGAAGCGGCTTTCATGTGCACTTTGCCTCCAAACTTTTGCTTCCGTCAGCTTCGTGCGGCTTTGCCTCTGATTGAACAAACTGCAGCGCCCATGCAGGCACATTGGATGTTGTCCTCCTTGCTGGCAGCGATACAGAAATGGTCTGGTTCTCAGAAGCCCTTGGATTTGACAGCCTGTCACATGCGCTTTCAACAGCATCTGCGTCAGATGGCTTTCCATTTGTGGCCTTCGGCTTCCAACATGGTCCCTCGGAGTGTTACTCTTCGTTTCCCACAGGACTGTTGTATCATGTTTGAAATCCATGCAGGTTTGCGTCTTGAACACCTCATCATGGCGCAAAAGTCCATCGGTGGATGGCTCAATGACCATGAAGTCACCTACCAAGGTACTGTTGTCCCTCCGGATGCCATTTTGCATGCTGGTGTTTATGACATCACTACTCCGTCTTTGTCGGTGGACTCGGCTGGCTTGCGGTTTGTGATTCGCATGGAGGGACGTGCATGGTCTGGTCCTTTTGGTGCTGGGATCACAGTCTCTGCCTTGCTTGCCACGTTGGGCTTTGTACCTTCCCAGAAGGTTTGCTTGCAAATCAATGGGGTCGACTTGCCAGCCAACTTTCAGTTGACTTGCTCCTTCAATGGACTTCTGCATCGCCCTGTCTTTCATGGGGCTGGTCCCTCATGCTCGGTGGGTTTGACCAACTTCCACCTGGATGCGGAAGCTGCAAGACTGGTACGGCTGTGTCCATATGATCCGGGGTTTCTGTATCTCTCTGCATTGGACTTGACTCGCATTCTGCTTCTTCCTATGTCCGCTGTGCAAGATGCCCTTTGGTCTTTGTTGGATTCCAATGCGGTGCGTGTGTTTGGCTTCTTTTGCTTGTCCGGTCATTGGCGTGCCTTGTCTCTGGATCGTTCCAAGTTGGTCGTGACCTATTATGATGGGCTTCTTGATGCCTCTGCCAGTTCCGTGGACTTTCCGCTTGAGGTGCATGCTCTGATCCACTTGCTGCTTGGTTTCTTCGAGCTTGACACTTGTGAGGTGCGGCATTCCTCTCTGGTCATTCAGACCTCTGGTCAACATTGTGGGGCCATTGCTCTGGCAAACTTGGGTGGATTTCTTGGACTTTGGACTTCTTTTTCAGAAGCTGCTGCCCTTCAATGGTTTGACCAGCTCCATGCTGCGGCAATTGTTGGGGCTGGGGCAGTTGAATACACCAAAGCACATGGACTTCTTGTGCAAGAGCTGCCCAAGCATGGGGTTCCCATGGCTGATGCTCCTGCACGTGCCACGATGGCATTGAAGAAGTTGGGGGTGCCACCCATCCTGAAGGCATTTGATGCCAAACACCCCTGGCAAGCCTTGAAGGCCCTTGGCAACAACACTGACCGACCCTTCCAATGGGTCACACATGCTGAACTTGAGCAGCACATTGATTGAACAAGAAAGCCCCCATGCGAAAGGGTCCTAAGCAAGCTGCCAAACAATCCAAACCTGTGTCTCTTGTGCCTGAGCAAGTGCAGGTTCCTGATGGTGCGTTTGCTGATGAAATGGGTCTTGATGTCGGTCACCTTGCTGCTTCCAGCATTTCTCCTACGGCCCGAGGTTTGGTTGTTGTCACACTTGAGCAGGCGTTTCGGTTTTTGAAAGATGACAAGAAGTTGTCGGTGTATGCTTTGGCCTTGCTGACTTTATCCCCTGCTGATGCTCCTCCTGCATGCAAGTTGGCTTGCACGCATCTCACCTGGCCTGGACTTTTGGTTGCGACGCAAGAACCTCTGCTGATTCGAGGCACATGCATTCAGTTGGGTGACGTTGCTATCTCTCCCAAGGTTGGTTCCAGCCTTGATTCTTCACTGGTCGAGACTGACTTGTTCAGGGTCTTTGTGTATCGTGATCAATGGCCGTTGGAGTGGAAAGCTTTGATTCAGGGCCCCTTGAAGACCATCATTGGTCATTTTGCCTGCATGCAATTCTGTGATTGTGCCGACACTCAGTGTTCTAAGTTTCATCCTGCGGTGGAGGAGGTTGGAATTGCCATGGTGGTGCTTGATGCCTTTGCCTGGAAGTGGCTGGATGGAACAGGCAAAACCACGCAGAATCACAAAGCGGTCACGTTCTCTCTGATGATCCGGGTTCCCAAGTCTGCCACTCCAGCCCTCCTGCTTGTGTCAGGCACCGATGGATTTTACACTGAATTGCGCGGCTCTGATCTTGCCAATGAGGATCCACAATATGCAGTTGTGTGGCTTAAAGATGGCTATGACGCGGCAGTGCATCGCTTGCGTTCCTTGGAGAAAGCCCTGCACTTGGTGCGCTTCCACAACAAATATGGGTTGCGTTGCCTGAAGAAGGATGAAGTTGTCTTGCATGGCTTAGTGCATCCGGGGCGTCCTTTCATTGACTGTGGTGCGGCTTTGCAGTTTGAAATGGGACCCTGGCCTTATGGAATTTCAAAACAGGCCATTGTGGATTTTCTTCAGGCCATGCCTTGGGTTGCCAAGCCCCTCAAGCCTGTGCGAGGTAGTCATGCGGGACGTTATTGGCTTGTTGGTTCGTCGGTCAATCCTCCTGCTGTGGTCGTCCCTCATGCTGAGCAGTTTCTGACCATTACGAAAGTGAAGGACTTGCCTGTTTCTCGTCCTGCTCCCAATGTGGTTGCCAGCATGAAAACACTTCAGAAGCTCACCAGTGGGCCTGCTTCTTCCACTGATGATCCTTGGTTGACGGAAGACCCTTGGAAGGGTTTTGGCACTCCTGCACCTGTTGCGGCCGCTCCTGCTGCTTCTTCAAAGCTTGAAGAAATGGAGTCTCGCCTGGCTACCCGCCTGGCTGAACAACTTCAAGAACAGGTGCGAGGCCTGTCTGATGAGCCTATGGATGACTCCTCCAAACGCATTGAGCAACTGGAAGTCAACATGCAAGAGATGCACAAACAGCAGGGCAAATTCACCCAATGGTGCCATGAAGCGGCAGACAAATTGACGATCATGAATCAGAGAGTGACCCAACAAGAAGCTCGTCTTGATGAGATCAATGCTCAGGTCACTACAACTGCAGCAGCTACGGAGCAGCTTGGCCACAGCTTTCAAACACTCCAAAGCTCCCTCAAGTCTGATCTGCAGGATGCCATGGACAAGCAGACAGCTTCCTTGGAAGCCATGCTTTGCAAGAAGCTCAGAACGGAATGACTATTCCGGCCAACCGGTAGATTTCACTGCCGGGGTGGCCTGCTGCTTTGTCTTTGGATTTTCACCTTTTGCCTTCGACTGGGGGAAGCTACACACCCAGGTCCGTCCTGTGAATCGCCTGTTGTCATCGGCCTTGCTAACCCCACTGGACTTACGGGGAAAGCTCAATCCTTCTTGGACTTGCCTCCGGGTGTCTGGAATGTTGCTGAGACGCAAGCCACTGATGTGGGTTTTCAGCGGTTTGTTCGTGAGCTCAAAGCTTTTCAAGCTCCTAGTCGCAATTTCCGTGCTGCTCATGGTGCCTTTGCCCCTCCGCGGGCGGGTTCACGTGTTGCTGGTTCTTGGACTGGAGTTGCACAGCTCTCTGATGTTCCCATGCGTGCTCTCAAAGTTCCTTGGCGTGGTCATGAGTTCTCCTCTGGACGAGCCAACATGGCTTCCTTTCACTTTGGTTCCCAATGTGTTCTTGGTGCGGTTCTTTATGCGCCTCCTCGTGGTCCGACGTATGGGGATGCCCGGGCCCTGACTGCAGAATTGCTGGCAACTGTTACTGAAGAACTTGTCATGGGTCGGCAAGGACCCAGGTATGTTGCCGGCGACTTCAATGCTGCTCCAAGTGATCATGCTGCTTTTCAGCATTGGCGCTCTCTTGGATGGCAAGAGTGTCAAGATCTTGCTTTTTCTTGGTTCAGCAGGGCCCCTCAGCCCACATGCAAATCCAGCACCAGGCCGGACCACATCTGGTTGTCACCTGAGCTTCAAAGGTGGGTCACTGATGTTCAGGTGTTGGATGAGGTTTTTGCTGATCATGCTGTCTTGCAAACGCATTTGTCCATTCCTCATGACTCCAGCTGGCAGCGCTCTTGGCGTATGCCCAGCATTTTGCCTTGGACTGACTTGACAACTGCCCTGGACTTTCATGATCAAGCTTCTTTCTCATGGACTTCTCTGGATTTGACCTCCTCGTTCAAAGCTTGGTCTGCTGCTGCGGAGCATGAGGTTATCCATGCGATGTCTTCCCATGTGCACGTTCCGGCGGGTTGTCATGGTCGTGGGCAGACTTTGGATGTGTCCTCTCGTCCTGCGGCCTTGGTTCCCATCTCACCTGGTCGGCATGGGGATGTTCAACCTCGTTCCTCCTTCCTTGGAAGACTTGTGCATCGTTGGTTTCAGCAATTGCGTCGCTTGCAGGCTTACGTCCGTCGTGCTGGTTCTGCATCTCATGCTCCAGCCCTGCAGGCTGATCAGTGTTGCACATGGAGAAACATTGTGAGGGCACATGGATTTTCTCCAACCTTCAGTGAATGGTGGCTGCACCGCCCCAAACGGTTGCACGGTTCTCCTACGAGGATACCTGCCCTGCCACCTGGCCTTGCGCAGGCTAAAGCCCTTTTTTTGGATTTTGAAGCCAATTACCGGGCCTTGGAACAATGGCACCTGCGACAGAGAACCAAAATTGTCCAGGCTAAGCACTTCAATCACAACAAGCTGCTTTTCCAGCAACTCAAGCCGCACAAGGCTGGCTCCGTGTCTCACATTCGGGTCACACAAGAAGCTCATGTCACAGGCATTGATGGTAACCATTTGGACTTAGATGCTCCTTTGGACTTGGAGCAGGTTGCCAGTTGGACTTTGAATGGACTTGAAGTTTCCGTCAGCCAAACTGACCCTACTTCTGTTTTGGTTGACTTGCCTGCTGACATTGATCCTCCGGACCTTGGTGCCACTTTGTGTGCAACCTCCTTCTTGACTCAGTTTGATGACATTGAGCGTGCCTTGCATGGACTTTGGGACCCTATCTGGCGCCGTCATGCGGGTTTGATGGACTCGCATTGGGACCGAATTGTGGCCTTTGGCAAAGCTTTTCTTCCAGCTCGCCCTGCGGTTTCGCTGCCTTGGACTTCTGGCAGATTGTCCCTTGCGATTCACAACTACAAACGCCATGCCACTCGTGGCCCTGATGCCTGGGATCTCGCTGACTTGACAGCTTTGTCTGAGATCCGTCTTGGTGATCTTGCCAGGATGTTTGACCTTGTGGAATCTGGTGCGGCTTGGCCACAACAACTTGTAACGGGCTTCGTTTGTCCAATTGCCAAGTGTGACCTTCCAGAGTTGCCAACACATTTCAGACCAATTGTGTTGTTGAGTCTTCTCTATCGCATCTGGGCTTCTGCTTCTGCCAAGACCTTCCTTCCGGTCCTTCTTTCCATGATGCCTGACCATGTCTTTGGCTACATACCTGGTAAGCGGGCCACTGACTTATGGAGCTTGTTGCAGCTTGCCATTGATGTTGCCGGTGCCTGCCATGAAGTGTTGGTTGGTTATAATGCTGACCTTATCAAGTGCTTCAACCGTCTGCCCAGGCGTCCGTTGCTGTCTCTGCTGGAGCATCTCGGTTTGTCGAGTTTGACCAAAACTGCATGGCAGAACGCCCTGAAATCACTTGCCAGAAGATTCCGCATCAACATGGATGTGGGGCCGCCCAGATTGTCTGAAACTGGATTTCCAGAGGAAGATTCCGCATCAACATGGATGTGGGGCCGCCCAGATTGTCTGAAACTGGATTTCCAGAGGGTGATCCACTTTCTTGTGTTGCCATGCTTGGCTTCAACTTGGTGTTTGATTGCTATGTCAAACAATATGCCCCTTCTTGCATCCCTTGGTGTTTTGTGGATAACCTCCAACTGCTGTCTACCACGGCGGCTATGCTCCACTCCGGAATTTTGGTGGTTGATACGTTCATGGAAGCTTGGGATCTCTCTCTTGACCCCTCCAAAAGCTTCACTTGGGGCACGGATTCCAAACAGAGAGGCCATCTCAAGGCCCTTGGCCATCTTGTTCGCCTGGCCAGCAAAGATCTGGGTGCTCAAATGCACTACTGCCAGAAGCCGTGTCGTGAGGTCTTCAAACAGCGGCTTGACAGCATTGGACACTTTTGGACTTTGTTGCGTCATTCTTCTGCCTCCCAGTGGTTTCGGCGACACGCCATCCGTATGGCTGCTTGGCCTAAAGTGCTGCATAGCTGCGAGTCTGCTTGGATTTCTGAAAGCCATCTTGACACTTTGCGATCAAAATGCATGTATGCTCTGAAGTGGGACAGGGCCGGAGCCAGTCCTATTGTTCGTTGGGCTTTGATGCAACCCCTTGGGGATGATCCTTCTTTTTGTCAGCTTTGGCGCATCTTTGAATCCTTCTGGCGTCTCTCCCGGCAATTTGCCTTTCTTCGCTCTGCCTGGTCTGCCACTGTCTTTACTGCCAAGTTCAACAATGGATTTTTGCATGCCTTTCGTGCTGCCTTGTCTGTTGTGGATTGGATTCTGGATGAGCACTGGACCTTGACGGGAGCTTGGTTTACGATACCTTGGGATCAACTGGCACTGGAAGATCTGAAACTCATGCTTGCAGAGGCATGGCAGCAGCACATGTGCTCCAGGCTGGGTCATAGAAAAGATTTTTCTGGTTTGTCTACCATTGATGTTACGGTGTCATTTCGCAGTTTCAAGACCACTGAAAGGGCCACTTCTGAGTTAGTTGCCACCATTCGAGACGGAACTTTTTGTACCAACAATCTTTTTTCAAAGTTTGATCCCTGCAAATCTGCCACGTGCGCTCACTGTGGACAAGTGGATGACTTGCGTCATCGTTGTCTACATTGCCCTGTGCTGACGAGTGTTCGAGCACGACATCCAGCTGCGGTCGCTGAATGGTCTCAGGCAGATCGTGCTTTTACAGATCATGGCTTGGTGGAAAGGAACCCCTTCCTGTTGGAGCATTGGCGCTCCCTGCTGCTGCTGGATACCACCTTGGAACAGTTTTATGTTCTACCCTTTTCTGGCAGGCGCTATGATCTCTTCACGGATGGTACTTGTCTCGAACCCAAATCGAAAGTCAAAGCGTTGGCGGCTTGGGCAGTGGTTGACATGACCTCGAACAGGGTGATTTCACGTGGTTTAGCCCCTGGGCTTGTTCAATCTAGTGATCTTGCTGAACTTTTGGCTGCACTTTCAGCTCTTCTCTGGGCACTGCGGTTTGGGGTTGCCATTTGCATTCATTCAGATAGCTCGTATGTGGTTGATGGGCTTTCTGTTCTTCGACATGTTCAGACGGTTCCTCGAAAGTGGAAGCATCAACGCTTTTGGAAGCAGGTTCATGATGTGGTGCGTCAAATTGACCCTGCCCAATGGGATGTGCACAAGGTTTATTCCCACTGCGATTTTGCTTTGGCTACTTCGACACTTGATGAATGGTGGATTCAGGGGAATGCAAAGGCAGACTCTGCGGCTGCAAGGGCTTTTGACTGTGCTGATGCGGCTTTTTGGCAAAACTACACCAGATTGTGTGCTCATCATGATGCGCAAGTGAAACGTGTACAGCAACAACTTGCCTTTTTAGTTGCTGTTGCCCAGTTTGATTTGGAACATCGAAATCCTGATGATATTGATGACGAAGATTTAGCTGTTGGTTTTTTGGTGGTTCCCAGGGTTGTTTCTAATAGGGTTTTGGCTGATCAATTTGATCTGGATGTTCTTGAGCAGCTGACGGACCAGCATACTGCTCCTTTTCCGGTACAGTTTGGAAGGGCAGTTCTTAGCTATTTGCTTGACCTTGACATGGTTGCTACCCATGCTAGACATGTCACTGGGGTTGAATTAATGGCTGGTTTCATTGCTGCTGGCAACAGCATTCCTTTGCAGCGATACGTAGATGGACATTTGGTTTTTGAAACACCAGCCTCTGTTCGTGCCGGGGGCCTTGTCCGTATCACCATTGCAACAGCGCTGCAGACATTTAAGCGAGCAGTGCTGCAAATTTTGAGAACTGCTGATGTGCAGTTTCAAGTTCAGCAGTCAAACCGTCCTGACCTCAATTTGATGGTGAATCAATGGAGCTTGTTTGTTGGTTGGCCCGATTCGACTGAAGTTGTTGTTGGTCCTCTGGTTCATGGATGGTTTCGTACTCGTCCTCACAGACGAGCTTGTGATTTAGCTAAACCTTTTCCTAGCTAATCACTTGCTACCTAACATGGGTGGCTAAGTTTAGCAGTAGCCGTGCTACGCACTACTACTGTAGGAAGCCGACTTTCGCTTGCCTAGTGAGAATAATAAAATATATTAATCTACCATTAAAAATGACCATGTTTGGTACCATAATTTTGAGCCATAGCCATATATCAAAAATGTTGATGGTCATATCCCACTAGTTTCCCATTGATATCCCATTAACTATCTCATTGAACTCCCCCCACACGTGCCCATCAAATATGGCAAAGTCAAAGCGTGTCCAGCCATAAATGAGTTTGTCTGAAAATCGTGTACCTCTAAATCCATTGGTAATCCTCATTTCCCCATTATCCATGGCTATTTCATGGTGGGCATAGCCTATTTTCAGACAGACCCATTCTTATAAGTTTGATTTTTGAAAAATTGCGATGATAGTAGGAATATGGGATCCCATCCCATATCCAACAGCCGGCATAAGAATCCAGTTGTGCCACCCAAGGTCTTTGACTTCCCAAGCATCCGCGCCATGACGGACCTCATGGTCCAACTTACCGAGTGAGTGGTTTCAAACCGCGGGGCCGGGAGATCTGGGAGGATGGCATGGTGGATCCCCAGTGATGAATCTGAGTACCCTGAGGTAAACATAGAAAAAGATGTGGAAAAACCCCATGGTGAAACCGTTGGAAAATGATTTACCAATGCTGAATGTTCTACATCTATGTTAGTTTAGAGGAGGGTGAGCTGTAAGAAACGGGTGTTAAGATTCCAATCACTATTGGCGGATCATCTTGGACTATGAACAAATCACTCTAGCTATATAGTGGAGAGTATCTACTTACGGGTGTCCACGGTGTCCACGCATGGGGTACCCCTAAACTCCGAGGATTTGTTACCTTTCAACAAGGAATCAACCATCAAAACCCAGGGATACAACCAATGATCTGGCATCCCTGGTGGATGATGGCTATATTTATATATGGAGGTTTCCTAAAATAGGGGTAGCCCCAAATCATCCATTTTAATAGGATTTTCTATTATAAACCATCCATTTTTTGGGTACCTCCATTTTAGGAAACCCCCATATATTTATATATGATGCCTCCATGCCATTATTTTTTCAGGCGAGGTTGAACCATCAGCCAGACTCAAATGTTCGTTCTATCCTTCGTTTGTAGCCATTTTATCCTTGAATTTATTCAATACCCCCGAAGGAAACCCTGGTTTCGTCTATGATCTATTCATGACTTGGGTCGTTTTTGGTGGACTAGGCAATCATTTGGGCGACGGGATTCTCCACATTGTAACATCCTGTTACATTACAATCATAGCATAATATAGTTCATGCCTATAGAATGGGATTATAATTGTACATTGCTATTCCATTGCAATCCCATTACAACCCCTTACTATCATTCCTGTAATGGAATTATTACTACACAATGGTTATGACCATTTTATCTTTATAGTGGAATGGTCATAGAGTCATAATCCACAAAGAATCATCCCTTTTTTCGATTGCCACATCTTTGACCAGTTTGGTAATACCATTAGTCAGTCGCTATGATCTAGTTACAATATATCCAATGATTATATCCCATTACACAATCATCCCATGATGATGAAGATTCCGGGGATGGGAGTAGTTTGGTATGGACTCAGTCCTCAATATGCCAACCATCCGAATCTCCCAGCGTCCTTTGATGAATCTTCCATTAGAATCGGCAGCAGCTTTGCGCTTCGGTTTGAGACAATGCTTGCTGTGGTGCTGTGGTGTGGCAATGAAGAATTGCTTGTAATATGGTCGGCTGGATAACCTGAACTTAGTATGATTTTTAGATATGTATGTATACTTTGAGGATCTTTGAGGTACATATTTTACATATCATATAATACAGGTCCATATGATATAGTATGTAAAGAGTTATCCTGTAGCAGATAGAATATGAAAATTCAATTAGATCCTCACTAAACTGGGAATATGTTTGAAAGTCCCTTATTTTATCTACTTATCTACTTCAGAATGATTGTACATGTAATTATATGTATCGTTATTTGAACATACTCTATAGTTGAATGTGGGGATGAGTCACAATTTATGGTCCTCCATTTCAAGAAAATCTCAAATGATGTATATAGCAACTCCCGAAAATATAGAAAAGTTAAATCCAACTAAAATAGCGGCAGATCCCTTCTATCTCTTTTTCTGGATACTCTAAATGATGGTTAGTATAAGGTTGCTCAGGGTGATCTCCCCAAATATCCTTATTTCAGGCTAGTGAATCACTGGAATTCACCCAGATGATCTTTGGAACATGGATATTTCCATCCGTGCAGCCGGGAACTTCACTGGCTGGATACCTGTTTGGATGTCGGTGTTCTGGTCATGGGGGTTCTGTTTTGGCAACCTCGAAGTATGCAAAATGATCACCCATGACATTGACATTGCCTATGGGATGGGAGTTACCAAGGAAAAAACAGCCCCTTTTTCAAGACCACAAGGGTGATCCCCCATCAAAAAAGGGGAAGAACAGCATGTAAAATGGGGAGGAAGTCCGTTGAATCCAAAATATATATATATATATTATACATTGTTTGTTTGAAACTAGAGTACCCCTAAATCCATTGCTTAATGATCATTTTCCCTATTAAAATCACCATTCAGGGTATGCACAATTTTCAGACAAACCCGTATATCCCATATCAATGTCCCATTATGATGTTTTGTCCCACATGATTCTACGACGTATCGTTCATGTAATACGCTCTATACTGCTTGGTTCAGAAGATGTAGATTTCCTTTGGAAATGGGATCATAATGCCCAGTGACTTTTGCGTATTTTTCAGGTGGGGTGCGAAAGACCGCCAACCAATATACCATGTAACGTGACCACGGGAGATACCATATATCCATAATATCCACATTCAATTCATAGATGATTATCCGATTACTGATCTATGAAATAAAACTTTCCCAATTATAATCATATTGTATATGATTATCCCATTTAAATTTTCCCACTAGATGTTCCTATTCATCAGTTGGATCTCAGGCTAATTAAACCCCGTGAGTTCTCCTAATGCCTCTGGACCCTGTGGACCCTCGCTTCGCGGTCGTCGCCTTCTGGCTCCGGGCTCGACAAAATCGCGACGGTGACGGTGGGGAGCCCTGAGGAAGCGGTGAAGAAGTTCTTTAGCCAATGATTTCAACAGGGTTGATGTGTATCAAACGGAGCACAACATGAGATATGTAGCAAACTGGTGACTTAACTAGTCAAAATAGGAATATCATGATGTATCATGCGGATAATGACAGATACTTGCACACATTAGAGGTTTTAATTGGTTTTACCATGGTTTTTACCATTGAGTATAGAGGTTTTCTGTAAAATTTCCCTTAAACCAATCCAATGAATTAATGATTGATATCCCCAGCAATGTTTTTAAGCCACAACCACACGTGGCTCCCCCTAACCACCGCATAGAATGCCAGAGGTAACAAGCGACTCTGGCATCCATCTGGATTAATCGGTGCTTCAGTGAATATACTGTGTATGGAAGAAATCCTGCACCAGTTGGTCATTATGAAACACTGTAGATAATGGGATTAAAACAGGAATATACACTATGACCTTCCATTTTATGGGTATTGTATTGTGAATAAATTTGGATCTAAAGGAAACTACATGCACCTTTGGCTCGGTAGGATGGGTACCATAGTACTGTACAACTTCAGTTGTTTGCCATTTTGAGCTTGCGGGAATCATCCAAGAAATGGTTTGTGTCTGCGTCCGCTGAAAAGGACTTCTAATAGACATCATACTTTGCACAATTACATGCTTAAAATGCCCTTTTGGGGGTACCCTCCAATAAACATAGGTATGGAAAAGTAAACTCATTTTCCGAATAGGAAACCATGGTGGTTTTCCAAATCTATTTGTTAGCTCTACTGAGGACCCCTCCGGATTCAGCAACGGTGGGGATCGCAGCCATCCCAGGCAGACGAGAAAGCGTTCGAGAACTCACAGGCGATCCCGGTGTTTTTATAGTGGTTATTCACCACTTACCCTCTGGTAAACTAACAGAACTATGGAAAATCACCGTTTTTAATGGGAAAATCCACGAACTAAATGGGCATTTTTAGTAGCTATGTTAGTTTACCGGAGGGTACCTTACAACAAACTGGGATGCACATCCATGTATACCTCCAAATTGCAAGATGGGAAAAACCAGTTGAACCAGTTTATTGTGATGCTTAACCAGTCATGTCCAGGTTCAGTGATTTGGGGTAGAACTTCTGCACTGATTGGTGAGAATATGACAGTCACATTCAAACCATCATGCTGAATAAAACTAGCCTCACAGTATCTCAGGGTAGTAGTTTATCATGTTGATCTTTTTCACTGCGCCACAGATAGCATGGAACCTACTTTATGGCAAGTTTCACAAAGAAAAAGTGATGCTCAACCATTCAAGTCGCATTTTTTTCCCTCAAATTGTGGCATACACTGGACTACTTATGGCGGATTCTCCCTTCAAAATTGCTGTTTTTTGTTGGGAAAACTCAATGATCAACTGTTGACACCGGTCATAGGCGGCCAAGACATCGGCGCCGACATCGCCAGACCTTGATCGTGAAGGGCAGCAAGGCGAGGGGATTTCTTTAACGAGGGGATCCCCAAGTCGTCCCCATAGGTTTCAGTACATAGTCATGGTCATTTATGATTTGGCGATTTGGAGATACCCCCATTCTAGGAAACCTCCACGCGGTAATACGAATATACCCCAATGATGTATGGAATAAATCATGGAAAATCTATCCCAAGTATTCCCAAGTTACTTTTCAGAGCCATGGTCTTGGCTTTGCTGAGTCGATGATTTTGTGGCCATTGATTCAGGTGGAGAATCTACTGCGAATATGTTTGTGTTGTTATGGCGCCCAAGCTGAGCAAAACTCTCTGAATGGTTGGTGAAAATGTTGGGGTCCTTTCCAGCTGATGTTGAGATATGGTTGATATGATCATGAAAATGTAGAGATTTGACCATCAACACATTGATCGAGCTTTTTGGATGTAAGCTTATGATGCATAAATCTTATCCAGTTCCGTTTATAAGTAATACTTGAGTGAACCCAAGGAAGTTCGAATGATTACTAGTACTTGGATTAATCTCTTCTGTAAATCTGGTTCCTTCAGGGATCCGGTTCCACGGGTTACCAAAGATAGGGACTGTCCAAAATCAAAGGTTTGCACCATTCTGTTTCCCGTAGGTGGCTCCAGAACCCAACATTGTTCATATCTGGCCTTGATTTTCCCTTGTATATGGACTGTTATGGATTCACAAAGCGATGTGCACATCCAGCTGGTGGGGCCAGGTCATTTCCAAAGATGTCTTACGCCTACCTCTTCAAGTGCTCGCGGGCTCGATGGGTAGTGCTTGGGGTTTAAACGTGCTGTGTCAGTCCAACTTGACTGTTATGAATGGCTCCAAATGGAATTCAATGGGACAAAAGCGGGATTTGAATGGAATGATTTGGAACAATGTGGGAGCACCAAGATAGGTGGATTGGTTGTAGCTTTCCTAAGTGCAAAGCCGCAAGGTCTACACCCGACATGTGTTTCTGCTTACATCCAAGCATTTCAGGACAAAACTACCAAGTTTCATAGTAAAAGCGCAAGTTGTCAGCTATCTTAGCTATCAAATATACTGCGATGTAGCAGATGTGTCGGGAGTTCAAGGACATTTTGCTGCTTCGGGGACATCTTAGGTCTATTTGCACCACACTGCAGTGTGGGCCCACAGTGATAAGTTGGTTTTATGAACCCTATAGTTAATGGTAGATATAACTCATTCTAATGGTATTAACTTATAGAATATTGTAGTTATAACTAGCTGCCTAGATATCCACAGTAGTTATAAACCAAGTTGCCCATCCGTTGGGGGCCTACCTTGTGATGGTCATTTGACCGAAACATCCAACCTGAGCCAGTCATCCTGCGGGAGGTACATCATCATTGGGGATACGGCAGTTGGAAAGTCTTGCCTTTTGCTGCAATTTACGGACCGCCGCTGCCAAAATTTGGGCTGGGTTCCGTGAGAAAGATGGGTCAAGAGGAACGAAAGAGCCAAAATTATGGGTCTGTTGAACTTGTTGTTCCATTCCCAGCCTTTTACAGAATTTCTAGGTACTTGTAGTGGTAGGTAGAGAATCTTGCCTATGGTAAACGAACCATTCATTCCTGTTTGCTTTGGGTTCCAGCTAATCATAGGAAATGATGATAACAAGAACAATATGCCAATGTCCTACTGGGGATTAGTCAAATCCTACTGGCATATCGTGCATCACTTTATTATGCACTGATTGTAGTGGCCTTGCAACAACCTCACCTCTAAGGATTGCTGGAGAATCCCAAAGAATCTGATTACCCTCTGGTAAACTAACATAGCGATGGAAAATGTTTATAGTGGATTTTCCCATTGAAAATGGTGATGTTCCATAGCTATGTTAGTTTACCAGAGGGTATTGCTTGCATCAAATGATATGCACATGGCTTACGTCCGTTAGGTTCCTACTGATTTTCGTGATGCATCATACCCTGAAACCAGAGCCCCTGACAATGTAGGGCCCTCAAGATAGGTAAGTTAAAGTTTATACCCAGGCTAATTATATGGTAGATATATCTATAGTGAATGTTCTGAATCTAACGAACAGTTCACATATTGAGGGAGTCACACTAGTAGGACCCCCGTTCTCAACGGTGTGTTCGAAACGACCGCAGCGGTGCAAGCGCACCAGGACAAGCGCTTTCGGACTGATCACGATCTCACCATCGGAGTGGAGTTTGGCGGGGCCTCCCAGCCTGCAGAGCAACACCCCAATGGGATAGACAAGTTGGACAAAAACACCTGGAAACGATGCGGTAAATCGTTTCAGCAAATGTCCTCCATTAAAAAACTCTTGTTGTTGACTACCTCCTATGAAATCTTCTGTAATGTGGGTAAAAGAATGCCATACACCACCCGGGAAGGGTTAGCATACCACCTATAAAAATGGTGAGTCATTGGGGATGGTGAAACTGGCTTTGTTTTACCAACATAGCCTTTATAACTTGGGATATCCCATAAAGAACTGAAGATTATACTTACGTAAAGACAGATGTGGCTATGAGTCAAAACCCTGGTACCTAGTGAACATCAAAATAGCTGGTAAATGGATGTTCATCCCACTAAAATGGATAATAATAGGTTTTGAGCCATACCCATGTGGGTGATAAAAGGAGGAAAAGGTACTTATTTTCCACCATTTTCCACCTACAAACTGGGATGAAGATCCTGTAGGATTTCATCCAGCTGAAGTGAGAACTATGCTGGGGGAAATTTCTGGTTTACATGCTTCTATCACACACCGAAAAAAAACACGAGTACGTGGACACTTTTGAACAGATATTGCAGAATTGGATGGTGGGAACATTTTCACAAGGAACTATATTAAATGGCAATGGTTTGCTGTACTTTCGCCGTACACCAATCCTCTGACAAAATATTCTAATATATGTCATTTTCTTGAAGAGCAGCATGAAAGTGAGCTAAGAAAAACCGGCACCCCGAAAACCATCAAACAAGACGGACAGTAGTGCTTGTATTGATCCTGGAAAGGATCCAAAGTTGAGCATCAATGCAGCTTCTTCCAAGCATGCTTGTTGACTCAACATGTTGACACTGTAGTTTTTTTTACTTTTTTGCGTGGAGATCGCAACATTTCTTTTCCTATTGGTTGGTTGATGAATAGATGGATAAACATGGATAAACTGTAAACCCATGTAAACCCCTTTGAACAGCAAATAGGTGAATGATGCTGAGTATTGATTGTATTCCAAACTGGCCCCTTTATTTTTTTTGCAATCTTTGGCAATCCATCCATATGTGAGTCTGTCTCAAACTTGGCAGCCCCTACAGGCCATGGTGTAGAAAGTTAGGTTCGTGCCCCTTTTCCAAATCAATGTTCATATGGCAAACTCGCGGTTTCCCATGGTTTTTACCGACTGCTTGTCATCCAGTCTCAGATCAATCGGCGCCAATTCGCCAGGAGCACGACTGATAAACATCGATAACAAACAAATCAAGTGCCTTGGTCCAAGTGCACAGGATCTGCCCGGAGCATGGCTCATATGCTGGATAAAGCCATGAAACATTGTAAGTGAACCTAAAGAAAGTGGGACTTTGCCAAAAAACATGCGAAGATGGCTGTAAACCTTGGTGCATTGTAATTGCTCACTGGGGTTTTCAATGCCCGAACAGCTCCTACATATGTCATGCCCACCTCGAGATGGCCAAATAATCGCCTGTCAAGGCCAGCATACCATGCATAGATGTAGATGGTCTGGGAGGGGAAATGTATTTCTCAAACCAGTAAAAGTGGCTGGTGATTTTCTCGTCTCTTTCCAGGGTCGTTCAGAAGCTATGTGAAAATAGGGAACATTCAACCAGTACACCAGGAGGAGCCGCGAATCGAGGTCTCCTGCTTCATGGCTCCCTAAAATATTCCTATTGGCTCTACGAATCCAAAAGTGAACCAGTTGTTCAACAAAATGGATGGTTTATAATGGAAAATCCTATTAAAATGGATGATTTCGGGGTACCCCTATTTTAGGAAACCTCCATATGATGTTCTTTGTTTATTTGATTTCTAAGTTGATCAAGTGTTTGAGATGTTGAAGGGCACATTCACAGCCTTGTTCCTTCGATGATTTGTTGTTGAAAAGAGCAACTCTTTAGCAGGTCGTATTCCAATTACAATGAGTTCCCATGTGTTGATAATTTCCAAGCACAACTCCCGCTCACTTCAGCAGTTTGGAAAACCCGGGAGTTGGTTAAGGATAAATTATAGGGAGTTATACTACCTTGTATATTGGGGATTGTCACAATCTATGAAGGAATCACTATGTATGAACCAACCACTTTTTGGAGGATTTGTCAATATGACATATTTCCATCAAAGCACCACTGAATCACCATGTTATTCGCACACTAGTTCTCTATGATATCCCTATTTTGAAGAATAAATTCCATTGTTGATTCCATTGAATCCCCATTTGTTGATGGTTGAACCACCATCATGAAATCATATTAATTAAATCCGTATGTTGATAGATTTGTCAATGTTGTGGCCCCACAAATCTCCAGCTTTGTGACGCGGATTGATCCAAAACAGGCTCCAGATTTGGGACACAGCTGGACAAGAGTCCTTCCGATCCATCACCAGGTGGGGTGTTTTCGTGGCCGGTGGAAATGAACCACTCAGCCACCCAAAAAGCACCGGAAAGGCACCCTTCAATGGATATGTCTATAGTTGAAAGGCAACTCAAAATGGAGAGTCAACCACTACATTTATAAAATACGATCAACCGTTGACGGAATGATTTCATGGGCACAAACGATCCCTACAAGCATGTTGAGCTGAGTTTTAAACCTCTGTTGCTGCTTTATTGATTATTCAGTGACCTAATTCTGAGCATCCCAACCTATACTTCGCTGTATCCGATGATCGGCTTCAGGAATTCCTGATGTTACACAGTGCTTTACGCATGCGGTCGGATGAGCATATAATCATCTAGGGGTCCACAAAAAAAGATACCCCCCGATGATTTCCAGGCTTCCAACTGTTCTATCTATGACTGGGGGTTGCTCTGTTCAATGGTGTGATATTCGAGGGATCCTATTGAAAATTGCACATCACATAGAGTTGTGGGTTGGTCATAAGATGTTATAAGTATATCCCTCTGATCTTATTTACTGGAAAGTGGGAGGGTCCATCCAAAAGTGTGTTCGAATCCAATTGATAGAGGACGGATCCATTCTTTCAAGCATATAGTCAGTTTGATACCTCGTCCTATTTTTTGTGGGCTTTTTGCACATGTCCTGGCGCTCAAAGGTTGCATTTGTAAGCACCTTTCAGCCTTACACATAGATTCCGCGCTCCTACCATTCCTTCCCTTTCCACATGATTTGGCATTTCTTGCTACTCTTAGCTGAAGGTCACTTACAGTACATGTTGATTAGACTGCTTTTTCTCTGATTTTGTTTTCATCACCCCTATCAACAACAAGAATCGAGCCACGCAGTCACTGCCCCAAAACTTCCTGGATACTTCAACGACCTCTGAGCAATGCCAGGTCTTATTACCGTGGTGCCAGTGGAGCCCTTTTGGCTGCTTGGTATGATGTAGATAGGGATCGGACACACCCAAACAGTTAGCCTGAAATTGTGTTTGAACCACCAAAAAAAGATGGATTTGTTGTTGATTTCCCTATGGTTAAGTAGGTTTCCAGCTAATTTACCCGTTCTGCAATAAAACATGGATTGCTGGGAAATCCCAGGAATCAATGGAAGTTTACAGCTGGGAAAATGATCGGCAAATTGGGTATGTTCTGTTGCTGTGCCAGCTGGTTGGTTGATATTCCCATCATCGATTATGATCATCCCCAATATATGGGGGGAATATGCAGACCCATTTTTCAGGATCAACCAACAGGAGATTCCAAGATGGCAAAAATCCGCGCAAATATATGGTACCTCCACCTGAGCTACGCAACGGGATTGTTGTGGGTGCCAGGTGAGAGTGCCAAGAAAACCACCGTGGAAGGAGACCATCGCGGAGGAGATCTTCCTGGAGCAGCTCAAAGCACCTGGTGGTGACCATGGCCGGCCAAGGCAGCAGTGAGGAGGCCTGCCAAGAATGTGGCCACTTTGAAACGCCCGGCCAAAAAACGAGCTGAAGCCGATTTTGAAGATTCAGATCCGTGTCATTTTGTTGTAATTACTTAAATAGCTTTCAAGTTCTGACAGGTATCATTGATTGGGTTCTCAAGCTCGATAGAATCCATGGCGCCGGGCACTTGTTCTTTAGCTAGCAGGGGCGTATATGACTCAATATCTTGGGGACTATCATAATCCAGTGACGGGAATCCTTATCAAACAACCTGAAAAAAAGGCACGACATTTCGAGGTTTGACCATTGCTCTTAAATGGTCCTGTATGATCCCATTCAGTTGAATCCTATGCTCAACTTGATATACCTTGGAGCGATTTTTGGTGATGTTTGGCTGAAAAAAAAAGATCATTTGGATCCATTTGAAATCCATTTGGTATGTGGTGCCCTCAGGTTTTCAATTTTCATTCCCATACCATATCCATATCCATATCTACAGGGATAAACGTCCATTTACCAGCTAGGCTGATGTTCACCAAAGGATTCCATAGGTTTTGACCCTTATATCATTTGATCCTGATTGGCAGCTACATCACCGATTGCATTGGTCATATCCCCGACTTTTTGTACGTCAAATTTATCCCCGTGTTCCGTCAGTTAGATCACCATTTACAGTAACAAAAGAGTGGCTGTGGACAGGAGGATGGAGGAAGCACTTCGAGTAGAAATACGCATTTGGCCTGGGTTTCAGCACATCAATATACGGAAAATATTCTAAATTAGAGTTTATTTAACTTTACTTATGTGTCTTGTGCGCTTATGCATCTTGCAAATGAAAATTCACATCCTCATCAACTAACCATTTGGGGTTCTTACAATCAACCTATCCCAAATAGAAGTAATTCCCAATGACAAACCCAAATCGGAGATACTTCACTATTGGCTTTAGCACATACCAATAGATGGCCACTAAGTCCTCATGAGGAATAGCTGCTGGTGACCAGTCGCCCGAAAATCAGAACCTTTGTTGCTGATGGCAGGCCAAATCCCCATTCTCCAATCATATATTCCATATATTTCCATATAATGGATATCATTCCAATCCCATTTAAGATCTATACGTACCATATTGGTCTTGATGAATGTTCCCTTCGTGTTTTTCCCAGATATAATTCCACTAATAGCCATTGATAGTCTTCCCTGGCGCTGCACCGTCAGAGCCGAGGTCTACGACATTTCCCGCCGCGATACCTTCAACCACCTCACCCGCTGGTGACGAGTCTAACAGAGATGGGAGATGGGCTAAAGATTTGTGAGCGGAACTTGTAGGAACCCCCAAAAAAAGGGTGGAATTCATGGGGACTTAACCATCAACAATAGGGATAGGATTTCATAGAAACTTTAAATGAAACACCCAAAAAGTACTATGGTTAAGTAGGGGATAGACTCATATTTGGCATTTTTGGGGTGTTCAATCTTTGGTTCCATTGAATCCGGAGTTTTTTTTCATGGAATCCAACATTAAATATATATTAAATCCCACTATAGATCACCATTAAATATCTTAAATCCCCATGTTTTGTCCATGGTTTTCCATGGACTCCAACCCCCCCAAAAAAAACAACCCGCGCCAACCTGCGACTCAAGGCTCGATGAGGCGCGGCAGAACGCCAACGCCAACATGGCTCCGTGGCAGAACCCCACGGAGGGATGTGTATCAAGACATTGGGAGAATGGTGGTTTACCCTCTGGTAAACTAACAGTTTGCGAACTGGAAAATGGCCATAGAAATAGTGATTTTCCCATTAAAAATGGTGATGTTCCATAGTTATGTGGCTGTTTACCAGAGGTGTTGAATTCTGCCAGGACAAGGACCAAGTAAAAACACTTCACATCTCCCATGTATGGAAAGCTTCAAGTATGAACCTAACCCGGGAGCAAATCATCGGCAACTTCAAAAAAGAGATCCATGACGTGCAGACTTCGCACAAAATGCATGCGAAGAAGCGCAACTGGAACCAAGTCTTCAAAGATTGGCAGGAATCGTCCAAGAAGGTGTGTCGTGGACTTAGCAGCCCCTATGAAAATGTTGCAAGGGCAGCTGCTGGTGGAGCATGAGTGGTACTACTCAAGATGGCAGTGATGGTGCAAATTAGAAATGCAATGGTGGCGCAGTTTGGAAAACCAAGGTCATAACCCATGACTGGAAATGGTAAATATATCACCTATAAAAATGGTGAGTCATTGGGAATGATTTATGGCTTTGTTTTACCACATTTTACCAACATCAATTGGGCTTATAATCCCTGAATTGGAGATTATGAACCAATGAAAATGTCAAAATTTGCATGTCCCTGATCGTGCTGATGATTTTGTGCCGTTTCTCATGGGTTAAACCACTAGCACTGGGGAATGCAATGTGCTGCTAATGCGTGTGATGCTTTGGGGGCACCTTCAGCAAGTCCAAGTTTTCGTGTGATAAGTAGACTTGGCGGACAATCTCATTTTATGAGGATAGTGAGTAAAATTTAGCCGCACTATGGAAAAAGATAAGAACTTCAGCATTGGAATCTGGGGACAATTACAACGTTTTACAACTAGCCAATTTCCATTCAACGTAGGAACGTCAACCAATAACAATGGGATATAAACAATGTGGTGATTGCTGTTTCTTGGGTGGTTTAATTGGGATTTTGAACTCAACCGTAAACTGGCAATCCCAGCCTCAAGCAGCCAGTAGCTCAGTAGGATCCCATGACTCTTGTTCGATCATCCCAGTTGTTCGGTGTTTCAGACTTCCGTTCAACATTTGGGACATTGGTGGACATCATCCATGTTGCCAAGGGGATATAGATGAATACACTCCAAAAATTCGCGAATTTCCATGGCTTGTAACATGTATATCACCAGGGGGTTCCTGTGGTTCTGAAAATCCTCCAAGTTGGGATGATCCCCGATGGGTTTCACCACGGCCTGATGAGGTCATCATGCTCATTGGCAACAAGTGTGACCTGGACCGCCGCGAGGTGTGAATGGTGCCAGCCATGTGTTCAGGTTACCCCAGTTCGTGATGACCAAAAAAGGGTTGATACCAGACTCATGCACACCAAAGTGAGGTTGATTCCCTTGAAAAAGGAGGACTTACAAGGGTTTTTTGGGGCCAAAAGTGTCTATCTACTGGATATGAATAAAAACGTAAAGTCAAAAATAGTACATTGAAAGCACCATGGATTATTCTCACGACATACCAACTGAGATGCACATCGAAAAAGATATGGCAAAAGTGGGGTTTATGTCTATCTGAAGTTCCCATTCCCTGGGTTGTCCCAGATGAAACTGGAAATCTGAGTTATGGCTCTCACGACCCAGAAACCGGGATGCACATCCAAATGGGGAAATATGTTTGATCTTTACCGAAAGCAAATGAAAGCTGAAGGTCAAAAATGGGTTGAATACCAAAGCAGAAGACAAGTTGTGGGATGTCTTGGATTTTGACCCATTTCAGACTCGGCCTAGATTGTCCGTTTTCTCAGCCCAGCAAGAATGAACCCATGTGAGATTCCATCGGGCTAGATGATTCTCCCATCATATCTCATTAGTTACCCTCTGGTAAACTAACATAACTCTCGGAAATCACCGTTTTCAATGGGAAAATCCACTATCAATGGGCCATTTTCAATGCCTACGTTTAATTAGCAGAGGGTAGATCTCACCGCTTGGCTGTTGTTAAATCCGATTAGTTATTCCATGAAATATCCCATCACAGAGTTACCGCTGGTCGCCGCACGATGCCACTGGACTCATAGATCGTGTAGCTTTGAGCACCGCGCGATTCGATGGTGTTTCGAACCAAAACTAAGTCACATATAGTTGGGGATTTTACATCATGTTGCATCATGAAATGGGGGTTTCCTAAAATGGGGGTACCCAAACATGGATGGTTTATAATGGAAAATCCTATTAAAATGGATGATTTGGGGGGTACCCCTATTTTAGGAAACCTCCATATTAAATTGTTATTGCATGTTATGATCGAACACCGATTTACTGGGATGCATCCCAGGGTAAATGCCATCGGGAACTAGAGTGTGACGCTTCAGAAAGATCTCGGGCAGAAATAGGTTCATGCAACGATCTTCAAAGTGCACGGATTATGCCAGGAACATCTTGATAATATACCTACAGGAATGATTTGGACCTATCTTGTAGAAAGAATCTGAAATCTGTAAAGCGAATAGCTGAAATGAATCAAAGCTATATAGATTTGAATTCTCGTGTTGAACATGGACCATTTTGCTAGAATGACCTCGAATTCACATCAAATCCATTTACCCTAAACCTATGGAGTTACAAATGCGAGAGTAGTGAACATGAACCTAGAGTTACAAAATGTTACAAACCATAATCGTCACTTTACTTGACACCTGCGGCATGCGACACCATGGTCTTCCGCTCCACATCCCAGACGTTGAGGCGACAAACCGTGCGGGTCCGGGTGTGGTTCCGGGCGAAAGATGTCGATTTATACGTCAAAAACAATGATTGGACCATAAAAAAGTGGGATTTAACCATCAGGATATGTAGAAGGAAGTGTGGATAACCCTCTGGTGAAGAGGATAAACCAAGTCATTTTGCTGTACATGGAGAGATATATTGACAAACCAGCAAGAAATTTCGGGTCTTCTCAGGGTATCAAAGGTTGGCTATGGTGACCATAGTGATTGAAGAAATTTGGATATTCAACAACAAGACTGCTTGGACAAGCGGTAAGGTTCCCTCAATTGGTGGGACAATCGGCAGGAAATCCTGATATTTGGGTACAAACAGGTAAAACGCCTTGCTTCCAGTGAAGATTTTCCCTTCAGTCCATGGAAAGTTCTAAGAAGCTATGATTATTATGCAAAAAGTCGATCAGCACTCCCGTCCAGCTGAACATCTGTACCAGCGGCTTTGTGTATAGTACGTATCGTTGTTGCCAAGTGGAACGACCCCCATATCACATTCGAACAAAAATCGGTATGAGTCAAAACCTGCCAATAACCATATTTAGGTGTAATTCATAAAATATCAATAAATCCATCGAGAACATCTATAAATCCAAGCTATTTTTATCTTCAAACGACTAATAGCAGGGTGGTGAAGCACCCCGCCAGCCTTGGCTGTGGCAGGGACTTGCTTTTGGGGAAGAAGGACAAGGGATCTGCGAAACGCAGCCGCTTGGCATGAGCGACTCGTGGATGGCTCAGATGGGCTGATGCCTGGATTTGATTGCTCATAACAGCACATAATTTGAAAGATTCGTTAAAGTGTAATCATTAAAAGTTGATCTTGAATTATATTTGGGTGTGTGTTGAGATCATGGGAAAACCCCTAAAATCCAATGATTCTGTTCTATTCTGTCTTGAATTGCCTTGAGTGTATGTTTGAAAGGAACCTCCAGCACGTACCAAAACCTGTTTGAAGACCAGAAACAAGTGTTTTTTTTTCACTTGTCAAGTAAGGCACTCGCGGGGAAGGTAGATTTGTTGAACGGGAGTTGAGAACCTCCAGCTTACTGCATTGTCCTTTAGAACATAGAACATGAATAAGTAAGAATATGAAATATGTTCAAGACATTTCACCAAGCAAATGGGAACAAATAGAAGTAGATCGCAGATTTTTTTCAACTGTCCAAAGCCTTCTGTACCCTTGCAAACTGTTGATAAAGTTTGCCTGGGGGTGGAAAAGTATTGTCTTGACAACCACTATTATATGTTCCAACTGGTTCCACACAATATGTAAAACTCTCTTTGAGAACGTGTCGCTTTGACTATAAATGATGCACGTGTGTATCCCAGTTACCAACCATGTACTCCGGAGAGTCAGAGAGCCTAAAGTTTGACGCTGAACCACCCATTTGGAGTTCATGGCTGAGCTTACCACCCAGTTCCTACCAAGTAAACCATCAATAGCTGGTACCTTGCCAGTAAAAAACTCAGGATTTATCCAGAAAAGGGAGTGCATTTCACCACCCAACAAAATCAAAGTTTATCGAAATCACCACCAAAAAGAAATTCGTGTTGCTATATGTTCCTATCCAAATTTGGAAAATTCAAATTCCATCCATCCAAACATGTTGATTCTTGACCATCACAAGCCAGCGCCCTCAGGTACCACCCCCCGAAAGGATGCGCACGGCTCAGCTGCCGCGATGCCGGGCTTTCGGGTGGTGGTGCCGCACGGCAGCCGCCCGGGGCAGGTGATTCGCGTGCAGGGGCCCGAAGGACAACAGGCTGGGGTGCGGGCCGCTAGGGGAAGGGGATATGGGGGGGGGGTCCTAAAATGGGGGTACCCCCAAATCATCCATTTTAATAGGATTTTCCATTAGAAACCATCTCTAATGAGGTACCCCCATTCTAAGAAACATATATGTTTAGGGAATGACACTAATTGATGATTTAATTGGTATTGGTATATAAGTGGATATTGATGGAATTTGAACGGGTATGCAACAAGCCTCAGAGAGTGGACTTGAGATTCTTGAAACTGGGTTTTTGCCACAGCGAGCTAAGGTCATTTTGTTGGTCACTCCTTGTCACTCAGATGTTCTGGGTCAACCTTGGATGGGTAGTTTATTACAGCCGTTATAGCTTAATCTTCTGCCATCAATGGGAATATTCACTAAACAACTAAGAAGTGATCATTTGTTGCAGGGTATCTAGGGCTGGCAATGATTTCTGGAAAGTAAATAGCAACCAACCAAAAACACGGAAGATGAATTAGAAGGAATTGGAAGGATTTCAACAGTTTGTCACACCTGGCTACGGATCAGGAAAAAGCATCTCCCAAGAAGGATGCCTCAGGAGTCTCAGAATGATGGTACCCCAATTTCTTGACCCATAGCGACGATTTCAGAAAGGCATATCCAAGAACTATCCAAGATTTGTCATGTATATACATCCATATCATCCCATAATGAATCCAAGAATAAACATGAATCAACCAAACAACCCCCATTTACCCGAAGAGACCGGTCTACCCTGTTACACCCTCCCTAACCGGCGCAGGTGGATGTGACCATCCCTGAGAATGCCTTTGGGGGTCAAGCTATGTGGGTGCAGGCGGCCTGATCCGACGTTTTGCCAAAAAAATGAGCGCTTTGGAGCCTCCAAAAACGAATCGGGAGGATTTGCTAGCTAGCCAAATAGTTTTACAATATTCCTATCTTATTAGGATATTCCATCTTATTCTAGATTAATAGTTTTCCCTTGGTTGGTTGTGAATGGATTGTTAGCCATGATTATCATGATTCAGCTGGGTCTTAGCTGGTTTCTAACGAATGTTTTCGCTGGGTTTTCAATGGTTAGTTGCTACGCTCAATTGGATTTACCCACGGTTGCTGGGTGAATTTTAGCAACTGATCTTCGCGTCAATGATGGTTTCTCCGAAATCATCCAAAAAGTGAAGATCTGTTCCAGTTTGATATTGTAATACTTTGCCAAGGCTTGACAGGTTGTTGTCTCATGTTGATGCAGGAATTGCGAATCAGAAATCGAGATTTAAGCACCCAAGAAGTTGGATTTCACAACGAAGGAATTAGGATTTGAAGCCGGAAAGATAAAGGATTTTTACATGATGATTCTTCCACCAAACTGCTGAGATGTGTGGCAAAACTCTTGCTGGTGTTTTGGGGTGATGTTTGAGACATTGTATCATTCTCATGCAGAAACATGCATGTTGCCAATGGTATCTCATCATTTCCTTCCTGGAAGGGGTCTAAGCCTAAGTTTAACCAGAGATATGACCATGGCTCCGAAAAAGCACACCCCAAGTATAGGTGTGTCAACGCTGTTGGCAACCCAGAAGTACTTAAAAGAATCATGGGGACTCAACCAACCTCCTGAAAGGTGAACGTCCTCAAAAGGAATCATTGGCTATGGCTCAAAATTATTGTACCAAAAATTGTCATTTTTAACGGTAGATTAACATAAACCAACCAATTATAGGGTTCATAATTTTCAGCCATAGCCATTTATTGAGGGCTTGTGAACCATCAACAATCATGAATAAGGGTTTCTCAACCATTTCTTGTTGGGTGGATCCGATTTTGGCACTGGGCAAGTACCCCAGTGGTGAAATCACAGACTTTGATGGCCCAATTAGTTGATGCTGAGAAAATCAAGGTCGTTTCTCAAATCACATGTTGATTGTGCCAAAACACCATGTTTGCTGGTGAAATCTCAGGTTTTGCTGGTTCATCCCAATTCTTTGCTGGCTAAAACATGCTTTGTGGTGGCCAAAACACCGTGATTCTTTGGGGTGTTTGGCTGCCTGCAGATCCCTCCGCAAGCTGATCGCTCTGCGGCATCCTCCTCTGCTCGACCAGATGCTGGGTGAAACAGTCTGCAGACCGGGATGGATTGAAAAAACGCTGGGTCTTTAAGCATCAAATGGTGATTTTTATAGGATTCTAACCACCATGAATTTGGAAAAACGGTGGTTAAATGGCACCGTAATGTGATTACAATTAGATTACAACTTACAACCATCAAGATGGTTTTTAAACAACAATAGTTGTTATTTGAATATAATGCGGATATAATGGCAATCAAACTATCAACGAAACTCGAAGGTGATGCCCCACTTCTTTTGCTAAGTTGGTTTATGACTAGCCCAACTAGTATGTTGTCACGGCCACGTCACTGAAAATGATGGGGAAGTACGGATACAAGTATCCTGAGTAAGGGCGATTGTTGCAGAGCGTTGAATGATTACCAGTAGTACCGCACAAGGCGGTGGCGGAAGTTTCAGGAATAGCAAACCTATAGGAGAGGTTCGTTGCTGTGAGTCATGGATGGCAGAGCAGATC
>BGPT01001123.1:135578-159484 GCA_003297045.1 Symbiodinium sp. clade C Y103
GCTCAACTTCCAAAAGTGCTCCGAGACCGTCAGTTTTTAACACTTTTTACTTCCAAATGTGCTTCGCGCCACAACGGCGTGCAAGTTTTCATCTCTCATTTGCCAAGATGTCTCCGCACCCGCCGCTTTAGCGAGCCTACTTCTCGACCTTCCGGAGCCACAAAACATTGGAAAAACACAGTGTTTCGCGACTTTCCCACGTTTTCGCGCACCTGCATCTCTTCTCTTCTGACTTTCTTCATCGTCTGACTTTCTTCATGGCTGTGCTTTTCCATCTGTCCATATTGTCGGAAGGTTTAGNTCTTCTGACTTTCTTCATCGTCTGACTTTCTTCATGGCTGTGCTTTTCCATCTGTCCATATTGTCGGAAGGTTTAGCTTCTAAACTTCCTTCGATAATTTATGCAGAGAAATCGGGATATGGCATATGGTGGGGTTACTAGATTTCACCCATTGGGTTTGTCTAGAAAAGGGGATGGAAAAATGTGGATAGAATGAGATTTAGCCTACTAAACATGGGGATATGGTTGTTTTTGCCAACAAGTGTAAATTATACCAATAAGGATTGCGATATGATGGGATACTGGTGAGACTTGCCGCAAAACTATAGATATGCCAATCATACGTAGCTAATCTCTGGCAACCGAACATGGCAGCAGAAAGTCCCCATTTTGAATACATAAATCCTCAACAAGTAAGATGTCTCCCTTGCCATGTCAAATCAGACCACAAAGTGGTCATGGGCTTGTTGTCTCTTTAATTGTGAATCCCTGAAGATCGGCTTGCAGGTGACGCTGCTTCAGTAATGGAAAAGGCTTCTTGCATTCAAGTTTTCAGGATTCACATTGCGTACTTATAATCGGGGGAGCAGCAATCCGGCATTCATCCCAAGAATTTACAGCAGTTGTCAAATATCTGAAGTTCAGAACACAAAAGGTCGGAAGTTGCCGAGAAAATGCCTCAGCGAAGCAGCCCCTGGAATGTACCAGGATGGGACGCTGAGAGTCCCGAAACCCAAGGATGAACACGGTCGCTGGTACCAGGACTGCCTGGAGGCTGCGATTCTTTTGCACGGACTTCGTAGCAGTCAGAAGTCCTATGGTGCAGTGGGTGCATGGTTACTTCCAATCAAGCTTCCGCTCACGAGTGGGGATGCGTTTCCTTTGACTTATGAGGCGGCGCCTGCGAGCGGGCATGCAACCTTACACCCCGGTCCTGCGTACATGTGAGAGCGCCTGGTGACCAGATTTTAAGAAATATGGCTAAGCCCGCATTTGTTGGTTCAGATCCCCGATTTCATAGTCCTGTCCTAAATATTCTTAATGTTTGTTGGCTCACGTCCCATCAACCCTTAGTTTTTGTTGATGTTAAAGGTTGCAGTAGGTCCCCACCGCTTCTATCGCTTGATATCACCGTTTCTTGTTGGTTCCCTCATGTCCAATCGATATTATTTATTGACTCACCGTGGACTTAAAAGTATTGCCTCACCATGTGAAGATATGTCGCAACCATTACATTATGAGTTGCCTAGATTTACCATCTGGTAAGATGATGTCAATCCCAAACAAAGTGTATAATCAGCTAAGAAAGCATTATATTTTGCCCACAGGCGAATCATAAAAGGTGGTGCCCCTGGTTATGTTTCTTGGTTTGTCAACGCTTCCACTATATAGTAAAATGCAACCCATAGACCCAACAGTCCAGCTACTTACTTCAACCAACTTAGCTAAGATAAATCCGCTAGCCCCATTCTTCTTGATTCATGAAATCATATAAAATCCATTTAAATCCATATTTTTGGGTGGTGTAAATTCCCCGTTTCTGCAACTTGGCCCCATTGGCTGACGAACTGGGGCACCACCTTGTAGTCTTGCAATGAATATCCCGCTGAATAGTCCCATAGCTTGTAGTAAAGTCTCATGCTTTCATCATATGAAAAGACACGCATACTTTTTTCTGGTGACAATCCCATTTGTATAAACTGTTCATGGCAAAAACAAAAATCACACAAAAAAATCTGAGGACAATCCCCTTAATCCCCTTGAACCTCAATAAAACCAGCATTTCTTGAAGTTTGGGTGGTTCAAATCCTCTGGAACATCTCATTCATAGATGATTTGTCCCCACTATTATTCATTATTAACATGATAATCCCTATTGTTGATGGTTAAATCCTATTTAAATCCCATGAAACCACCATTTGTCCTATGGTTTTCCCATGTTTTTCCTATGTTTGGTGGTCAAAATCCTCCTAGGACGACGCCGTGTCCATGGTCCAAGTCCTTGAGATGGACGCCTTATCGGCGCGCGATGCGGCACAGCAGCGCTTGCTGGACTTCGGATGCGGGGAGGGATAGCAGAACCAAGCATTTTAATGGGTATATAATGGGTATAGTATAGTACAGTGGGTGTACTATAGTATAGTGGATATATTCTGGTATATTATGTTTTTTTAATATATTGAGTGGTTAATATACGGACTTCTACTACCGGGTTTATTGGGGATTCTGAGAGCCCATAGTAGAGAAACCTATCAACCGCCTAATATGATCAGATGGGATAAGGGTAGTTTTAATGGCTCAAGTATTTTAGGAAGATATTGGGGTTCCTAACATGGGTGTACCCCAAAATGGTTGGCTTATAGATGCTTGTAGATGTTTACAAATTGTATGGCAATATACCGGGTACGTATAATATAGTGGTATAATGGGTGTATTGTGGTATATTATGGGATATTGTGAATAATCTGTGTAAATTATAGTGACTAATATTATTTACATATATACATGTGGAACATACGGAAATATATCGGAAAATCCGCTATAAATGAAGGTTTGTAATGGGGAACTTATCTATCATATTTGGATGAATTATTGTGACCTCACAGTGACCGAACCCTGGAATCATGGTTAGGATTTGGGAATCATCCCAAAAAAAGCCTAATTTTTCATGTTAGTGAAATATTCTTGATTAAATCAGATATGATGGAATTTTATGGGGATATAGTGGGAAATTCGTCGGCATAAATGCAATCTAATGATTGTTTTTATGGGAATACAATTGGAATTTTCGGCGGATAGAATATAATAGAATGGATTTTCTGATTCATTCGATGGAGTTTTGTAGGCATATGGTGTTTTCTGGTGGATATAACAGAAATCAATAGAATATCATGGAATACCCATCAGAAGAAGTATATAGTCAACAATATGATCGGGTTGACTAGCGAAACTGGAGACTTTAGCAACATAAACATGTATTTACCATGGATTTGAAGGCTTCCTAAAATCGGGGAGCCAAATCACCCAAGTCGTTGGTCATTCTGCATAGGAAACCGATGGTTTGGGTAGCAACAAGTTTGAGAAACAGCCATATTAGGTATGGGTGAAGTGATATGGAAGGCTTAGGGGACTGCAGAATTGGTCATTTTCACTATGAACTAGGAGGTGTTCAATTTATTTAAATGAATTTAAATGAGGGTTTCCATTCATGAGGGATCCCCAATAGCTGGATGGTTTATATTGGAAATTCCTATTAAAATGGATGATTTAGGGGTACCCCCATGGATTGAAAACCTCCAAATTTGTCATGTAATGAAATGTTCTGTGATACGTTGGATAAAGCGAACAGGCACTTGTCCGACCAATTGTCAGCAAATATATTTGTTTAAAAAGCATCTCAAAAAAATGTATATAGACACGAATATATATATATATACATGTGTAGATACACAGATCAATACGTGTAGAAACATATGGACAGACAGACTGCCAGAAAAAGTATGTACGTACATATGTACATGCGTACGTACCTACGTACCTACGTATGTACCTGCCTGCCTGCCTGCCTACCTACCTAACTACATACATACATACATACATGCATACATACATACATACCTACATACCTACATACATACCTACATACCTACATACCTACATACCTACCGACCAACGTACGTACATACATACATACATGCATACACATTCAAACATACATGCACATTGACATACACATAAACACAAAAAGATTTACATATACGCTTTTATATTCGTATATGTATACATATACATATACATTGACATTTACGTGTACATATGTATGTATTTACATTTAAATTTACATACATGCATATACATACACATAGATACACATGCACACACATACACACAGGTACCTACAGTTTCATACTGTTAGATTCAATTACATGCAGTTACTTTCAGTTACATGCAGTTGCATGCAGTTGCATAACAGTCACACAAGTAGACGCAAATTCAAGTTACATTTCATGTATCCTTTCTTAAGTATGTCTATTTCTCAATTTTTGGGATTACTTGGATATGATCTATATCATTTATATTTTTACATATCTCTATTTCTCTCTCTGTGTTTCAATATCTTTTTGTATTTTTTAATCAAAATATACATACCATTTTTCACGCAGGTCAGGCGAAAGGTAGGAACACATGTGAAGTGAAAATTGACACATCAGGGTGTCAAGGTGGAAATGAATTCCAAAAACATGCCGCAGATTTTGGCAATGGCTCCCCAACTCCTTCCTGCAGGCTGTTCTTGCCGATGAAGTGGCGTTGTTCCTAGAGCCTTCCCAGCCGTCAGGTGGAGATTCCGCTGCTGGCGTGCTTCTTTGTCCTGCGCCAGACCTACTTGCTTGATGGATTCCCTGTCCTGTATGGCGTCACGTTATGGTACATGATGTATTCTGCAAGCTCAGGTGCCGCCAACTTGGGTACCCATCCTTCTGGTCTTGTGGACACGCTTGAAATGCCGCCACGTACATCAGTGGACGGCTGTATTTGCCCATGTGCCCTGCAGAGGCTGTTCGGCTGCAGCCCCACGGAAGACTGAGATCATTTCCCCGTCACGAGCCTGGGGCCATGATGATTTGCAACATTTGTGGGCCGGTAATCGGTCCGCCCAGCAATTTATCTTTCTATACAAATTACATCTACTAGCTACTATACCGTTTACTATACCATACAGATACTATTGCTAAGACATTGAAGGGCCTGTCAGAAAAGAGGGCGCCTCATTCCATCCATTTATTGTTAATCATTACTACTCATCATATTCCTTATTAGTGGCACTTGTCAGATACACACCGTGTTCAGGCACGCCCATATGCAGTACTACTAACAATAAACCATTTTGTTTTGCACTATTGGGTCTTGACTATGGGACGCTTTATATGTATATATATATATAATTATATATACTTACATATATTCCATCGAGTTCCCCCCCACATCTGCTTCGCCCGTCCGCAGGAAGAGATGCAGCTGCAGATGGCCTTGTGGGCCTCTGCCGAGGCGGCGGCCGCCGAAGCAGCGGCCGCCTCGGTGACCGTGGTGCCGTGGCGGCGTGGAGGGCATCGGGGGGTGGAAAAAATCACAACAAACTGTGTATGGGTTTTTAGGTTTTTGATGTTTATTTCACATTATTCCAGTGGTGGTAATTTCAAAATCCCATTGTTCTCCCAAGGCTTTATGATTTTTAGAAGTTTGACTTTTGACAAATTGGGATGATTATGGGGCTTTATATGTGATCCCATATCAAACAGCCTGCATAAGGGACCCAAAATCATGAATAGATCCCATACTAAACGCAGGGTTTGGTTTCGGGCGTTATTCAATATTAAGGAAAGGGATGGATCATTCAAATTGCCCACTTTCATATGGGATAACCCCGCGACTTGTGAGCTTTACAAAATTGACTATGTTAGAATGCTTGGGAATATCCCGATGGTTAATGCATTTTTTACACAAACGCTATTTGCCCATCATTACATTGGTGAACTGGGAATCCTGATTTTTATACGGAAACATGGGTTTCATGAAGAGTTTCTCCAGATTTTTCATGAACCCATTCAGTGATGGTAACATCTGGGTTTCGGCCCTGCCAAACAGTTGTGGATCTTCGAAGCGGGATCTCATGCATGGTGATCTTTACGAAACATGACGGGCATGCAACCACCAATTCAGCGCATGCACAAGTCATAGTTATAGTTATTGTTGTAGTTGTAGTTGGGATAGTGATTGGGATGTACCCAGCAACTATAAGTTACATGTCAGACAATGTCTTCATAACCAAACTTATTTGGGAATGTACCCGGCAAACACAGGTGTCGGCGGTGATGATTTTGCTGTAGTTGTGCTTGTTTTGGTGACTGCTCTTGTCATCCATTGTAGAAAAGCCGTAATTGACATTCCTTCAAACTAACATACGACCTGCCACACGTTGGTTGGAGGACTACTCTTGTCAGGACGTACGGCAACTGGGGATGGTATGGTTTACTATGTTTAAAGGTTGCTCATCTTGAACCACATCAGATTTGGTTTCATAGTCCAGGTTGTGCCACGAATTCTAATGTTTGTAAAGCAACAACAAACCACCCATATGTTGATGGTTTAGACCACCCATTGATTGTAAAATTGGGGATGGTTTCCTCTTGTTTTATCGACATGATGCCATTTTGTAGACACCTGATGGGACCACCATATCCATATCCGCATCCCTGATCAACTTTTTGTGGAAGAAAAAGGGGCCGAAATGCCACCAACCGTTGAGTTTTGGATGGTACCCCCAGCAAAAACCAATTGGGGATGGTTTATACTTTATACCACCTATTTCTGGTAAAAAGATGAATAGTTAGTGAATAGTTCGTTTTTGGCTCTTCGCAGTTTGCCGGGAACGGCGAAGTCAGTGGCCATCAAGCTGCAGCCTCGGACGAGAGAATGGTGGATGACGTGGCCATGAGAGGATGGTGGGTGGCACAATGGGGTGCAAATAAGAGGGCATGTGAGTATGCACTTGGCTATGTACCGAATACCGGTCCGCGTTGGGTCCGAAACGCCAATGGCAGCTGGTTCGACCGCTGCCCACAATATCCATGGCAGTCAATCTACTACGAGCAACCCACTTGGCAGCGAAGATACAACGAACTGTGGTTCTATGGACGTACCTTGACCATGGGACTTTGAGTGCCGATATCCCCGCCAAGATCTCAATATGCCTGAAGATGAAAGCAAGGACAAAAAGAGATTCAAGGAAAAACTGCCGTTTCCCGGCTAAACACAGCAGAAGCATGCTGCTTCTGGTTGGGATGTCTCACAGCCGCGTGTGTCCGGAGCGCTTGACACACTTTTGTCACAACACTTGTGCAGACTCACTATGCATGCGCCGACACGAAGAAAATTTGTGTCTGGTTTGTGATCGGTTTCCCTCCTTAGGTACGTGTCTAAGCTTTGCATGTCAGTAGTGTATGTAGCTTCCCATTTTACCACATAGTTCATTCACGTACCACTGGGCCACTTGGTGCAAGAGAGATGCATCCCCAGATAGCTAGCCACGACGGCTTTGCCACCCCGACGAGGGGGAGAGGATTGAAATGCTAAACTAACATAGCTATTGAAAATGGACCATTTATAGTGGATTTTCCGATGAAAAATGGTGATTTTCCATAGTTATGTTGGTTTACCACAGGGTATCCCACCAGCTTTCCGATCCAAGTTCCCCGTTCCAAGGACGACTTCGATCCCGGTGACGCGGGCGACGCCGCCGCGGGCCCGCGGCAAGACCGACAGCTGCAAGTGGCGGCGGCCACGGATGAGCCGGGGCTGTCGCAAACACAGGCGCTGCTGTTTAAGAAGAGGTGGCCACTGATGATAATGGTTAGTAATGTTGGTTAATAATGGTTATATAGTAACAATGGTTAATAATGGTTATATAGCTTTGTTTGTTAATAATGGTTCGTAACCATGGCGAATAATGGTGAGTAGCAATGGTTAAGAAGGGTTGGTCACAATGGTTAACAATGTTTATAATTTACAATGGTAATTGTTAATGTGGCCAATTGGCCAATGGTAATTATTAACGTAGAGGTTTCCAAGAATGGTGGATCCCAAAATGGATGGTTCAAAGTGGAAAATCCTATTCAAAATGGATGATGTAGGGGTACCCCCATTTTAAGAAACCTCCATGTGAGTGTGTCTGAAAATGGGGTAGATCCCAAAAATTGTTATGTAAAAGGGGAAGTGATGAAAAACCAGAAGATTTAGGGATACCCTGTTTTCAGCCTAACCCAGAAGGGAAGCTCTATAATAAACCTACCGTTTGGGGATGGTTTTTGCCACCCATTTGTGGTGATTTTGGGGATAGTTTAGTCTTGGGTTTCCCACATTAGCGGGAATATCGTGGGATAGTACAACTGCTTCTTCATGGGGATTGAGAGGGCTCCATGAGGACAGCCAAAATTGGATGATCAAGCAAAAGTGTAGATGTACATCGTTTGCCAAAAGTGAGGATTTGGGTACGGGATATTTGAGATTTGCCATGTCCCACAAGGTGGTAAACCGCTCAAAAAGAAATCAAAGCCTGTTTACTAAATGTTCTCAAAAGTTGGGGTGTAAGCCATCGCCCGTTGGGGTTTCAGCATTTTATCTACCACACTACCATCCACGTACCGTATATTTACCAATGTTCTATGGTTTTTGGGGAAAATGAAAATGGTAAAGGTACCGCACATGAATTGTGCGGGGCCATTGAATGGTGGATCACCAGTTCGGTGGGGGAGAGTCTGTAGCGCAGGTTTGGGACATAAGGGGTGGACATGGGTGGACAAACCATTTGCTACTGCAATCACCTAGCTTCTGATGATCTGATCGTACGCAACATCAGATGTTATTAACTGCCTTTCATATCTTGGAATCTGTTGACATTTGTTGACTATATCTATGTATTTATATTTATATATTGTAATATCATTATATATCTATATACTTCGTTTTGTTTTTGACAGTCTTGCTTCTGCTGGTGAAGTATCACCAAGCACCTGGAATTCACGAGGATTTCCCAGGGTTTGCTGGATGATATCCCAAATTCGGAGGCTTACTGTAAAGGATCTTTAATCCCAATGTTTGTATATCTTGTATCAATTTTGCTGGCTGAAACCTAATGTGTTTATCAATGGTAAAATGTGTACTGTTGTTAGCTCAAAAACAAAAGCATTGTTCTTGATTCCTAATGTTCAACTGAGCTGCAAAACAACTAATCAACGCCACTTTCCCCCAAAGATCTCCTATGTTTCATGCTATGTCCTTAGATCACTATGATTATGAAATTTGGTGGTTTCCTAAAATAGGGGTACCCCCAAATCATCCACTTTATTTTCGGATTTTCCATTATAAACCATCCATTTTTGGCTACCATTTTAGGCAACCCCCATTTGATTTCTCATCCGTTGGGAATGATGTTGATGCTCATCTCTCCATCATGCTGAAAATCCACCACTTCCCATGGCGCGTTCCGCGAGGCGACGCTGCTGGCGGCCGCTGAAGTGGGCGATGGCGCCCAGCTGCTGGCTGCCTTGGAGGAAGCCAAGAGGCCGCGGTGATTTCATCCTATCAGAACGGGTGAATTTTTTGGAGATACCCTCTGGTATTGCCTAACAGTTTGCTATGGGAAATCACCATTTTTCATGGGAAAATCCATAATCCACTATTTCTATGGCAATTTGCAATAGCTACGTTTCATTACCAGAGGGTAACCATTAACTGGATAATCCTGATTAACAATAACAATAATCCATTCTCATCTCCAATTAACTATTATCCAATGGATTATCAAAGAGATTTTAATGCTATTACTATTCACAAAAATCCATGGATAATATGATAATCATGATTAGTGATTTAGTCATTTAGTCATCCATGAACGGGATGTGATTTAAATCAGGGATTTCAATCAATGGATGGGATGATCAATCAAGATTATGGGATGTAATAGTATTAAAATCTGATGAAAATTGTTGTTCGATTTAAATTATATCTATTGCATGGACAATCAATAATCCAAATAATCCAATGAATTCATAATTTTCATGGTATTATATAATATGGATATGTGATAGAAGGGGACATAGAGGCCGTATCTATGGGAAAGGGCGTTTCTATGGGCCCTAAATTCACAAGAAATTGTGTTTATAATGAGACAAAATTAAATGAGTATGTTAAACGTATCATAATTCAAGGACATGGTACAGATAAGAATGTCTATATTCGGGATCATAATTGGAAAAGGAGATGTTAATCAAAGATACTTGTGCATATCTATATAACTTGGGGATTCCTTCCCCGGATCATGCTAAAGACCCCTATATGGCCCGTAAATGCTTGTAACACGTGAACAGATCCAATATCAAACCATTGTTCAGTTTCGATCTTTTTGATATCCTTTGGGGAAAGCGTTGATAAATAATCCTAGCAACTCACAAATGGAGGGTTCTTAAAATGGGGGATCCCAAAAACCGTGGGTTTCAATACTAAAATCATCTAATTTTGGATGATTTGGGATTATACGCAATGTAATTATATATAATGGGATTAAAATTGCATGTAATGGAAAATAATTCATGCGCACAGCAACCATTTTATTAGGAAAGTTCATGGGATATACACCTAATAACTAACAAAACAGCGATCGCGGCTATTTTCATGATATAATCGTGCTGCTATTCATAGGTTCAAAGAGGATCACTGGTGGGTTGTTTATTGAAATGTGCCCGAGTTGTGGCTAACTTAGTATTTGGAAGGGCGGTACACCACTGGGGGTTGATACCCTGACTTAACGCACGCTCAGTCAATGGGAAGTAACCTTGTGCAGAATAAAATGTATGTCGCCTAGCACCTGGGTTTTGAGTTGTTCATAAGTTGAGGGATCATCCCATAACAATAACATCCGCTCAAGTTGCTATGTTTCGGTTTTCCCTAAAACCATTTTAAATCCTCTGTTTTCCAGCACTATTGCTGGCCTTTCAGGGTATCCACTCGTTGTTTTGAAAGATTGTTCCCAGCCTTCTCTGATTGCTCAACTAAAGCTGAAGATCGCCGTGGTACCAGGGGGGACACCATTCCTCATTAGCAACACGCTGATGCGGACCTTGCAGGCTAGGATTGATTGTGCATCCCAGACCTTATCCAGCGGCATGTTGAAACATTCAGTTCCTCTGCAACTCGCTCCCAAGGGTTTGTTTCTGATTGACCTCAACCAATTGATTCATGCTGCAAAGGCAGTGCCAGCTGGAGGATCTCAGGTCTGTGAAGACACGTTCGTGTCCGATGAGACCGACAAAAGGGCAGAGCCAAGAACAGCAAGTATCCAGGAGAACATATGGAGTACAATAAGATACATACAATCAACCAATGTTTTGGAGATATCCAGGATATCTATGTACATGCATGTAGTGGCCATTCACAGTTGCTATCATAGGTTGGTGCTTGGCAAACTTCACTTTATCAGAAGCTGAAATAGCCATGTTGCCAGACACGTTCCAGCCATGTTTTTGTCATCAAGCCTGGCAAAGGAATCCCCCCATCTACAGATGATTTTGCCAATGAAACCTCGATTTATTGGGAATCAAATGTGGCGATTGCCCCCTAAACTCAATGGAGGTTTATAGCTGGGAAAATGATCGAACTAAATGGTGGAGTTCCCATTGCCGCGTTTGATTTCCAGAGAGTATATCCTCACTTTGTTGATTCGATCCTTGTTTTCGTTGGTTGAAATCAGGATTCCCTAGCCAGTTTGATTTCCAGAGGGTAAGTTTAGCTGCGACACACCATGATGTGAAAATTTGGCATCCCCTCTTGGATTGATTTCAGGTGCAAAAATGATTAGGAAACCATGTTTCATGCTCCAAGTAGAGGATGTTTCCTGTAGTTTTTCCACCACTTCTCAGATTTTCCTATGCCTGGCCTATCTAGCTGCGCCCCCGCTGAATCGCACAGGTTCAGTGTGGTGTCGATTTCTCTGCAGGAAGCGGCCAAAGGGTTGCAAGAAGTGGAGGAGACGACTGGCGCGGATGAAGATGGGGAAACTATCGGGATTTGACCTTGAGAAACTGGAAGTTCATGGGATTCTTCCATGGAATAGTCAATATATGGCTGAAAGTTTGTTCCTCAAACTGTTAACCCAGTTGGTTCTTAGGTTGACTTGGGTTTGTGGTGATCACAATTTGTTTTACTAACACTTAGATGGATGGAAAACCGCAGTCAGGTCAGCCAACAATCATGGGGGGACCCTAAAATGTGCATAATATCAGCTGTGTTTGCAAAAAAACAAACCTTGCAATCTCATGTTTTGTTTCCTGAGAAATTGAATTTGCTTCTGAAACTGAAAAACGTTCTGGTATGGTGGCTCATCCCACTTAGTAAATAGCGTGTATCCCTGGCTTTGGTAGTGGGATAAGCAGGAATTATCCACTTTTGAACTAGGGTTACAACCCACTTAAGTACGATGACCGAATTCTTTATGGTAAAATCCAACTGCAATCCTATTGAACCACCATGTTTTCAAGTTTTGGTGGGCAAACTCCCAATATCTCAATAAGACCAAAGTAGGATGGATCGGATGGAACTAAGTAGTTTAATTGCCAAGACAGACCGCTGGATGCACCCGGTGAACGATAGGTTTGGAGCCCCATATTCTGGGAGGGGCAATTTCCCAGGACCAACAAAAGTGTTCGACCTGTTGTTCATTTCTGTTCCATCTTGATATACCTTCCAGTAATCAAACATGGTTTGCCGCAAAACTCCCAACTTTTCGAGAATTGTCCCATTCAGATGTCCGTTTCTGGGGGGATTTCCCGTTTAGCCACGTTGGATGATACCCTCTGGTAAACTAACCTAGCTACTGAAAATGGCCCAGTCGAAATAGTGGATTTTCCCTTGAAAACTGGTGATTTTCCATAGTTATGTAACAGTTTACCAGAGGGTAAATCCCATTAAATCACCATGAAATCCCATTAAATCCCATTAAAACTGGTGATTTTACTGGATGACACCGGATGGGACTCCACCTCCCACCTCCAGCCCTGGAGGAAGTGATGCTAACCTGGAGATGTTTGCGAAAGGCGTTGCTGGACAACGATCGCCATGAGATTGAGGCGGGCGGGGGCCCTGGGGGTCAGGTCGGCCCAGTTACAATTGGACAATAATTTGTGGGAAAAACAATAATAAACCATCCCCAATTTCACCATAAATAGGTGGTAAAAACCATTCCCAAATGGGTGGTTTATTATTGTTTTACCCACATTAGAAACAATTGGAATCAAATGGCTAATAACCATTTTGGGATATGAATGACCAACAATGGGATATTGCGATGCAAGAATTGAGTTTGTTGATAAACAACAATCATAATGGGATAATCATAATTGAAACTAGATGAAAATTGATAATGATTGGAAATAAATGGCATGATCATTGAGAATGAAGGTTCATCAATGCGGGTTAATCATTGATAAAAACATGGAAAATAAGCGGATACTTATTGGGATGCGTATTGGGATTTAATGGAGGTCAGTGACTGATGTTGATTTAGTTGACGAAGGTCAGTGACTTACAGGGATTTCCCATCGACAATAGGGTTTTAGATGGTTTTAGAGGTTGCCTTAAATGGATAAATGGAGGTTCAATGGGAGTTAATGGGATGTCCTAGTGATTCATAAGGGTTTACCCAACAAACATGGTTTGCTGGAAAATCCCTCCTTCAGTTCAACGATTTTTCCCATCTCGAAACCTCCAGTTCCCGGGACTTCCCAGCCAGCCACGTTTACCGGTTTTGGTGGGGAAACTCATCAGCAAGAATGTGATTAATGGGAAAAATGGCATACTTGGATTTTTCAAATTGTCCCCATTGGTTATCCCCTGGTAAACTAACATAGCTATGGAAAGATAATATTGTTTAATAGGTAAATCCACGATAAATGGATCATTTTCCATAGCTAGGGTTGCCTCTGCAGTGCTCAGTCCTGAAAAGAGCGTGTGGATTGACTCGCACCCCCTGTTCCTTCATTGGCAGTGTTATTCGTCTTGATTGCACTGCCTATGATGTTGGTTTCACACCTGTTTTCCGTGACTTGAACAAAGTACCTGACTGGTCGAGATCGGGTAATCCTCCCTCCCCAGAGCTATCAGAACCCTGACTTCTCCTCCTTTGCATCGCTGATTGAAGCTCTCCCAGATGGTGACACCATGAAGAGAGGCATATCAGCTGCGAAGGCAAGCATCCAGGCACGAAATCTTATGCATCATCAGCGTGGCGTGTCCTGGAGCAGTTCTGAGAGCAGAGATTCAAGCCGCAAGGCAGGCTGTCACAGTAGGCTACACTATGGCCTCAGCCCAGGCTGCTCAGGAAACACTTCGGGCAGCTATCCAGGAGGGCCCAGGTGCCGTTGCAGTAACTGCTGCACTCCAGAACGTCAGGGCGCCCCGTGGAGGTGGTGGTGTCAACTGACAACCTGAGGACAGTGTGATCAAAGAAGGACGGGCCGTGCGGAAGAACCCAGGAGAGATGATTAGGACAGTTCCATAGCTATGTTAAATTACCAGAGGGATCCAGAGGGTATGTCACTATCTGGGGAATCCATGGAGATTTGTGCTTAGTATTGATGGATTCATTCAGCACATCTAAATTGAGAGAACCGGGTACGTGAAATGGACGTGGAAAGCTGCACAATACGTGGTTCTTTAAAAAGCAAGAGTGGTATTTTGTAGGAATATGAATGGATTTTATTCTGTATTAATGCAAGAAATATTCCATTACCGTGACACCATTTATAATGGATTAATCACCATAAATCCTCTATAAATTGGCCATTTTCCATGGCTATGTTAAATAACCAGATGGTATATTTTGAGTGTGTGTCAATGGAATGACATGGAATAGCTGGCCAATTTTGGATGATTTTCCCAGCTTGAAACCTCCATTTAGAGGGGATTTTCCATGGCTACAACTGGTTCACCCATCGAATTTCTCCCCGGTGTCACCAAAATCAGCGCTTTTTGGGGGGGCAACGGTCGACTGGTACGTGTTGTGGCGACCCGTTAAATCATCTTCGTTTGTTTATAAACCCCATGAATATCCCAATGGATTGGTTAATGGGAAATTTTACAGGAAACCCCTATATTTCATGGGAAAATCCATGGTTTCCTGTAGATTTTCCCTTAAACCAATCCAATGACTATAGCTACAAGATGTTACAAATATCAGTCATAAAGCATAGTTTTCGGAGTTATCTTCAGCAACTTAGCTATCGTCTGAGGGCCCCCAATTTGTAGCTTAGTAGGGTGATGTCCATCCATCAACGGAAGATTGCAATGCGCAGTGAAAGAACTGGATCATGTGTGGAGACCGCACTACAAACGAGCCCCCTATATGATGCCTACATGTTGTTTAACAACGGGATCCCAAATATCCCTTTCAATCTGGTCTGCGAATAATTCTGAATATTCCACAAAATTGGGAACAGCTGGTGTTTCTTTATCCAATATCCAAGAATTGGTTTGCGGATGTGCAGGAAAGCTGAACTTTGGCGGGTTAAAGAAAGTGACGTCTTGCAAGTTTTTACTCAATCCAGTCTATTGACAGTAATCGACTGGTTGGCATACGATGGTTTATTCTTTATCCATTGTGTGCTGGTTGAATCCTCAATTTATCGCCTATTTAATGAGAGCAACAACATGTTTTTCAAATATTAAATCAGTGCTTATCCCTACCATTTCACATTTGTTGATGCTTATACCCACCAGAAAAAGGGAAAAAAAAATATGTTCCGATTTTTTCGCCACCAAAACCACCGTGAAAGCATCCTGTTAGGTATGGTTGGAGCATGCGACATCCCTGGGCCTTGAAGTGCCAAAGATGGTGGAGAAAGCGTTGGAACAGCTGCGTCACGTGGTGAAAATTGGGTAAGGTGGGTATAACCATCCATTAACCAGCTGTTTAATGGTTAATACTGGGTAAGAATGATCGTGAATGGTGATTATTTGTGGCTAATACTGATGATATAAATGTTGGAAAAACAATGCCATAATCCACCCATATTTTGATGGTTTATACCACCCATGTATGGTAAATTTGGGAGTTTACTTTGGTTTTTCCAACATTACCGTGAAATCAATTGGTCTGGGTGAACTTTAGTGACCTCGACCTCACCAATATGGTTTGGATTTGGGGAAAGCATCCCCGACTGGCTTTAAATCTAGTAATGTTGGTAAAACAAAGCCATAAACCATGCCCAAAATCACCATAAATAGGTGGTATAAACCATCAACATATAGGTGGTTTATGATTGTTTTACCCACATTATTGGAAGTAGTACTTTTTTTCAAAGAATGCCATCTTCCCTGTTAAGATTTGCCATGATATGGACACGGCCAACTTTTGAGTCAGGAACCATCAGTTCGGCAAAGGATGGGCATGCACTGCTGGTGGGTTTGCTCGAAAGTGCTACATGGAAATAAGGGTCAAAATAATGTTCCATTATTTATGTATATGTATATATATATATATACATATATATACATATATATATATATATAGATCAATCCAAAACAAACTAGGAAAGTTGGAAAGATATTCGACCGTAAACATAATGCAGATGAAACATCCTTGCTCTAAGCAGGTTAGAACCATGTCGATTTCATCGATCATCGATCTTCCCCTTTTTTTCATTGGATTGGGTTAAGGGAAAATTTTAGCCGGAAACCTATGGGATTTTCCTATGAAATATGGGGGTTTTCTGTAAATTTTCCCATTAACCCAATCCAATGATTTTTCAATTCGGAATGTCCAAGCTATGTTAGAACCGGAAGTGACTAGGGATCAGGAACGACCTCACCGGACGTTCGCAAGATGGTTAAAATTTGTGGAGAACGAAACCGTCCCAAACGACCTGAGTTCGGGAGGGTGAATTGATGTTACCCTCTGGTCATTTAACATAGCCATGGAAAATGGCTAATTTTGGATGATTTTCTCATTAAACCTCCATTTATAGGGGATTTTCCATGGCTATGTTAAATAACCAGAGGGTAAATCGGCCAAAACATGACTTGAGGCTTGCTATGAGAGGTGAATTACCAAGCGAGCGGCAAGGTCGATGATTTTTGGTTCAATTCCATGGTCATCAGTGATTCTAGCAACCTCCGAAAAAGGTAGACAAGTGAATTCCTACTGGAAGTAGTCATGAATTGTGGTTTCTATTTTTTCGAAGTTGCTATATACCCACTCTTGACCCATTCTGGTATCGAATATGGTTTACTGTCCATCTCCGACAACCGGATGAACCGCCAGCCAGTGACCCGAATATCTGTTGCTGTTGGATCATCAATTTGACCGATGTTTCAGCCACTGCTTCTTTGACACGGGTGTGAACCATATGGAAAATGGTAAAAGTGCTGGTGGTTGAGGTGTTCCATATGAGGGAATGCTCATGCCCGCATGTTGACGCACATGGACGTGACCACCTGGAGTGCCAAGGGAGAGAGTCGGAGTAACCGCTGCTTGTAAAACGGGACAACCCCCAGGAATCGGGGGTTTCTCACCAGAGTTATTTTCATCGCTATAATTTGCTTCACAAATCCCATAATTTATAGATGTATCTACCATAAATCCTTAACCTATTGCAGTCCCTTCCTGGAAAATCCTCCAAGCCCTTGAGATTGCTGGGATGATCCTCCAGTAAAATCCCAGTCCCATTCCAACCACCATTCTTTTCAAGTTTTGGTGGTTCAAAAGCCCATGAAAATCCCACAGAATCGAGGTGAACAGGAGCAAACTTCCCTGGAATCCTTTGAGAACCAACGCTTGCTCCAGCAAGCTGTTGATGTGTCTCGGAAGGAGATAACATTGGGATTTCACCAGGAAACTTGGTGGATTTGTTTTTGGAAACTTGGGATGTAGCCCCAGGAAAATGTTGGATTAAGTGACAAGAAGCTGGTAAGTGGTGCATGGATGAGATGATCTGGAGCCATTTCGAGGTATTTTTTGATAGGAACGTCTGCAAAAGTCAGTCTGACATTCCGACCTGCCACCGGCTGGAGCTGAAACTCAGCAGTTTGGATCAATCAGAACAACCATGAAAACCAATCACAGGCCCACCTGTGGGGCGTTTCAGACAAAGCTCTCAAAAGTCAAAAGCAAAGGGGACAGCCTTTCTATTCTTGGGTCAGCCATGAACAAAATACCCATCCTCATTGTTTAAAATAGGGGATTTGGCCAGGATTTTCTTTTTGGCTTGCCACCGAACATAGGGATATCATATGATATCATTGATTTTGGGTGGTTGATTGATGGTTGATTCTTCATGAAATATGGCGTTACACTACTTTGTTGGGGATGATTATGCACCATATAATCCCTCGGATCCCAACCAACCAATAAAATTAGATATCATTGTGGTATTTACGGCTCAGGTGATGGTGCGTCATCTTTGATTTGGAGAACCTACTCTTATCATACGGGTGTTCTCAATCTTGGGCCCAAAACCAGTGTTTTCTCCACTTAAAGATCTTAAAATGGCTGATCTTTGGGGGGGGGTGCCGCAAAGCCCTCAGTAGAGAAGCTGTTATGAAAGAAACACCCAGTGGCATTAACTCACTTGAAATTTACCCTCTGCTAATCAAACGTGGCTAGCTAGGAACTCCCCTATAAATGGAAGTTTATAGCTGGGAAAATCATGGAACTAAATTGGGGATTTGTCCATTGCCAGGTTTGATTGCTTGAAAACCTCGTGTTTTTTGTTTAAAAGGATGGTACCCCCAAATCCGGATTGGGATATGATCATTTTCCCCAGTCAAATCGATGTGTAGGGGTTGCAAAAATGTTGGACAAATCTACCATTATTGTAGGGCTTCGCATACCGGCGATGCCGCAAGGGTTGTGGCTGTTGTTGTTGTTGTTGTTGTTGTTGTTGTTGTTGTTGTTGTTGTTGTTGCTGGTGGTGTTGTTGTTGTCGTCGTCGTCGTCGTCGTTGTTGCGAAAAATTGTCAAATAGGTGGTGTTTTCGTCTTTTTCGAAGAGTTTCGGAGCAAAAATATACCGATGTTTTTTGCGCCTCGAAGCCCAAAACGATGGTATTTACAGTGTTTTATGCCACTGGTAGCAAAAACCATGGTATTTACAGTGTTTTGTGGCCAGCACCGAGCAAAAACACTGGTATTTACGCAGTTTTCACCATGTTGCAAGAAGTATTTTTCCATGCCAAAAGCACAAAAAAAAACACTGTAAATTACAATGTTTTGGCCTTTGGAACGCGCCAAAAAAACGTCAAAAATCAACCAAAAAGTGTCCAAAATGGAGCTTCCAGCCGAAAGCCCTGCTTTTTCCCATGTTGCGCGGAATTTTGACCCCCCAAAACGTGAAAACACCACCAGGCTGAAGGATTTCTGGGGGAGGGTTGGCGGCATCTATGGCAGCTGCTCTGCAATGCTTGCAGCGACTTGCAGAACCAACCGCATACGGCGAGGCATCGCCGGATTTAAAGGCTTACGCCTGACAGCCGGGTGCCGGCAAGGAAAGGGGCCCTAACTTTCTAGAGGTTGGCACCGCTGTGGCCCGTGTTGCCCTATGTTGGCCCTGTGTTGGCCCATGTTGGCCCCGATGTTGGCCCATCTTCGCCCTATCTTAGCCTATGTTACCCCTATCTTGGCCCATCTTGGCCTTAGCTTGGCGCTATGCTGGCCCCATGTTGGCCTATGTTGGCCCCATCTTGGCCCATGGTAGCCACAGGTGAAAACTTGTTGAAGTGCACAGTCAATGTGACTTTGCAAAGATGGAGGTGTGTTTTGGAGGCACGGCCCCGTTTGGTGGGAGTTGTTTATGAATATGGGAGGAGAAAGACGGAGGACGGCGGCCGAATTGGTGAGTTGTTTAGTTTTGGCTGGAGCTGCAGGGCACGGGCAAAATAGAGTTTGGATGCCCGATGTTGATGATTGTTGGTACTACCATCACCATTCTGGCCTGTGCAGTGTAGTCAGGTGCCATACTGCAAGAAGATGTGTCATGTTGCAGGACTTGGGTTTGGTTGTGTTTCTTGGGATGTCATTGTGTCGAGATTGTCCTATGCAGCTGCAGAGGGGAGGGGGGTAGCGAATAGATCTGTTCGAGTTGTAGGACGGGTCAGAAAGGAGAGCGCATTGCCAGCAGCATTGGAGAGTCAAGAGCAAGTTTGAGCCAAGCCGTCGAGTGGGGTGGCATGGCTTCGCCGCAAAAAAATGCGCGTGGCCGCTCCATCGCGCAGTGAACGCGCAGTCAGCGACATAGATAGCTTGTCAGATCTGTCGACGGTTCCGGATCGTGCCTTGGTCAACGTCGAGGCTTACTTGTTAGATGTCGGGCCAGTTCGCACGGTGGGTGCCAAGAAAGTGTGCGAAGTGCCCTGCCGGCATAGGCTCCCGCAGGAGCAGCATATGTGTCTTTCTGGCGAAAGAATCTTTTTATTCTTGTCGGGGCAAGGGCCGCACACAATTGAAACTGCAAGTGGATGCAACGAAGAGGGGAGTAGCATGTCTAGAGAGTTGCAGCTGTAGTGGTTGACTTTGTGTAAGGCTTTGGAAGTATTTGGCAGGAGCGGCAGCAATGGAGTGTGGACATCGGTCGATAGTTCGGTGGGAGAGTCATGTGTGGTTGCATCTTGTTGTTACGGTATTGGTCGCTATATATGGGGTATGGCCTCTGTATAGTTGGGTCATGGCACTGAGTCTGTATCTGAAATTGATCAAAGCTGCATGGGATCTGGGATTGAGGCAATCTTCGCAGACGACGCGACAGTTGTGTGCTTTCGACTCTTTGGGGCCCCGCCTCGCGCTTCCATGCTCGGCTAGAGAATGTTTTGGGGACAGCTACAGCAGGTTGCTTCCCCAAGCTCCGCCTTGGGGCTGTGGAAGCCCGGGTCAGCGGGCGAGCCGGCCCCACGGTCGTTTGTCGCGCAGACGGCGGGGACCAGACGTCGATCGCACTGAAAGGCGAAAGGCAATTCACAATCACGCCAACGGCAGGAACTGTGATGCAAGAATTTGCCTTCTTTAGCCAATGGAAGGCCCGTCGGTGATGGGTCCGTGTGTGTGTGGTTGGTTGTGCTCCTTACTGAGTAGATGGAACTAGGTCTTAAGTCGGCCAGCGTGTGGGGGATGGGCTTCTTTGCTTTGTGGCTGTGGTCTGCAGGGCGATGTGTTCAACCTGCAGGGGATCATTTCGAAGGTGGGCGATTTGCAGCACTAGAGGGCCAAGAGCACACCGTTCAAGGCAGGTTTGGGAGCTCAGTGGTAGTTTTGCAACATAGGAAAGATAGGTATGCAAGGTTGCATGGTTGGTATCCACGAGTCATGGCAAAAAGGTGTTGTGGTCTTTGGGTGTTGAATTTAGTTTGCCTTGGGGACAGGTGGCAGGCAATATGGAACTTTGACTGCTGCTTGTGTTTGGCCAACACGGGGTTGCAATATGTGGTGCGTCTTGATTGTTGTTGTGACGCTCGAGAAGTACCTTTCATTGAGAAATGGGTTTTGACGTCCTAGTATAGTTGTATCTCATGTGTCGTGGGCGTTGGTTTGTTGGAGTGAAGGAGGGAGCGGTAGAGGACGATGCTTGTGCACGTGCAGGAAGTTTCCATTGTCGACTCTCTGGGATGCGAAGTTGAACTCATCTGTCACGATGACATGTCGGGGGACCCGAGCCTGGAGGCAAGGTGTTTGATAGTGGGTATGTTAGCAGGGATGAGCGGGAAATAAGGGCCTGAGGGTCCAAGATAGTGTTGCTGTGTCCTTTGTGGCATGTGGGCTTTCATGTGGCACTTTTCGGTGTCCAGCGGCTCCGCGGGTGCAGCAGTTCAAGTGCTCGATCTGATGGGGACTGGCTGAGGCTTTTCAGTGCTGGGTTCATTTTGAGGCTCGATGACCGCATCCATGAGTTCACCCCGTCCGAAACATGATTTCCATCTCCTGAGGAGAAGTTGCTGGCAATGTGGCTGTGTACAGAGCCATCGGCGCGTTGTTTTTTTTTGCAGTCCAAGTTGCGAGACAAGGTCGTCCCTTCGGCTGTTAAACTATCGGCACAGATCTCAAGATTTGGGGATCGATTCTGGTGACCGACGCGGGCCAGCACAAAGGAGTCAGGTATTTCCATGGCCGAAAGTTGGTACTTTGCAAGGCGTTGTTTTTCCTCTGACATGTCACTCCGTACTGCTACTCTGATCCTCGACTAGGCCAGTTGATAGGGGACTAGGTGGTGCGCCAGTCGTTCATTTGGTGAAGAATTTTCGGCATGGGTGTTCGGAACCAAGGGGCTAGTGCACAGTCATGCGCATTCGAGGCTTGCCCAGTTCGGACACAGCATTGTCATGATACTTTCTACAGCACCAGCATCTTCAAAAGCACAGACATTGTTTGCTTGATGCTCCATTGTCAGGTCCGGAGAGAGACATGGCTGTGACCTTTCCCAACGGGGATGCAGGGGCTCCCCAGACTGGATCTGGCCACGGATCATCCACTGATTCGTTGCAATCACAGTGCTGATGGATAATTTGTCTGGTGCAACATGTTTCAACCAGCGTGGGATGATNAGACTGGATCTGGCCACGGATCATCCACTGATTCGTTGCAATCACAGTGCTGATGGATAATTTGTCTGGTGCAACATGTTTCAACCAGCGTGGGATGATTGGTTGAGATGACTTTTTTTGGGATGGCCTGACAAACTAGTGATAGCAAGGGATGGCTGTTTCTTGGAAACATTTGCCAGAGGGATCACCATGTTTCAGGACCTTGCGGAGCACAATGTTGGAATCCAGATTTAACTTGTACTTTCTCCAGACTCATGTTGTTGATCAATTGGACACACACAGGTCTTATTGTTAGCTAAGGGTATGGTGGTAATTTATTTAGATNCAGATTTAACTTGTACTTTCTCCAGACTCATGTTGTTGATCAATTGGACACACACAGGTCTTATTGTTAGCTAAGGGTATGGTGGTAATTTATTTAGATTTGACTGTAAATTGTCTATTGTAAACGCAGATCCTGTGATATGATTTTATCAGCTTATTTCCCATATATATATATATATCCCATCACATCCCCCCCCAGAAATGCCCGAGGTGGAACCGCAACGTCGCGGCTGAAGGCAGTGGATAGCACCCAGGAGGCGGGCCCTGCAGGTGGATACAAATAATGGCATGGTCTAGTAATGGGTAGATTTTGGGAATACAATGGCATAGGGAATATGATGGAATGTGAAAGAGCAGACAGTAGAGTGGGGTGCTGATGGTTTATTGATGAAGTTATCCCTTTGTCTCCATGCCGATTGATAGGTCCCCTAAAAGAAGTTTTGGGGACCAGGAAAAAGATGTCCATTCAGGTAACTTCCATGGTTGCAAGCTGTCGCTGGCAAATATTTTTGGCAGGTATGAGATTCGGGGAGGGCTCGACATGTAAGGAGGACAAGCTTTTAGATAGGCAGGTTTTCTCTGGAAGTTGTCGCGACGCAAACGCATGTGTATGGCAAGCTGAGTATGCGTCCTTATCTCCGACACAGGCATTTTTTTGGGAGGCGGTGCCATGGGGACTTGTTGTGTTTCGGCCGATGGGGTGGTGGTTGTACATTGAAGGGGGTATTGTGTTGTGTGCATCGACCGATAGGTCCCTTAAAGAAAGTTTGCGGGACCTATNTGTGTTTCGGCCGATGGGGTGGTGGTTGTACATTGAAGGGGGTATTGTGTTGTGTGCATCGACCGATAGGTCCCTTAAAGAAAGTTTGCGGGACCTATTCCCTTGCACCGTTGTCAGGTCCGGATAGAGACGTGGCTGTGACCTTCCTCACTGAGGATGCAGGGGCTCCAGAGACTGGATCTGGCCACGGATCATCCACTGATTCGTTGCAATCACAGTGCTGATGGATAATTTGTCTGGTGCAACATGTTNCCGAGGTGGAACCGCAACGTCGCGGCTGAAGGCAGTGGATAGCACCCAGGAGGCGGGCCCTGCAGGTGGATACAAATAATGGCATGGTCTAGTAATGGGTAGATTTTGGGAATACAATGGCATAGGGAATATGATGGAA
>BGPT01001123.1:159507-175636 GCA_003297045.1 Symbiodinium sp. clade C Y103
AGCACCCAGGAGGCGGGCCCTGCAGGTGGATACAAATAATGGCATGGTCTAGTAATGGGTAGATTTTGGGAATACAATGGCATAGGGAATATGATGGAAAATGATCGAACAATGATGATTTACTGGTGATGTAGTGGGAAGATATTGGGAAGTAATGGTGATCTATGGTACTTGACATGAATAATTTTCAGATAGCTTGAGACCGTACTTGCAGNTGATTTACTGGTGATGTAGTGGGAAGATATTGGGAAGTAATGGTGATCTATGGTACTTGACATGAATAATTTTCAGATAGCTTGAGACCGTACTTGCAGGGCACACAGTAGAGTGGGGTGCTGATGGTTCATTGATGCAGTTTTACCTTCGTCACCATGCCGATTGATAGGTCCCCTAAAAGAAGTTTTGGGGACCTATTCCGGTAACGGTCAACGGACCAGGAAAAAGACATGGTTGCAAGCTGTCGTTGGCAAATATTTTATTCGGGGAGGGCTCGAAACATAAGGAGGACAAGCTTTTAGATAGGCAGGGTTTCTCTGGAAGTTGTCGCTATGCAAACGCATGTGTATGGCAAGCTTAGTATGCGTCCTTGTCTCCGACACACGCCTTTTTTTGGGGGGGCGGTGCCATGGGACTCCTTGTGTTTCGGCCGATGGGGTGGTGGTTGTACATTGAAGGGGGTATTGTGTTGTGTGCATCGACCGATAGGTCCCTTAAAGAAAGTTTGCGGGACCTATCGTTGGCCGCCGCCATGGAGCCGGAAAAAGAAGAACAGAGGGTTGAAAAAGCCAGGAGAGCTAGAGAGCGGTTCGAGGAATCCGTAAAGAAAAGGTGAAAGGGTCGGGTGAACCTACGGAGGAGCCTGAAGAAGAGAGGGTCCCCACGGTGGTGATGGGGCCGTTTGAGGAGTTAAGAGGGAGAAGAAAGGTACCTTGAAGCTCGGAGGAAGCGAGCTGAGAAGAAGAGAGAGATCGATGAAGCAGCGAGGAAAAGCGCCGAAGCCAATAGGGTGCTCTTGAAGGCGCTGGAAGAGAAGTTTCGCGATCTCACCAAAGAGGAGCCGTGTCTTTAGTCTTTACGAGCCGAACGACCCAGACCGTCGAGAGACGAGCGCCGGCAATGGAAAAAACGCCGGGAGGGGCTTCGTGACATGCCGGTGGTCCGGCAGGAAGGAGTGGAGACCCGGAGTGAAAGAGGGTACAAGAAGAATAAAGATGGAGGAGCGGTGTAGAAAGCGCAGAAAAGAAGACGTTTCATCACCGAGAATTCTTCCCGAGGACAGAAGGGGAAGAGAAGAAGAAGGCTGCTGCAGAAGCAGCGAAAGAGGAGGAGAGTGCTGCCGCAGAGGCGGCGCAGGAAAGAGATGAAGAAGATGTTGCGGCAGAAGGGCGACTGCAGAGGGGGAAGGAAATGCAGCCGCTGAAGCGGGGCAGACTGAGGAGAATGTGATTGAAGCCGCCAAGGATGTGGCGCCTGAAACAGAAGAGAGGATGGCGGCAGAAGCCGCGCCAATGGCAGAGGGAGAAGCTGCCGCAGAAGCGGCGCTGGATGAGAAGGAAGAGGAAGATGAGGGAGGACCTGCCGCTGATGCGGCGCATGAGGAAGTGAGGACTGAGGCTAATCTGGTGCCATTAGGTCGAAGAGTTCCTAGTGCTCCAGCAGTCCAGCCGCCAAGCGCTGCGGAAGCGACTATCCAAGTGTTCATGAAGCTCCGCTACCAAGTGCTGAAGCTGCGACGCCAGGCGAACCTGGCGCGCCTCCGCCAGCTGGGGAAGCTGGATCTATGGCTGCTGCCACTGCCGCCGGTGATGCAGATGCTGACGCCGAGGCGTGGTCGCACGATGCCTCAAGTTAATTGGCGTGGCTACGATGACAGTGATAGCCGTGGACGGGGCTTCTCCTACTTCCTCGATGGATGGAGGCAGCACTTTTGGAAGCGCCGCGGATGGTAGCTATGGATTGCAGTGGACAATCGCCAAAATGGTGATGAAAATTTTGAATGTTTCTGAAAAACAACGTGATAAGTAGCTGACTATAAGTTCAGTGAAGGGTCTGTTGTTGAGCGCTGCGGATGCAGCAGGGGGGGGCGTGAATCCTGATGGGTCCATGCTTGAAATCTTGAAAAGAAACCAGTGGAAAGAAATACAAGCCATGCACAATGGCTACAACGCTGGCTCAAGGAAAACAGGGCGCTGCAGGCCGACTGCAGGCGCACCCCGCGTGGATCCATATCCTCCAGGCTGTGGGATATAAGATTAAGTGGTTAATTGCCTCACTCAGCTGACCAAGCGTTAGCGCAACTACCGGGTGGTCTTGCCTTAGAGCCAAGGGGTCAGATCGCTTTCCATATTCATATCTCCCTCACTGCCTTTGCCAATCTAGGTACGTGAGTGTGAAGCAACAAGACAGCTCAACAAAGCATCCAGGACTTTTCGTTGCTGCCCGGGCCTGTTGTCTGCAGTCCTTGCAGCTCAGGTTCGTAACATAAGCCATCAACTAAGTAGGTGTGCGATCGCCCCTGAGCATCGCTTATTGATCCTGTTCAATAAGGTTTTCAATATATTGATATTGATTTTTTTCAATATATTTCATTGATTTTATCAAAAGTTCTTTCAATAAGAAAAGTAGTAAATTCTCCAGGAAAAATCAATAAGAAAAGTAATGTTTTTTTTTCAAAAAATACCCCCAAAAATCAATAAGAAAATCAATACAAGTTTCAATAAACCATGCCAACAAAGCCTCCCTACCCCAAGTCCCCTGCATGCTTTTTCCACATGTGCTGGCTGCAGGGTTAAGCTCTTTGATCCAGCTTTTGGCAAGCTGTATGTGTGGCAAGAACACCTTTTATCAAGGTTTTCTGGTTACCTAACCTTTTCACAAGGTTTCAAGGATCTTCTTGAAAATTGATTTCTCCAAACCCCAACCTTTTCAGCTGCATGTGTAGCAGCACTCTGTATTTGGCATTGACTTTGCCTGAAAGCCTTGTGGTTCTCACACCCATCTGCACACTGGCTCCCAACTTTGCAATTCTGCCCACCCAATCCTCTGATCGAAAGTTCCAACAACACCTTGGGTTAAGGAATTTGCTGTCCAAGACCAAATGATGAAATGTGTGGTGTTTCATCACCGCATGGAACAAAAGTCTTTCTTTGATTTTTGCCCACTGTGACAGAGAGTCATAGGTTGTAAAAAACCTTTTAGCAAGGTGGCGAGCTTGTGTGTATTCATTTGGTGTCAAAAACATCCCACTGCTGTCAAACAGTGAGATGAGTTCCACCATATCCTGCAAGGCTGTGACCATGTCTTTGTGCTCAGGCACACTCCTGTTTAACATGGACTGCAGGACAGGCAGAAATGCAACACAAAAGTGTTTCATTTCTGACCCTTTACAATCTAATGTGGCATACTGGGAATGAGGTTTTTGAGGGCCACAAATCAGACTCAGCTTGCAATTAGTCAGCCTGGTGGGTGTTTGGTTCCTTTGGTACACTTCTTGCGCTTGCTCAAAGATCAGAGCAAGCCTGTCTGAAGGCTTGACTGATTGTCTGCCCTTTCCATCCCAGAAACACAAATAATATAAAAGGCTGCCTGCCAAATGGCTGCATACACCTTTGACAAACATCACATGCAAGCCATCATGTCTTACCATTCTGGTTGTGATACCTGGAATGGAAAACAAAGGGTGCTGGGGCCTGCCTTTTGTCAAGGCCTGTTTGGTATCCAGGTATTGAAATTTTTGCTCTGTTGCCTTGAGCAACTTATAGCTTTTACCTTCCTGGCAGGGCTTCTTTTTGATCATTGGCTTGCTGGCGTCACAATCCCAACAAGGCCTCAGTGAGGCCCAGTGTGGAAGGCCCAAAACCAATGAGTACATCCCATGGTCACCTTGAATGGCCCAGATGGTGGCCCTGTGGCGTCCTGGAGTCAGAGGCTGGCCTTCCAACTTGTCATATAGACCCTTTTGGCACGGGTTCTTTGTCTGGGCCCAGCGTTGGGTGAACACCTTTTAACAAGGCTTCCAGGCTCCACACAATCCAGGACATGATGGGAGGCCATGTCTCATCCAATGTGCAACTTTTTGGGAAAGCACATAGCAAAAAATGGGAGGACAAGCTATGGTATTGGTTGAGGAGCCCCCCCCAATTCCAGCAAAGGAGTGAATCTCTACTTTGGAACTCAACTCCATCTGCATGCAAGAACAATGGAATTGTCTTGCTTTTTTTTGTACGTTGCCAGTGTGCTTCTTCAGCCTTTCATCAAGGCATATTGGGTGGCAATACAGCCTGTCATCTTGGGTTTTCTCAACGCCTGTCCAGAAGGCCTGGAGATCATGCAAAGCAAACATATTGTGGAACTGGTCAGGATAGTTAATTGCCAAATCACTGAACAACATGTGGGGGAGAAATAAGCTGGCATCCTCCACTACAATCTTTGATGTCTTTGGATCCTTGACTGGAACCTGGATCATCTTGGGCTACTTGTTCAACTGATTCTCTTACGGTTGCCCCAGTCCGTGTGGGCGGAACAAGCCTTTCAGAGCTTGTCCTCAGACGGATCAATCTGCCTAAAGCAAATTGTCCGTGTGTACGGAACAGGAGCACGAAGCTCCGCTACCACTTTGAGGGTTAATTCCCCTTAAAGGCTTCCCTGTCTCTAACACCGTAAGGTCCAGTTGTTGTACACTCCACTGAAGCGGCGCGGCTATCAGTCTTTTCTCAGAGCGCAGGCTACGCTTAGTCTTGAGCCATGTGCGACAGCACATGCGATATCAACTGTACACATGAAGTAAAAAGAACATGTTCAACTAACTACATTGCGCAGGGGACTACAAACAAAAGTAATCACACCCCCCCTCCCGCTTTTTAAGAGGCCCACGCCGCGCACCAAACAACAACCGCCCATTTACCATAGACCCTGCAACCATAGACCCTACAATCTTAAGCAAAAAAACAAAACATAAACCATCAAACCATAAACCCATCAACCCTAAAACCCGAATAGCATAAACACAAAGGCCCTGAACCTATAACATCAACCATTAACGTAAATTCAGAAACACATCAGCCCTACAAACATGAAACTGAAATACAAGCCTAAAACTTAAAACATAAACTTCAAAACCAAAAACCGAAAAACCTTGAAAACAAAAACTATAAACCCTCAATCACAAAAACCACAAATCCTAATACCGTCAACCCTAAAACCATAAACAAAAAAGAATGATAAAACCATAAGCCTTCAACCCTAAAACCATAGATCCTAACATCATCAATCCTAAAACCATAAACCCTAAAAACATAAACCTTCAAACCATACCCCCTAGTGAAACTAACCGCCCAAAACATTTTTTACCCCAAGTTTTGACACCTGACCTTTGTTTCCGTTTCAAAATCGCAATTTTACCTCAGTTTTTGGCACGTGACCTCCGTTTCATGCGAAACGGTTGCCATAGACTTTTCAAAATCGCAATTTTACCTCAGTTTTTGGCACCTGACCTTCGTTTCGTGCGAAAGGGTTGCGGTGGACATAGGGAAAATCAGTCAAAACCAAGGAAAAACGAAGGATAGCAGCCCCCAGACCCCCCCAAAAAAAAAATTGCCCAGAAAAAAAATCAATTGCCAAAAAAATCCGCGCCCGATTAGAATGTCAGATAGGATGCCAGACCGTGTGTCAGAATGTATGCCAGACAGCATGGCAGATAAAGTGTTAGAACATATGCCGGAAAGAATGTCAGAATATATGCCCGGTAGAATGCCAGATAACGTTTTAGAACATCTGCCAGATCAAGCGTTGGAATATATTTTTTAATATGACATATTAATGTCAGAATTCATGTCAGTTAAAATGTCAGAACACATGTCAGCCAAAGCGTCGAAGAATATGCCAGATAAAATGTCAGAATAAACTTCTTATGAAGTGTCAGAATATATGTTAGAATATGTGTCAGATAAAATGTGAGACAACATGTTAGGCGACATGTCAGTTGATTTTTGTCAGAATACATGTCAGTTAAAATGTCAGAACACATGTCAGGTAAAATGTCAGAATGCATGTCAAGTAAGATATGTCAGATCGGAAGTCAGCATATTTGCCCCGGCTGCATGCCAAGGCTTGCCGGTGCGAAACACCTTCCTCCACTTTGACTGTCGTCCCCTGGCAGACATCGAGGCGGGATGATCCAGATCAAGCGGGGTCACCGCTCCCGGCGCGAGAAGGCATTGCCATAAACTGAGAATGAGATTAAGTGAGCAGGTACACAACAATCCCAACTTGGACGTAGAGCGTTCTCATGTAAGTTTCATATGCTGATGGGTTATGTTTGTCGTATTATATCATGTACTGTTGGATTTTGCTTTGGTCAATTGTTGGATAATGATGATATATGATGATCTAATCGGCTCGTATCGAGAAGATTGGAGAAGCTTCCAGCTGCAGATGCCCGGGCTGAGCTACGTCTATACACCTATTGGGTAGCACTTCAAGCTGATAGCGCCTAGCCCCTCAAGAACGAAATGGTTCTACATATACGCTATATACATCACACATGTATTTGGAACATGCACATCACCCTCAAGCCTTAAAGGCATACGGTGCAATCAGTGCAATCCCAGCATATCAGTGCCACCGGTGCAAAGCTGCCAATATGCCGGGATGACCTCAGATCTGTTTGATCTTTTGCCAGCGGGAATAGAGCGCTGCCTGCAATCCAGCGGGGGTGTGGCCAAAGCTGGGTCCATCTCACATATGCCAGCTTAGAACCCAGAACCACTATAGTCAATTCCTGCAACCTCCAGAGCATACACACATTCCTGCCTTAAAGAATCTACCCTATCGCTCTTGATTTAGCTTGGCCCTGGTTATGATTGAAGAACTGCCACCTGCCCACCCACTGTTAGCAGCTCCGCCTGATTCAAATTGTGTTTGCGCTTGGATCCAACCAGCAGAAACGAGTGCTGCATGGCAGTTCAGAGGAGGAAAAAACGCATAAAGGTTGGCTTGGGAACGTGCTGTTTCTTGTGACGGCCCAGCTATCAAACAACCTTGTGTTGCCATATGCTGTATATTCTGGCCACTGGTGGTATGCATGCATGAAGACTGAGTCAACACATGGACTCTTCGATCCACTTGGCAGCCTGGCTGTTGGTGTGTAAAACCTGTGCATGGACGCAGGGATAGTGGATATTACCATGGATGACTGGATGTTTTTCAGCCGAAATTTGGAGAAATCAGAAGATTTCCAAAATCACGACGTAGCAGGAATTTCATGCTCTACCCCCTATGGGTGGAAATTGTTGTAAGGCAGCAAATTGTGCACACCCCGGAGGTTCCAGGTATACATATTTTTAAGGCTATCATTACCAAAGATGTATCCATCCCCTGATCGTATAACCATATGATCTTAGTGTATGTACCATTGCCCCAAGGGAATGCTCTTTGGACGTTCCCTTCTTCATTAGGAACATGGTTCAAGGTTGCTTCGGACACGCCTACATTACCGTTTTTCGGTGGCAGGAACGCCCACGAGCCAGTTCCTGCCCACCCTGCTTTGGCATCTTGGTTCGAAATTATGGTACTGTTTTGATCCACAAATTTGGGACCCATTTTTAGGATCGGGAAACTATCCATGACTTGGGGTTGATCATTTTGATCCATACCCACGGGATGTTTTTTTGTTTCCAGTAGCTGGTCTGTGGGTTACGTCGGTTACGTTACATGGTTAGGAATCCTTCGCAGTCAGTCAGTCAGTCAGTCAGTCAGTCAGTCAGTCAGTCAGTCAGTCAATCCGTTAGTTAGTTAGTTAGTCAGTTAGTTATTAGTTGAAGAATCTAAGGACAACTCATACCCTTCATATATAAAGACATGTAGTTGGAGAAGCCACAACCATTTTGCTGTTGCGACTTGTTACATTTGGCTCAAGCTGTGTTAAAAGGTGCGCCCTGCGTGCTTGCTTGAGTTGTGACAGCTACATATTGATCCCGTGAATCCTGATGGGTCCATGCTTGAAATCTTGAAAAGAAACCAATGGAAAGAACCGCAAGCCATGCACAATGGCTACAACGCTGGCTCAAGGAAAACAGGGCGCTGCAGGCCGACTGCAGGCGCACCCCGCGTGGGTTATGAGCCCAAAGAGGCTGTAGTGGTAGACCTGAGCCATGTTGGCCCGGAGAAGGTCAAGGTCGGCTGGAGAAGTGTCCGCCCGGAGTGAAACGGCGGATCAGCAGTTAGAGAGAATGACTGCTGAGTTGCACCAGCCTGCAGCGACCCGAACTGGAAGACCGGAGCTGAGGGATCAGGGAACTGCTGCAGCGGCCATGGTGGGAGCACCAAACGAGTTACTAGGAGGTCTTCCGTCAGCAGTGGCGACGTCGGGCTTTCTGGGGTGTGAGGAGCGTGAGAGTAGACCATGGAACGGTCGAAGTGGGTGCTACAAGCTGGTGGTAGAGGACGAGAAGTACCTGCAGCTCCGGTAGGAGCATCTGTGACTAGCCAAGAAAGACCCATGGAGGGGGCGTTGCGGCCACCAGAAGGTCAACCAGTTGCGCATGTGCCACCCCAAGGGATGCCGGTTGGTAGTACTGGGGGGGAAACTAGTAGACCTGGGGAGGTGTCTTCAGGGGTGCTGGCAATTGCTGCTGGTAGTGTTGGTGACGAGGTGGTTGTGAGTAGGCCGCCTGGTCTGGCTGCGGACACGGCTAGGGCTGAACAGAGTAGAGGTGTACCAGGTGCACCCCACGTTCAGTTCGAAGAAGTTCCCGTAGTTCCTTTCTGGTCTCCAGCGAGAAGAGCCTTTGAAAGCATGGAAGCCATGCGGGATCCTCATGAATGGGTGGAGTCAGAAATGGCTCGACCTCCTGGTTTGGTTGGGGGAATCCACGGTGAAAGGGGCCCTCAAAGTTTGGTTGGGGGAGTCCGTGGTGAAAGGAACCCTCAAGGTCTGGTTGGTGGTAACCACGGTGGAAGGGCGCCTCAAGGTGCGGTTGGGGGAATCCATGGGGTTGGGAAGCATCAAGGGGAAGTGGTTGGACAAGTAGGAACGCAGCCACAAGTGGAGGAAGCTTGGGAGGCAACGGAGGAGTGACGGCCGCGCCAACCCAGAGTCCAGTGCACCCAGGGTCAAACCCCGAAACCCCGCAAAAGCCGGTTGAGATGGACCCCGTTGAACTGTTTAGACTTCGGTGCATAAGAGACGCTGAAGAACGGTTCTACAAGGGAATCCGACACATGAAAGATGAGCAACGACAAGGAGAGATGAACCACGGACGTCAACCCGTTGTGAAAGATGGATTGGTCGGTTATGGCTGTGGTCAGCAACCTGCGGGTTGGAGTGGCCAGGGTGTAGGGCCACCATCCACTTGGTCGTTTGCTTCAGCGTTGGATGAAGCGGGTGCTGCTCCGCCGCCACCACCGGGGCCTCCGCCCAAGACACCGCCAAGGAACGGTGCGGGAGCTGGGGATTGGGAAGGGATGGGAGGGACACAATGCCCACTTTTGGGGGACAGGGTTTTCCGGGAAATTCACCAAGTAGGAATTTGGGGGGAGTTGGCGTAGGAGTGAGTAGGGGTGTTCTTGGGGAGAACCCGAATGACACGCTGAGATCCTGTGACTTGCCTAAGCTGGCTGTTCAGTCGTCGCCATTGCAGTTTGGTGATTGGTTGAGTATGGTTGATGGTCTGATGGGTGATATCTCGTACACCAGCAACACATGGTGGACCATGGTCAAGGGTAGTGTTGAACAGTGCTATAGGGATTGGCTTCGAGCTTCGCCGTTGGACCGGCTGAGAATGAGTCCAACTGTGGATCCGGCGGCGGCGAACTGGCCAAGGACCGAGAGAAGAGCCTCAGCCATATTGTTGGCTGCCATTCCGGAGGAAATCAGGAGTGACTTGGTGGCGGCCCGAAGGCTATCCACTGAACAGGTGCTGTTTCGGTTGTACGTGAAGTTTCAGCCCGGAGGAGCTCCTGCGAGGACTCAGCTGCTCAACTCGATGACCGATGGAAGGTGTGGAGAGACACCTGTTGAAGTGTTGAACTGGGTACGGACCTGGAAACGGAACATGGGACGGGCAGTGGAGCTCGGTGTGACCATTCCTGATGCATTGGTTTTGGTAGGTTCCCTGCACAAGGCATCAGGTCACCCCAAGTGGCATACCGCCTCAACATGATCCTCCAGCCGGTAGGGTTTTTGCTGGAGTCGCCGGAAGACCCGGCGGGGTACGCTGGAGAGGTCGACGCTCCAACCTTTTGGGTGTGGCCAGAGTTGGTTGAGCTGATGTCGGAGCCAAACATGAAGTTGGTTCAGTTCGATCAAGGTCGCTATGGTCACAGGCAGGTGAAGCCAACAGGTTGTCTGACCAACTTACCTGGGTTGATTCAACTTGATGGATCACGATGTGTGGGTCACAAAGGTGTCCCGTTGGAACCTGAACTTGGAGACCGCCTGAAACAAACGGCGAGTTGGTCGTCATGGGCTCCAGGGTTGAAACAAGCCATTCGGAAATCCATTGAACTCTTGTGGCATCAACATGAAGTGTCGGGTAGGAATGGGGCTTCTAGAGTGAAAAAGGGGTTGACTGAGGACCAATGGAGGACTCACATCCTGCAAGCACACACTCCGTTTCGGCAGGACTGCCGAGGGTGTGTGTGCTGAACATGGCTGCTGGAAAACCTCACCGTCGTAGACATTGGGGGGGAGTTCATCTTGGTCCATGTCAGCGGATGTGGTACCCCTGTTATCCACGGTTGATGAGGCTACCAATTCTCAGGTGCGATACTTGTTGGTTGCTACGGCTACGGCTTTGGTTCCACGGTTTGACAAGGATGATGAAGGTCCCCGCGCAGGCCACTCGCTGTCCGATGTGGTTGGTGATCCGCCAAATCCGGCTATCTTTCCTGATCCCAAGGATGAAGATTGGGGGGAGGGTTTAGAGAGTACCCGCTTCCTAGTGAAATCGAAGAAGCGGAAAAGGAAGGTGAGCCGGTTGGGGAACCTGCTCGGGTTGCTGCAGTGGGTGTGGGCTTAGATGGGTCGGAGGGCCCTGCGGCCGCGCCGGCAAGGGATGGTCCTGTGGATGCCTTTGAGGAGGCTGTGGAACGGGAGCGGAGATGGTGCTTGAAGCCGCTGGAAGTCCAGCATGTGCCTTTGGTTCAACCGCTGGCGTCACGCCAGTCAAGAGATGTTGCTGAGGGATTGGATCAGCTGTTCACTAGGTACAACTACGTGGGAATCTATGTTGATCGGTTGCGCAGTGACCGCGCGCGAGAATTCATTGCGCCCCCTGTTCAAAAGTGGTTGCGGTTGAAGTCCCTCCGCCAAACGTTCACGGGCGGTGATGATCCCAGTAGTAACGGCCATGTTGAAGCTGAGGTCAATCAGTTGATGCGTAGGATGAGATATGAGAGGTTGTTTCTTGCTCAGGCAGGACAAACCCCTCAAAGTTGGCCAGCAGCTGCAAGATATGCTGCTGACACTCGCACGCGGCAACAACTGAGGAGTTTAGGTGTGGCATCTCTGCCGATGTTGCCATACAACGCCCCAGTCATGGTGAAGTGCAAGCGTTGGAACTCCCCTGGAGTCCTGGCTGCCCCGTTTGTTCCAGGTAGGTTGGTGTGCCCCAGTCCTACGATGTCCAATGGGTGGGTAGTGCGCGCTGATGCTGGGAACATCATGCATGTCAGGGAGGCGGCGGTGCCGTGTCCTAGGGGGGATGAAGTAGCTTTGGAGTTGCGCGCGGCAGAAACGGCTCCGTTGGCTGTGGAGGAGGTTCCGCAACCGGGTCGCCCACCGCATCGCTTGCATGGTAAACAATCCATAGACCCCGAACGTCCACATATGTACTTGCCACCACCGGTTAGTCTTTTGGGTAGTGAATCCAGGAGGCCGGAAGTGTCTTCCAGGAGGGGGTACTTGGAGGATGTTGAAAAAGAGGATTTTTCAGAAGGATCCGTTGGCCAGAGAGTTTTTGGCCGAAGAGGACGGTGCTGCAGTCCCGGGGGAATTGGAAGCTGGTGAAGCTTCGTCGGGGGTAGGTGCCGGAAAGTCCAAAGAAGAAGCGGTAAAGGCAGTGAAGTGTGAACTGCTGCCCCAAAATGGTGAAGAGGTTGGATCTATGAGATGGGTAGATCGAAAGACGGTTGAAGAAGCTTGGTTGCAAGAACGCTTCTGGTTGTCACAACAGCTGAAGGAGTGGTTGGGAGACCTACCAATGAATGAACTTGAAGGAAAACAGTCTGGAGAAAACATTGGGAGGATGCACCATGAAAAGCTGCTTGTGGAAGAAGGGTTGCAGCTGCTGAACCAACAGGAACAACAGGAAACCATGAAGTTGCGTGGGCTCCAACAACAACAACAACAACAACAACAACAACAACAACAACAACAACAACAACAACAGCGAATGCCCAACAACGTCCATGTGAATGAGAAAGGAGACGTTCTTCAAACGGTTGTTGTATCCCTGGACGAGGTCAAGTCGGACTTGCCGGCTTGGAAGAACACGATGCTGAGTGAGTATCGTAGTGTGGTTGAGGAAACCCAAGCTATCGAACCGGTGGATGTGAAGGATGTCGATGAAAGTCAAGTGTCCCCGGAAAACTTGTGTGCTCCATCAAGGCTGGTCCTAAGTGTGGTCGCAGGAAGTGTAGGGCGGTGATCTGTGGGAATCTCGTCCAAGACCCTTCAGCGGATCCACTCCCGGGAACAGCGTATGCTAGTGGGGCTGATGGAATCCTCATACGTGCTGCGTTGAACCATGGATGTCAGCGTAACGGGGAATCTCCACGGTGGACGTGAAGACAGCGTTCCTTCTAGCTCCCCGGCCGCGGCCGACGGAGGGGAAGGAGGCGATTGTGGTTCCACCCAAGGCTCTTGTTCTGGCCGGGGTGTGCACTCCAACGGAGCGATGGAGGGTTCACAAGGCCTTGTATGGCTTTCAGTCTAGTCCTGCGAGATGGGCTGGCCGCAGAGACCAGGTGTTGAAGGGTTTCTCGTGGGAAGCTCAGGGTGAAAAGTTCTGGTTGAAGAGCGCCCCTGAAGTTAACTTCTGGAAGGTGATGAAGGATAGTAGTAGTGGTTCGGGTGAAGAATGTGTGGGCCATTTGATAGTGTATGTCGACGACTTGATGGTCATCGCTGATCTGGGAGTCAGAGAAGGGTTCTCGCACGGTTGTCCCAAGAATGGAACACGTCCAATCCTGAACATGTGCATGAGGAAACGCCGGTTCCATTTGCAGGTTTCGAGCTATAATGGTTGAAGGATGGTCAGCTGAGGATCAACCAAGGGTCCTACGTTCAGGAATTGCTGGGGACGTATGGGCACCCAGTCCCTCGTGCATCACCAGTCTCGAAGCTGGGGATCCCTGAGCAAGAGGAAGAGGACCTTACGGTGGAGAAGATCCGACAGGCACAAACCATCACCGGAGAACTTCTCTGGTTAGTAGTAAGAACGAAACCTGACTTGTCGTACGCTGTTGGATTGATGGGTAGGAATGTCAGCCGGAATCCGTCATGGGCAGTGGCTATGGGCCGCTCTGTGTTGAGTTTTCTGGCTGCGACCCCGAATCCTGGCCGTGGTATGGTGGGACTACCGTTGGTGAAACATGAGCGCGTGATCGAGGCTTGTGCTGATATCTCATTCAATCCTCAGGGACATGGTGGTCGTAGTCTTCAAGGCATCATAGTGTATCACTGCGGATCTCCAATCCAACGGGAGGCCAGTCGACAAGCGATTGTGACGATGTCAAAGGCTGAATCTGAGTTGGTAGGTCATCTAGAGTGTATGCAAATGACGATGTCGGTAGAGGCTCTACTTCAAACCATTTATGGGATGGATGAGTTCCAAAAAGTGATGGTGGGTGATAGTATGAGTGGTATCAGCATCATAGCGAAGCCAGATGGGTCGTGGCGCACAAGGCACCTGAGACTTCGATCCATATGCCTTATAAGGAAAAACTCGATGGGCCGGAAGGCGACTGGAAACTGTGCCGCCAGAAAGGGACAGAGTTGACGGCAGACTTCCTCGCGAAACCCATAATCAATAGGTCGTCATGGGAATGGTTTTGGGGGCGTATGGGGATGAAGGTTGCAACCCCGGGGGAGTCCAACCAAGAAACCACTGGTGAAAACACCCGAGAACTTGAGCCGACTGAGGAAGACGCCAACGCTACCAAGCTAAGGATGGCTAAGGCAGGCATGGCGATGGGGCTGCGATATCGTCAAGGATCTGGAGCAGCGCCAAGCGCTACATGATGTGGCGGCGGTGTTGGGGCTGTACATGAAGGTCCATGCAGGCGCTGTCTTTGGAGTCGGAAGATGTGAAGGGTGAGCACGGATCGGAACGGATCGGTGTACAGGAGACGAAAGAGAAACACGGGTCGGAACGGATCGGTGTATAGAGTAGTGGTAGTAACCCCGAAGTGTCTGTAAAGTCAATGGATGTCAACGTCCAGGAGGTAGGTAGTGTCTCTTGGCGGGGAGCCGGTTTGTGTGCCGGCTGTGACCTCTGTGAAAAAGAGGAATTCGACTCTGGTGTTGGTGAGTGGACAGTGGAAGTCTTGAAGGCTCCCTGCTCCGCTACCATGGATGTCTGGAAGACACCCAGCTCCGCTACCAAAGATAGCTCCGCTACCATGGGAGTATCTTGTTGGGGAGTAGGCCTTTGTGCTGGCTGCTCTCAATGTGAAGTCGATGTCTCTCAGAATGGGGGAATGTTGGCTGTGAGTTCCGTGTTTGGTGATGATGAGCTGTCCGTAGAACGGATGGTGGAAGTCACGTGCCAGAATGATAGTGAAGATCAAGAAGAAACAACAAGAGTCAAAGGCCTACAAGAAAAGAACAAAATCCAAAAAGCGGAATCGCGCCACGGATGTGTGATGAAGACAGTGAGCTGAGGGATGATGAACCCAGCGTAACCACTAGTGGTAGGGCCGGTCACAGTGTTGTCGTGGCAGCAGCATGTGCAGTCGCAGATGTGGATAGGTGCTCAAACCGCTGCCGTTTTCACCATTGTAGCCCTGAGGGCTCCCTCGTCCTTCGGTCGGCGGGTGTCAGTGCCGGTCGGAGAAAAGCCATGGAAGGTGAAGAGGAGCCGGATGCCGAAGTGCCTCCAGGTGCTCCCGATCCTCCGGACACGACTGCTCCAAGGATGATAGTGGACGCTGGAGGAGAAAGTGAGGGTGTGGTAGCAGCAGTGGCTGGGGCGACGCCGGACTTCCGGGGTTCCCACATGGATTTGTCACGGTCTTTTGGCAAAGGGAGCAATTTGCAGACGGGAGACAATGCTAAGCAGCAGCTGCAATTTGTTGCAGAGGCGCTGCTTGACAAATTTTTACTTTGGGGGCTCCCCTGCCGAGCATCTATTGATCATGTTCAACAAGAGGGACTACCATGATGTCTTCAACCGATCTAGGTTTCGACGGACGTGCCCCCTATTGCAGATCTCGACGACGGCTTCGGCTGCGGGCAGCGCGTGTGGGGCAGCTATTGTTCTCCAACCCCTTTTTCGGAAGCGTAGAAATGATGCCAAAATTGCCGCCGCGGTCTGAGGTCGTTCCCCATTTCTCCCTGGTTTCACCTCTGGAGGTGTTGCCAGGTGATGCAGCCGATGCTGATCAGGATGATATTTCTTCCATCAGCAGTCCTTCTTCGGTGACATCAGAGCCCCGCTAGCCGCGTCGGTGAGGCGGGTCCCCTTGCACCGCTGTCAGGTCCGGATAGAGATGTGGCTGTGACCTTTCTCACCGAGGATGCAGGGGCTCCAGAGACTGGATCTGGCCACGGATCATCCACTGATTCGTTGCAATCACAGTGCTGATGGATAATTTGTCTGGTGCAACATGTTNCAGATTTAACTTGTACTTTCTCCAGACTCATGTTGTTGATCAATTGGACACACACAGGTCTTATTGTTAGCTAAGGGTATGGTGGTAATTTATTTAGATATGACTCTAAATTGTCTGTTGTATACGCAGATCCTGTGATTCACTTTGATCATCTCATATCGTATATACATATCCCACCGCGTCCCCCCAGAAATGTCCGAGGTGGAACCGCAACGTCGCGGCTGAAGGCAGTGGATAGCACCCAGGAGGCGGGCCCTGCAGGTGGATACAAATAATGGCATGGTCTAGTAATGGG
>BGPT01001124.1:0-34726 GCA_003297045.1 Symbiodinium sp. clade C Y103
CAACCTCCTGAATAATCAGGCAACGGGGCTGGCCACCCTCCCCTTTACTTCGTAAAGTAAAACTCAAGGTAGCCCCGCTGGAGCTACCTTTCGTGATTAGATGTTCATCCCCTGGGCTAGCGACGTTGACCGCTCCTCCTTTTGGCATTGGACAACTATGGAAACCAGAAGGGAGACAACGCGGGAAAAAAAAAAGGAGACAAGAAGGCAGACAAGAACGAAAAAAAAAACGGAGACACAATTTCTAGAAGGCAGTCCCAATATCCAACAAGGGGGCCATAAGGGAGACAAGAAGCAGCCAGAGTGGGGGACACAGGGTGAAGACAGACATCCGGAGAGCCGGACACCACTAGCCACAGTGCGGCTAAAAGGCAAAGAAATCAAGACAAGCAAGCAAATAATCCATTCCGGAAAGCCGGACACCACTAGCCAGACCGGAAGACACGTGAAGGGAGACAACTGAAGAAAGACATCCGGATAGCGGGACACCACTAGACAACTGGGAAACACATGAAGGGCGACACGTAACATCCGGAAAGCCAGACACGAGTAGTCAGAGTGAGAGACAATGCAAACACACAAGTAAAAGGNTAACGTAGACTGAAAAACAGATAGCTAGATCGATGCACAGATAGATAGATAGGTAGATAGATAGATAAGTAGATGAAGACATCGCTAGGTCGGTACGTCGGTAAATGAACAATTTGACAAATAAACAAAAACATCAACAGATAGAGCAGCAGATAGATTAACATATAGACAAAGAGATAGAGAAACAGATCGATAAACAGCTAGATACACAGACATACAGACAGACAGACAGACAGACAGACGGACAGAAAGATAGATAGATAGATAGATAGAAAGATAGCTAGATAGATAGATAGATAGATAGGAAGATAGGTAGATAGGTAGATAGATAGATAGATATATAGGTAGATAAATGAATAGACACACAGATAGTAGATAGATAGATAGATAGATAGACAGATAGACAGATAGACAGATAGACAGATAGACGTACCGACCTAGCGATGTCTTCATCTACTTATCTATCTATCTACCTATCTATCTATCTGTGCATCGATCTAGCTATCTGTTTTTCAGTCTACGTTANGACGTACCGACCTAGCGATGTCTTCATCTACTTATCTATCTATCTACCTATCTATCTATCTGTGCATCGATCTAGCTATCTGTTTTTCAGTCTACGTTAAAGCAATGAACTATCTATCCACCGATCTATGATCCCTTGATTTTTGAATTATTCTTCTATCCATCGATCAATACCTTTTCATGTGTTTTCCAGTCCGGCTAGGTGTCCGGCTCTCCGGATGTTTCTCTCGACTTATTTCCTTTTACTTGTGTGTTTGCATTGTCTCTCACTCTGACTACTCGTGTCTGGCTTTCCGGATGTTACGTGTCGCCCTTCATGTGTTTCCCAGTTGTCTAGNCCTTTTACTTGTGTGTTTGCATTGTCTCTCACTCTGACTACTCGTGTCTGGCTTTCCGGATGTTACGTGTCGCCCTTCATGTGTTTCCCAGTTGTCTAGATAGACAGACAGATAGACAGATAGACAGACAGATAGACAGATAGACAGGTAGACAGATAGACAGATAGACAGATAGACAGATAGACAGATAGTCAGACAGACAGATAGATAGGTAGGCAAATACACACGTAGGTTCGATCGATTCGATAAATGAGAGAAATAGATAGATAAGAAAGATAAGGTAGATAAGATAGATCAGAAAAATAAGATAAACACGATAGATAAGATAGGTAAGATAGAAAAGATATGTAAGATAGATAAGACAGATCAGATAGATAAGAAAGATATGGTAGGTAAGATAGATAAGAAAGATAAGATTGATAAGATAGATAAGATAGATAAGATAGATAAGATAGGTAAGATAGATAAGACAGGTAAAATGGATAAGATACGTAAGGTAGATAAGACAGATAAGATAGATAAGATAGATAAGATAAATAAGATAGCAATATTGGTAAGATAGATCAAAATAGGTAAGATAGAAAAGATAGATAAGATGGGTAAGATAGAGAAAGATAGAGAAAGATAGAGAAAGATAGAGAAAGATAGGTAAGATAGATAAGATAGATCAGGTAGGTAAGATAGATAAGATAGATAGAAAAGATAGATAAGATAGATAAGATAAGATAAGATAAGATAAGATGAGATGAGATGAGATGAGATCAGATCAGATAAGATAAGATAAGATAAGGTAAGAAAAGACTAGATTAGATTTGATTAGATAAGATTAGATAAGATAAGATTAGATTACATAAGATATGATAAGATAAGATAAGGTAAGATAAGATAAGATGAGATGAGATGAGATTAGACTAGATTAGAATAGAGTAGATTAGATTAAATTACGTTAAATTAGATCCGATCAAACCACATTAGATTAGATAGATAGATAGATGGATGGAAAGATGGATTGATAGAAAGATAGAAAGAGATAGATGGATGGAAAGATGGATTGATAGAAAGGTAGAAAGAAAGAAAAAAAGATAGAAAGACAGATAAAGTGATAGGTAGATAGACAAGTAGATAAGTAGGCAGGTTAGTCGATGCACAGAAAGGTGGATAGGAGGTGGAAAAATAACTGGGTGCACACTCGGACCGCTTCTTGGAATCCAAAAAGCCAAGGTGTTCACGATCCGAAAAATGAAATTGATTCTTTTGCCAAAACAGGCGTGGCTGCAATAATCCATGGGAAAATATGGTTGCTGATGGAAGGTTCTCAGCCTCCTGCAGCAAAGCATGTTTGCAACGGCCCTCGTTTCCTGCGTCAAATACATCAGATGCAGACATAAGTTAGGCGTCCAGATCGACAGAAAAAGACAAATAGACGGACGGACAGAAAGCAAGAAAGGAAAAAGAAAGCTGGAGATTCATCGATGGAAAGTGGAGACAAGAAACGAAAGCTTTAATGCTCGCAAACCTCTGGACTCCCACCAAATTAATTAATTAACAGTGTCAATTTAAAATGGGATGAGCAAGAGCTTGTTCAGGGAGAGACGTAGGAAGGGTAAGTTTTGGTCTGGAATCTTTAGGTTGAACAAAGAGCAAAATGGACATCTTCAGAGTGTTTCGAATTGTCCAGTTGCAGTCTGCTCGGAATTAGCGCACGCTGGCACAAGGCCTATGTCACTAGTCAATGCAATGAAACAAACAAAGACTGACAAGTGACACAGGCCAGCCTGCGCTTATTCCGAGCAAAAAAAGAAACAAACAAAGAAAAAACACTCAAAAATGAAATGACAATCGTCCGGCGCTCAGTACAGGTCTAACATTGATGCCAACAGCATGATTCAATTTGGCTGCGCCGTTTCAGATCTATGGCGCATGAATTGCTTCGCTGGAATCTGAATGGAACCTGTTTTCCAGCAGTGTTTTTTGCTCCGAAGTAGCAGACTGGCGCACAGCCTCTGTCACTAAGGAATCAAAAAAAAAACAAGGGTCAAAAATTGTTCTTACAATGCAAATGCTCGTTGCCAGCAAGATAAAGCTCAAAGAACATCAAATCCAGATGTGGAGAGGAGGCCTGCGCATGCGAAGCCGGATCCTGCATGACTTTGCCGTTGCGATTGCGATACAGCACTAGCTGGGCAACCTCCATCAATCCTTTGCTCTCGTTTTTTTGCTCGAAAATTAGCGCACTCTGGCACAAGGCCTGTGTTGCTAGACAAATAAATGAAACGCAATAAAATTAAATGAAAAGGAAAAGCAAAGCCCGGCTCTGGCATCAACCAGTATGCACCCAATTTCAGCTGAAAGCTACAATTTACAATTTTCAAATGACTGAGCTGCCTTGGTAACATGATGACAAGGGTTACTGATAACTGGCGTCAGTATTGTCTACAGTATGGTATGTCTGAAGATGAGAAACGGTTGGAACATTTTCTGCCACTTCTCTCCGTTGGGTGTGAGTGATGAAGTTTGGACACCTTCAACTACCGTGCTGTCAGAGCTGGTGTGCGAGCCTGAACATTCTGTACATCTGCTCTGATTCCTCTGCCGATCGGAATGTGCCAGAACTGGTTCTTACGGTCATGTTGACTCAGAGGTACTTTGAATTTTTAGGGTGCTACGTGGCCTTCGGTACCACTTCATTGCAGTCCTGTACTAAGCACCAGGCGTTTTGTCATTTCATTTTTGTTGTTTTCTGTTTCGTTTCGTTCAATTGACAAGTGACACAAGCCGTGCTGCGCTGATTCCGAGCAAAAAAAAACAGTTTACACCCAAGTGCCTCAAGAAGAAACAAAATCACTTGCAAAACAGCTTGCTCTTGCGGTCTCGCTCAGATCTTCCAGCTTGGCATCGAACAAAAAAATGCGGCTTGCCTCTTAGACTCTGAACAAAGCCTATTGTAAATGTGCATTGGTCCCAGTGCTGGAACCGTGTGTCGGGCTGAGAAGAAAAGAACGTCAATTTCACCGTCCCATTTTTTGGGACCGCCTGACAGATAAAAAAACACCGTAAAATGGTAACATTAAAGAATATTGCAGACCAACGCGAGAAATAGAAATCACAGCTGGATTCATAGCAACAAAGATTTTGAGCTTGAGCAAAGAGCCGGATTCTGCATGACTTTGCAGTTCTGAAAGTGGGATTTGAAGACACGCATGCGGCATCAACTGTTCTAATTCACTGGCTCCGGTGTTGCGATTGCGACATAGAACCAGCCAGGCAACCTCCATCAATCCTTCGCTTCCGCACTACTCCGCGACTCCACACTGTGCTTTAAGGGGAAGCTTCTGTAATTTACAGAATTTCCAAACGATGACGGAGAAAGGTCTTCTGGATCAACTTCCGACTTTAGCGTCCCACTTCTACAGGCAGCAGACCAGTTTGGAACAGTTGCAGCGGGTTTTTTGCGGATTTGGATTGGCGTCCTGCTGGAGTATTTTGTCGTTATTCTGCACTTAGAAGCACCAAAGCGAAACCTTCGTCATTTCCACCAAATCAAACAACCTCCAAACGCCACATTGAAGAGCGTCCCAATGAACCCTGCCATTGGAAGTGCAGCGACAAGGCAATTCCAGATCAACACGGCTGCAACGAAGCTTTCGTGAGTGGAACGAAGAAGTGCCGATGGCCTTCTGTAGCACCTTGAAGATGCAGAGTACCCCGGTGCTAGAAATTCAATTTTCTACATCTCTGAGGTCCGTGCAGCTCTGAGACGCATTCCAGAAGAGGTAAAACTCAGAAAGTCCAAGCAGCTATGCGTGAGATCTGTCTGATTCGCGCTGAATCCATTGTTTTTTTTTTTGCGCAATTAGGTGCACGCAAGCTGATGCGGTGGCTTGTCAGGGGCAAGCAGCTGCTGTGCGCAGCGCTCAGACAACTGAAATCGTGTTCAGCCAACTACAGGGAGCTGTAGCAGTTGGTACTTTCCCAGGATGACCAGAAATAGTGATAGAAATCCATTGAAAATTGGTGTTTTTGTTGGGAATGCACTTCTAGAGTGGGAATATTGTTTTGGAGCACAGGACATTATTTTTGAAAATCCGACACCTGACGCTACACTGCTCAGAAAATACAACGAAACTTAGAAATTTATTTTTTTTCCAGTGTGTGGTCGCCGGAGCCGACTGCATACTAGCAACGTTTTGCTGCTTCGCTGAAGCAAAACTTACCAATAAGTGATAAAATGATGTTAAAAAGATCAAAAACCTGCGTGCAAGAAGGGATCCACACGGTACTTCATTGCTTTAAATCTTGCTGATTGATTGCATTGTGCTTGATTTGTGTTTTTGCCTTGTTTGTTTTTTTCGTTGCATGTTTTTATTTGATTTCGTGTCATGCGTACTGAGCTGCTTGAAATGTTTTTTTGGGTTGGAACGCTCTTGTTTTTGGTCCGTTAAAACGTTTTGTCATAATTCATCAACGGAGACAGGATTTGCCTCCGCATTGTTTCGATTTTTGGTAGAGCGAAGATTTGTTTGCAGGTACGCGGCTCTGAAAACCAGTCAAAAAGGTTTCAGATGCATCTATCACATGCGTCTATTACCAGCTACAGCACTACAGGTGCAATACGCAGGCACCGCCGGAGCTTTGAGAATGGAAAGAGTTGGGAAGGGGTTCGTTTGGAACGCGTTCTCATATTCATTTTGAAACCCGTTCTATGACTCATTTTGGAACGTGGAAATTATAGCAACACATATGCAGCGTAGCATGTTAACATGAACGTTATTGCTTCACCCCATACCATCCGTGACGCAGGACGTCTGCAGCGTAGCGTGTTCACATGGACGTTATTGCCCCACTGCTTATGTTGCAGAACATCTGCAGCATTGCATGTCAAAAAGGACGTTATTGCCTCACCCCACCCATCCCTGACGTAGAACATCTGCAGCGTTACGTGTCAACATGGAGGTGACTGTCCCACCCCATCCCATCCGTGACGTAGAACATCTGCAACGTAGCATGTTGCCTCACCCCACCCCATCCCTGACGTCAACATGGTCGTTACTGCCCCACCCCATCCCATCCGTGACCTAGAACATCTGCAGCGTAGCATGTTAACATGGACGTTCTTGCCTCGTCCCACCCCATCCGTGAGGTAGCGCTTCTGCCGCGTAGCGTGTTCACATGGATTTTGCTTCACCCCATCCCATCCGTGACGTAGGACGTCTGCAGCGTAGCATGTTAACGTGGATGCTATTGCACCTCACCCCCATCCGTGTCGTAGGACGTTTGTGGCGTAGCGTGTTAACATGGACATTATTGCCCCACCCCACCCCATCCCTGACATTGGACGTCTGCAGCGTAGCATGTTAACGTGGACGTTTTTGCCCCACCCCACCCCATCCCTCAACTTACATGAAGGTCTGACGCAAAAAATATTGCTTTCGTGGGACGGTAATCCGCGCGCCAGCATAAATATGTACCACGCAGTAAATAAATAATAGCGGTCCTGGCGTCTGGCGCAGGTCTTTACTCCAAGGACTTCCTGGAGAATCAGTTGGAGTCCTCTCAAATAAACCTTAAATGGCTAGTTGAGAAAAAGATCTCCCAAAACCAGGAGGAGATCAGTTGGACACCCCCCCAAATAAACCTTAAATGGCTAGCTGAGAAGAAGATCTTCCGAAACCAGGATGAGATCAGTTGGATACCCGCCCCCTCAAAACCCTAAATGCCTAGTGGAGAATAAGATCTCCCAAAGCCAGGATGAGATCAGTTGGATCCCACCCCAAATTAAACCTTCAATGGCTAGTGGAGAATAAGATCTCCCAAAACTAGGATGAGATCTGTTGGATCCTTTCCCAAATAAAACCCTAAATGGCTAGTGGAGAATAAGATTTCCCCAAACGAGGATGAGATCAGTTGGATACCCCCGCCAATTATAAGATCGCCCAAAACTAGAATGAGATGTGTTGGATCCCCACCCCCCAAATAAACCCTAAATGGCTAGCGGAGAATAAGATCTCCCAGGACTAGGATGAGATCAGTTGGGTCCCTCCCCCAAATAAACCCTATATAAATGGCTAATGGAGAATAAGATCTGTCAAAACCAGGATGGGATCAGTTGGATCACGCCAAATAAACCCCAAATGGGTGTCTGTGTTCCAAAATGATTCTTATCGGTGTCGTCTGTGTTCCAAAATGATCCTTATCGGTGGTGTTTCTCCTGTGTTCCAAAATGATCTTTATCGGGTGTTCCAAAATGATCCGGGTCCCGAAAGACTTGGGCCTTATGAGAGGATCGAACCTCGGAGGAGGATACGCCGGTCGTCAACTTCAATTTTCCGGAGCCCACAGAAGGCACTTTCGCATTGGCCAGGGAATTGGTTTCTTTCATGGTCAAGCGCAAGAACTAGCTTGATTCTCATGAGATCAATGATGGCCGAGCGTCCAAGGACATGAAGGGGAAACTCAATGCAAACCGGGCCAAGGAATGGTCCAATTGGCTGAAGTATGAAGCCATTCGCTTTCCCACTCAGGCTGAAGTGAAAACTTTACTCCTTGCGGGCGAGGTCGTGATCCCGATGAGATGGGTCGACGTTGACAAGAATGAGAAGTTGAGAGCTCCAGGATCAGCAGATGTTCCAGTCCACTCGAACTCAAGAGCCATCTGGTGGTCATGGAGGTCTTGAGGACAACAGTTTCAGGACAGATTGTCCTACAGTTTCGAGCACAGCCGTCCACTTTTTGTTGAGCTATAAGCTGCAAGCGCCTGAAGGTGAAGTCGGGGGACATGTCAGCGGCATTTCTTCAAGGAGCACCCATCCAACGTGTGCTGTTGCTTTCAGCCCCTCGAGATGGAATTCCGGTGGAGGGAGGACCTCGGATCTCACCCGAGGAGTTCATGATTGCAATCATGAGCGTCTACTTATCCAAAGACACACCTCGAGGCTTCTGGCTGGAACTGCGCTCGACCATCATCAACAATGGTGTTGTGGAGATCGAGCCAGCGTTACACGCTCTGATTCGTGAAGCAGAGAATGCCACGGACTTTTGGTCAGACGAAACTCATGGCACATGATGTAGTATTATTAACTGGAACCCTGTAGTTTATCTTGATAAACGGTGCAGTTTCAGCTTGTCTTTGTGAGTTGGTGGCATGCGCATTCTTCGTTCGTCATTGCATTTTGATCTCAAGTCCGGAGTGTTACTGTTTCAGGTTGAAATCTTTTCAGGTGAAAAGTTTCACAGTCTAATCAACTGAAACAGTTTTGAATTTTCGACGTTCCTGGGCGGGTCGAGCCATTGATGCCAGCAAGCCCTCGCCGGCGTGTGCTGTGCAAGGGATCCTTTGCATATCATCATCCGGTTCTTCTAGGTGGTCCATTGAAGTCTTCGAGCCATTGGTGGGCATTGGCTACTGGTTTTCTACTTGGAGTCTTGACGACCCTGGTAGCCCTGCTTCTCTGGATCCTGGCCCTCTGACAACATGGCTGCAGCTGACTCATCGACGCCAGGGACGTTGGCAGATCCTATGCAGGATGATTTCCGCTGGCAACCTGGAGAGCTGAAACTCGAAGTCCTTTTCGGTGCTCCACCGCAAGAGTTCAGTGTGAACGACGTGCTCCCTTTTCTGGGGTTGGACAATGTGCCCTGTGACATCAACGAGAGCATGCACCTCACCAAGGTACCTTTCATGATGCCCTTGGCACCGCCCCTTGCGGAGCTTCCAAAATTCTGGTGCTCTTGGGACCAGAGGATGGACGAGAGTCATCGTTTCTACGTCCACGTCACTGACTCTTATGCTTGGACTGAATTGCTTCGAGTGGCTGACAGGGATCTTCCGGATCGTGTCGTCGATCTTTCGATTGACGGCACACACGCTGACTTTATCCTGCATACATTCATGATCTTCCGCAAGCTCCCAGTGACCGATTTGCTCGATCTGACGGGCCGACTATCTAACCATACCAGGGCTCTAGGTGACAGACTGGAGCGCCTGCATGATGTGGTCATGACCCAGGGAGCTCGTTTGGGGCAAGTCCTGGAGTATCTGGCAGCCCATGATCCGCCGGTGGCACGTCAGTTTGGATTGGTGTTGGAGGCTGACCCTGAGGACGCCGCCGATCGGGCTGCACAGGAGACTTGACGATGTGGCCTTGCGGACGACTACATGATCGTGGATCGTCCGGCATCAATGTCCTCTTGCACATGATGATATGATTTTTGCAGTTTTCAGCTTATGTACTTGGCCGATCCGGCTGTACTTGCTCCTGCTGGATAAGATCTGGCTTGTTGGCATCGCCAACTTTTGAGCCCTGCATTTTTTGAGCTTCCAGCCAAAACTCTTTTTCTCATGGGGGGAGTTCGCAGTTTTGGCACTTCGCAGCTTTGACATTCATGACATGTGGCACTGCGGTCAAGTGGCTGCTGACACAGTCGAGTGACGTGTGTGATTCGGTTTGGCTCCAGATCTGTTGGTGATCTTTTGACATGCTTTCATTGGTCATCATTGATGGTTTCCATAATTCGAATGGTAGTAGTAGAAACCAGATTATTCCAGCACAAGTTGCATCAGTAGCAGAACATTTGCCCATTGGTCGCCGCCTTGCGTGTGAGACTACACAGGTGAAGGGTTTTTGATTTTGTTTGAGTGACCTGGATGGTCGTGCCATTTGTCAAGTGACAATGGCCAACTTCTTAACCCTCATCTTTTCTGCTGCAGGTGTCTTGGTCGGGAGCTACCTTCGACCTGTCGAGTGACGGTTGGAGCCCTTACCTCAGAATCTGATGACATCACTTCTTACTTCGTTTTGAGTGGTTAGAACGTTTGTGCCATTTGTCAAGTGACAATGGTTGGTCTTGTAGTGTCATTTCATCTTGGCAGGAGACTTGATTGGAAACCGTTTGCAACCCGTCGAGTGACGGTTGGAGCCTTGCCCTCAGAATCCAATGTCAGTATTGTCTTGGTCAAGTGACGTCAAGGCATGGGACAGTGGATTCTGCATAGCCACATCGTCGTGCACTCGAAGCATGAATTACGTGAATATTGTCGTACCTCAGGATCTGGGAAGTCACGAGTGTGGCAGCCTTTTTCTTAGAGCAGGCCAGATTTCCTTCAATTTTTCATTGCTTGTTGGACTCACGTATACGGTAGAGTGTCACACAACGTCATCAGATGTTCATCTTATAGACTGGTGCTGGCAGGATACGACAGATTGATCACACCTTCATGAACCTCAGAGCCGAAACTGAAGCCGGGCCTGGCACTTCGTCAGGGGACAGACTTGATACCGAGTCAGTTACATCAGAAGCTTTGAACATTCCACTGCCTGAAAACATTGACAATTTGTTTGGCGATGATTCCATTTTGGATTTGTCTGTAGGGAAATCGGTTGTTGGATCGACGGGTGAGAGTGTGGATCTTGCCAGTCATGACAGCTACTATGACCCAGACTTGGAGGAAGAATCGGAACAAACGCCCGTGGATTTGGGCAGCTTGGCATCCTTGATCGATGACAAGTGTTTGGGGGTGCCTCCTACCATGGCTGTGAAGCTCCCTTGGGAGATCGGGGTGTTCGAACAAATTTTTGACGACTCGGAAGGGTTACCCTCAGTACCCATCCCAAGGATGGCTCCAGTTGAGGTGGTTGTTGATGCACCGAAGCCCCCATCCTGTTTTGATCCCAGGTCGAAACAGGGTGGTGGCAGAGGTGTGTATCTTAGAGTGATCAACTTCGATTTGAACATCTCTGATGCAGAACTGGATCAGAAAGCCTGGTCCACTGCTTTGGAAAAGTGGTACGTTATCTTCGCCTCTGGAAGGCCGGCATGGCCACGTGGATATGATCTTGATGAGGCCATCGATTCTCACGAGGTCATGGGCTTGCGCAAAGTGTTTGGCAATCGAAGCGCCAACACAGTCCTGAGAAGGGGCAACTGCCTCATCAGGTTTATGAAGTGGTTTCGAGAGTCCAGATTTTCATTGTGCCCCTTTCCATTGACCGAGACAGATGTTGAGGATTACCTGGAGTACCTTACGAAACAGAAAACAGGTCCATCGGGACTCTCTGGCTTTCTGGAGGCTTTGAGGTTTTGCGAACATGTTGTGGGGATACCCAATGTAGCGGCGGCAATCTCCATCAAGTCAAAGAAGTTGGTAGAGTTAGCGGATTTGGAACGACCAGAGAAGAAGCAAGCCAGAGTTCTTACAGTGACAGAGGTGGAAACGCTTGAGAAAGTGCTCTTGGATGAGACCATAGAGGTCACAGACAGATATGCAGCTGGGGCGTTGCTGTTTTGTTTGTACAGCCGAAGCCGCTTCAGCGATCTGAAGAAGGTCAGAAGCTTTTGCAGAGACATCACCGAGAACCATGGAGCCATTGCTGGGTACTTGGAGTTCAGGACCAGGTCTCACAAGACTGCCAGATTGGTTTCGAAACAAGGTCTTGCAATGCCCTTGATAGCCCCAGTTTGGGGACTCCTGTCGCCACCCTGGGGTTTGACCTTTCTGAGAGTTGCACAGTTGGCGAACATCGAATTTGAACATCTGGCCGATGACCCTCTGCTACCTGCGCCAGAGGCGTGTGAGGAGGTCTCGTGGCAACAGCGTGCTGTCACCACCACAGAAGCTGGGAAGTGGCTTAGGTCACTCCTTTCCCGACAGCTGGGCGAAATCGAGTTCACCACAATCCACTCACTGAAAGCAACTCCTCTGTCTTGGTGTGCAAAAGCAGGGCTCAGTCCTCATACAAGACTGTTGTTGGGGCATCATACGACAGACAAGCAGTCAGCAGACACCTATGCTAGGGACGTCCTTGCTGCACCTCTTCGTGAGTTTGAGTCCGTGTTGCAACACATTCGAAGTGGAGCTCTGATCCCAGATGCTACTAGGTCTGGGATGGTCGGAGAAGCTACGAGGGTGGATCCGAAAGACGTCTATGCTGCCCCAGCCGAAGGAGAAGAAAACGAAAGCATATCCTCATCCTCCTCAGAATCTGAAAGCAGCTCAGATGAGTCGGTTGACAAACTCGTCCTTCCAGATGACCCAGTGGCCGAGAAAGCTCAGTGGGATCCAGATTTTGAGATGTATCAACACGCAAAGAGCAAGATCGTGCACCTCAGGGCAGTCGGCACTCAACAACCTTCCTTTAGCTGTGGGGTCAAGATGACGCCTGGGTTTGAACGTGTAGAATCAGTGAACTTTTTGCAGTTTAGGAAGTGCAAACGGTGCACAACAGCCAAGCCAGTTAAGGATGTAGGTGCCATGGCTGCCGCTTTCAAGAAGCGTCGGCTAGAGTTCGAAAGTAACCAATGAGAGGCAGATTGGTAAAACGTGCGGTGAAAGTTGAATCCCGAGTGGGACATGCAGTCAAATCCCAAGTGGGACATGCAAGTGCATCTGAGATGCCAAGTGTTTGATCGCACATTCAATATGTCTCTGAAGTTTTGGTTCTTTCTTCAGCACGGATGATCATGTGAGTCACATCTTTTGGCATGGAAAGACATCGTTCAGTAATAGGCACTGATAACTAGGCATGCTAAAGACCAATATAAGTTCACAAAGTCCAAGCACAAACAGAGATCAATGATCATTCAGTCGGCATCACGCTCACCGAGCTCGCCTCGTTGCAATGGGGACACTTCTCGAATCTAAGGAAGCCCTAAGGGCCAGAGGGCTGGAAGTGCATCTGACAGAGGCGGAAATCGAGGCTGTGATTGGAAATGGAGTCAGCTCATTGGCGAGACTTGCATTCGCCGCATCTGCACCCGGCACTACGCCGACTGACGAGCAAATCCGTGCTCTATTCGGTGGTGTCATGGCACCAAATGTGGGCACACTAGCTTCAATGAAGAGGCTTATCTTCGAAGCCCAAACATTAGTTGTTGCAGACGTCAAGAACAAGGTCACCAGGAAAGAGGATAGTTTGCCTGCCAATATGGCTCCTGCTGAACGCGAGAACAGAATTGCAGAACAGAGGAAGAGATTGACCGGCTTGAGATTGCGTGGTGAGGAGGAGGTTGGCCACAGTGTTTATGATCTTTTGCTGGCCATGGCTGAAAAGGACGTTTTGGTGTATCATGGGCCTGAGAAATTTCACACCAGGCGACAGGAGCTCCTCAGTCAGAAGCCTAGCAAGCAGCTGGCCATTGATGCCTCTTCGTTGGTGGTCAAGGACAAAGCCTCAGAGATCACTTGCTCCACCNTAGCAAGCAGCTGGCCATTGATGCCTCTTCGTTGGTGGTCAAGGACAAAGCCTCAGAGATCACTTGCTCCACCAACACGGAGCTCGAAGTGGTGAACGCACTGAGAAGGCGTGCCCTGGCCTTCGACCTCACTCAATTGTGTCCGTACGACACCATGAATGCGTACCACGCTGAGCTGATAGACCACCTCACACAGCCGGCACCGCCTGGTTACTCAGCTGTGTCACTACATCAAGTACTTCGAGCAGACCGACAGGCATTCATGCTCTTATCTGAGAGGCTGACGACATTGAAAAAGGACGCGGCCGGAAAAACTGCAATCGAAAAGGAGCTCATGGACGTCCTCAGTCATAGCTCCGTGTGTTTTCATCTTCTTCCTTTGGCCAAAGGAGCAGGGCCCAAGCCAACTCCCAAAGCAAAGGCTGGAGCTGATGCAAACAGGAAACGATCACGATCCAGGAGCCCTGCAAATGTGAGACAGCCATCCAAAGGCAAGGGAGGTGGAAAAGGGAAAGGATCCAAGAGCAAGAGAGGCCGTGGGCCAAACGTTCCCGAGCCCTTGATCAACAAAGCTTTGCAGACGAAGGATCAGAAGAGAATATGCTGGGCATTCAATTTGCCAAATGGCTGCAACAAAGCGGCCCCTGGTGCAGCTTGCGATCGTGGATTACATGTGTGCGCCGAGCCAGGATGTCAACGGGCTCATAGCATGCAAAATCACAGCAGCTCATGACTACGAGCTGGAGAACCAGTTTCACCAAAGAGCGCAAGCCGTTCATTTCAACAACAGGTGAATTACCATCAGCCGCTCAATCAACTTTTTGCAATCGAAGTTTTCGCTGGATCTGGCCGTTTGACGGCTTCCCTGAAAGCAATCGGGATGACCGACAGTCTGGGAGTGGATTGCTCCTTGCCACAGCGCCTCACCAGCCCTATATTACAATTAGATCTTTTGCAAGATAGCCATTTGGGCCTACTTTTTGACTTGATCGCTTCTCCCAACTGCGTCTACGTGCACCTCGCCCCACCGTGCGGGACAGCAAGCAGGGCTCGCCTGATACAGAGGAAAGGACGCAGGAACCCACCAGTGGTCAGAACAGAACAGCATCCAGACGGGATACCTTCCTTGACTGGCATCCTTTTGACTAGAGTGACCAAGGCCAACCAGCTCTACCAGGTCACTTGTGACATCATCCGCTTTTGTCATCAAAGGAACAAGCTCTGGAGTGTGGAGAACCCTGGACGATCCTTCATGTGGTTGACAACACCGTTCATTCAACTGCTGAGTGAGATCGCACCGCTTGAGGTATCCTTTCATCACTGTCAATACGGCTCTGGCCGTCGAAAGCTGACCAAGTTGTTGCACAACATCACACACTTCGCTGAGCTGCACAAGATGTGTGATGGTTCGCACGAGCACGAGCCTTGGGGCCAAAACCCAGACGGGTCTTGGGCCACTTCTCTTGAAACGGCGTATCCGTGGGAGTTATGCAGAACTATAGCCAGTAAAGTGGCGTTGGAGCTTCAGGCAAAAGGCACTCAATGTAGCCCACCTTGTTTTGCCCTACAGGAGTCCACTCTGCAGTCTTTGCGAGCTTCCACAGAGATACAACCCCGAAAGGGAATTCCTCCGATGGTGTCAGAGTTCATCGACATCCGCCAACACCCAGTGTCTGAACAGTTGCCTCCGCATAGCAGACGACTCAGCACTCCTCATCCTGGGGGCCCGAGCGCGAGTGCAAGCTTGGTTCATGATGGGGAAACAGTGACTATAGGAATCCACAGGACCCCTGAGCAGTTTGTGGCAGAGGCGTTGCGGGTGGGTCACCCCACACTGGTCAGTTCAATGTTTCCAGAGGAAATGAGGAAGGTGGTAGAGCACACGGTCTTCTCGTCTCAGAGGACATTGGCGCAAGAAAGGACGGCTGAGCTCAGGCGATGGGCTTTACTTGCAGAAGAGTTGCAGCCTGAAAACCTTGAGCTGCTCAAAAATGTCTCTGAAAGGAGACGGGACATTTTGCAAGGGAAGAGGCTTGTCTTGATGGGAAGACTTCTCAAAGATGCTAAGCACCAAGATGGCAACTTGATTGCTGACATTGTGAGAGGTTTTGACCTCACGGGGCAACTTCCCAAAGCTCACGTCTTCAACAGCAAGCTGCGCCCAGCGTCAATACCTTGTGAAGAGCTCAGGAAGATCGCCGGAGTGTGCAGACAAGCCATGTTGCAAACGGTTTCCAGCAGTGGTGATGCTGAACTGGACAAGGGCCTTATGGCCGCCACCTTGAAAGAGAAGACAAAAGGCTTTCTGGATGGTCCAATAGGACCTGACACCCTCCCAGATGGGGCAACGTTGACTAGAAGATTCGCTGTTAAGCAGAAGAACAAAGTGAGACCGATTGACGACTATAAGGCGTCAATGGTAAACTCTTCTGTCACTCAGACGGAGGGGGTCACGGTCCATACTGTGGACCATATAGCCGCAATGGTGGCTCTTTGGATGAGGCTGTCTTCAGGTGCCGGCAGTGACAGAAGCCTCAAGGCCAAGTGTTGGGACCTGAGTGATGCGTACAAGCAGCTACCATTGTCGGACCACGCCTTCACCCATGATTCTTTCTTGGTGGTGTACGACCCTGAGTTGCCTGGACCTAGCATATATCAGCAGAAGGTGCTTCCGTTTGGGAGCATAGCCTCCGTGACCTCCTTTTTGAGGCTCTCTCTGGCGATGTGGAAGTTGGGTACGGAGCTGTTGAGTATAACTTGGTCGAGTTACTTTGACGATTTCCTGAGTTTGGCTGAAGATGGCGTGGAGAGGCATACAGATATGGTGATCTCCTTTCTGTTTTCCACCCTCGGCTGGAGGTTGGCCTCAGAGAAGTTGGTCGATTTCAACTCTGTCTGCAAGGTGCTGGGAGTACAGCTGGATCTCAGTGACGCACGCCTTGGAGTGGCTGCCCTGGCGAACACTCAAGAACGCGTGACTGAGCTTGTTGCAGACCTTGAGCGGGTGCTCACATCTGGAGTTCTGAGCCGGAAGGATGGTGAACGTTTGAGAGGGAGACTGCAATTTGCCAGTGGACAGATCTTTGGAAGGGCGATGAGAAACCATCTGAAAATCATGTCCGATCACATTCAGTCAGGGCGCAAAGTGATGTCTTGCGTCACAGCAGAGGCGTTGAGAGCCATCAAGGCCAAAGTGGCTGAGAATGTTCCCAGACGAGTGTCGGGACGGCTGTCAGACCACGTGCATGTGTATGTGGACGCCTCTTTTGCTTCGACAGGATACTCAGGCTTAGGAGGGGTCATTTACTCCTCTGATGGCAAATGCTTGGGTTGCTTTAGTGAAAAGGTTGACGCCTCTTTGATGGACTTGATTTTGAAAGAGGGACAGGAAACTGCTATCCAGGAGCTAGAAGCTTTGGCAGTGCTGGTGGCAGTATCCTGCATGCAGGAAGCATTGACGGGCTTCAGAGTAGTGTTGTTCTCTGATAGTGAATCTGTGCGGGGAGCATTTCTCAAAGCCTGGTCTGGCAATCAGAGCTGCAGCAAGGTCCTTCTTGAAATCTTCAAACTTGAAGAGGAAGCACAATCACAGTTTTGGATAGAACGTGTTCCAAGCCAGAGCAATCCGGCAGACCCTTTGTCTCGCCAAGAGATGTCGTCCTTCGCAGGAGTGGCGCGGACAAGATGTGACATCAAGCAGTTGTGGCAGAAGTTGGTCCAAGTCAGGGGTGTCGCCGCGACCAACTGAGTCGGACTGGTGAACATACCCCATTGCCAAAAAGAGTGATAAGCTGCTTCTGGTTGACCGTTGGAAGCTTGATCATGCACACACCACAGTTGAACATGTTTGCACTGAAACTGCATAAAGGTTCAAAGTGAATAAGACGAAACTCATGGCACATGATGTAGTATTATTAACTGGAACCCTGTAAGTTTATCTTGATAAACGGTGCAGTTTCAGCTTGTCTTTGTGAGTTGGTGGCATGCGCATTCTTCGTTCGTCATTGCATTTTGATCTCAAGTCCGGAGTNAGTTTATCTTGATAAACGGTGCAGTTTCAGCTTGTCTTTGTGAGTTGGTGGCATGCGCATTCTTCGTTCGTCATTGCATTTTGATCTCAAGTCCGGAGTCAAGTGACCCGGCAAACATGGGAACATCATGCATGAACATGGTCACAGGTCATGTCACAAGGTTCCCATGTTGTTACTGTTTCAGGTTGAAATCTTTTCAGGTGAAAAGTTTCACAGTCTAATCAACTGAAACAGTTTTGAATTTTCGACNATGTCACAAGGTTCCCATGTTGTTACTGTTTCAGGTTGAAATCTTTTCAGGTGAAAAGTTTCACAGTCTAATCAACTGAAACAGTTTTGAATTTTCGACCCGACCCTGGGATTTCATCTCCCACCCTATCGATGCAAGTGCATCCAAACCGTGGCAAGTGCCCAACACAATTTCTTTCCCGACAGGGTTCTCGAGCACGTGCTCGTCTCATCCCGCGTGGACCCATGGCTGAGTTTTGTCAGCATTCTCTGCAGGACCTGTTACGTCCTCTGACCCAAGTCGACACGTTGATCATGAGATTCAGAGACATGCAGAATCATCTCCTGCTGCACGCTGACCTCTTAGACCAATTCCATCCACAAGCTTCCCAGTCGCTTCGTGCAACAGCTCAAGAGCTCCAAGTGACGATCAATTATTTCGAGAATGAGAAGTGGATGGCGATTTTGGCCTTTCGATCCACGTTACAAAATCACCTTCGTTCTGAGGGCCGATTGCCCACTGTGGACGTTGATAATCATCACGCTGGATGATTTTGCATTTCCCTGTCGGACGTTTTCTATGCGTCTAGCTGCCTAACCCTTAGGTGATAAGCTGCTTCTGGTTGACCGTTGGAAGCTTGATCATGCACACACCACAGTTGAACATGTTTGCACTGAAACTGCATAAAGGTTCAAAGTGAATAACACATGTTGATGACCTAACCTACGATGGATGAGGTGATGAACAAAGTCCATTGATGGAGGATGACAACGTGAGCCTTCGGCGTCGGCTACAGCATCAGAGCAAGGCCAGGTGCGTGCTGTGCCGACCGGAGCTATGGATGCTTTTGATTGCAGGGGAAGCAAGCCAAACCTTTGGTCGAGGACTTGCGTAACACCAACAAGCAAGCTCTTGGCCGCAACCCAGAAGACCGGAGCGAATGGACTTCGCTTCATCAAGGGCAAGTTTGACTTTGAGGAGGCCATTTTGCTGTTGGTCGCCGACGCCTCACATGCAGCCGAGACAAGCATCAATGAAACTAGGAAGGAACAACGCCACAAGTCCCAGAGTGGGCGCTTTCTGCTTTTGGCTGGCAGCGAGCCTGCTGGGGGAATTCCAGCCTGGTGCCATGTCTTGGAGTGGGCAATCGCAGACGCTGAAGAGAGCTGCAAGCTGAGGCATTATGCTGGGTTCCGAAGCTGTTCAACAAGTTCGAATTGCCCTCTACTCTTTGAAGTGCCCATGCATTCCTGGAGACCGTGTGGTGGGACGGAAGATTCAGGCAACGGATTCGAAGAAGGTGCTGTGGTATTCTGACTGCCGTAGTTTCATCGACTACATTTCAGGCACGACAGTTGGGAGCATCACCGACAAAAGATTGGCTGTGGACATGACAGCCTTGAGGCATTAACTGTGGAGGAACGACCAGGAAGAGATCGGAGATCCTTCGGCCAGTCCCAGGATGCCCATCGACGCAAAGGATCAGCTCTGGTGGATTTGTACAGCCGACATGTTGTTGGATGAGTTGACCAAATCGATGCGCTGGGATGTACTGCGCAACCTTTGCAACACTGGATGTTTTCCAGTAACGGCGGAACCGTTACGAGTTGGATTTCAGTCCAATGTACAGAGAGGAGTGTGAGAATACCAGGATCAAATTCATGGACATGAAATGCATGTGCATATCATCCAGTGGTCCTGAGATGTGTCGGCCCGAGGGCCCTTGAGTCAGGTGGTTGCAAAACTGCAAAACGTGCCATGGGCGATTGCTTGAGCGTGACATCTGGACAATTCTGTTTTCAAATTCAGCATATATCAGCATATCAGCAAGGAAACGATGTTGAGCCATGCTGTGAAAAAACGCGCCCAAACCTTGCAGCGGTAATGTAGTTGGGAAAAAACACGAAAACTATCAGTAACTAGCTGGTTTTTTTTGGTTTCAGCAAGGGACGGACAGTTTTTGAGTCCTACGCACTGATTTTTCGTGTGAACCCCCTCACCCCCAAAAGTTCTTGGGGCATTCCGAAGAGGTGTCAGATGCAGATGGTCCCGGGCTCAAATCCTGCCAGTTGGGTGGGGAGGCCAAGGTTGGTGACAAAGCATGGTTTACATTCTATTTTCTAGCCCATGTGTTTCCTACCCCTCTTCCTCTTCCTTAACGATAACTTTCATCCATCCCCTTGTGGGCTTCAAGTGAATGCAACCAGTGACCGAACACCGCCACAAGAGGTGTATATGTTGATTGGATGCTCTTTTTAGATCAATTTTGAAGGTTTAAATTTGGTGTTGGGTAGATCCTCTAAGTGTTTTCGCCTTGGCTATTGTAGATCCCCCTTTTGGGACTAAATTGTGGACAACAAAATTTCAGTAATCATGCTGGTTGAATCATGGGTTTCAAAAGGGACGTTTCCACTTTTCTTGGGTTATTTTTGAAACTTGAATGAATGCCAAATAAAATCAGTGCATTTAATTTCATACCCGACGCTGCTGGTTCCAGTCGGGGACACGAGGCACCATTTTGGTGAAGTGTCCTTGCAGCTAGACATTTTTTTGCAACATGTATCAGGTTCATGCCTGTCACAGACCAACAAATTTTTGTTTGACATGTTTTTTTACAAAACCATCACCAAGAACTACAGATCTCAACCAAACTTTTTGACACGTTGTGATTTGAACCAATGTCGAGTGCAACGCCGACACACCAAAGGGTCCGGTGTCTCAGCGATTGTCAGCTTCATCAAGGCATGGGGTGCTCGAATGTGCCACAGGCGGCTGCGAACGCCAAGAGCGTTCCACCAATTCTGAGGTGATTGGCTGAATTGTGCTGGATAGATGGCCGGTTCCTCAATATCTTCCTGAAAATCATGTTGTCAATTCTAATGATGATTTGAATGGAACCCGACCTTCAAGTATTCATCGATTTTCAAATTTGATATACATTTTCTGGCATTGGATGGGTAGTGCAAGCATCAGGTCCATTTTGGACCCTGTGGTGATGTGGGTTTGTCAAGAACTCGCGATTTCTGAACACTCCCAGATTGTCCAATTCTTGGATGGTCATATCCAAGGGATCCATGCCCTTAGAAAAATCCATGTGTCCCAGAAAACAAAACACAATTTCAAGGTAAAAACCGTAGTTTCAGACGTATTTTTTCTGATGTAAGATCCCATAATATCCCATGTTTTTCATGGTTTTCATCAAAAAAAAATTCATCAAAACCATGGGTCTCCAGCCGCTACGTCCATGCTTTGAGGCACCTCATTCAGGCAACAATGGACAGTTGTCGCGCGACGAGCGGGTGCAGCTCTATGGCATCGATTGCGATGATCAGGCGGTGGTTTTTATGGGAGCGGTGATTGTGATACAATGGTATAGATGGTCCATTTATAGATGATATAACTAACAAATTTTGATTGCTTCTGGTATATAAACTCACCAATGACCATCTAGACAATGATTGTCATACTTGTCATACAATGGAATCCGGCACGCGAACAAAAAACTGGAAAATCCATTAATTTTCTATTACATTCATGGGGCAAGCATGGGTTTTCCTCATCCAACTGACACAGCTATGGTAAATCTGGTCCAGTTTGCTGGGGGCTGGTCCAGCTGGAGAGGATTGACCTATCAAAAATGCTGGTTTTTCATAGCTAGATTACCAAAGGGTAGGCATTTTCTTCCTTTGAATTCCAACAAGCAGAAAGGTAAAGTTCGAATCCTAAAAAACATTAACAAAAAACTGGTGAATGACTATTTTATCTTTTGGGGGTTACCATACACAAACTGTCTGATGTTATCAAGATAGTATCAGATAGTAAGGGATAACCGGACTAATCATAGCAATCATCAAGAAACCCAGGAATGGGGGACAGATCATGGCTGATTCAGCAGAGAAACACCACTACAAAAATGGATGACATGATGGACTATAGACGGCCCGACCAGATTTAGCCAGATTTTTTGTATTTTCTGTGTTGGATGAGTTTACCAATATATGTATTTAATGTATATATATATATATCTATGTATATACATACATTTATTCCACCAAAAGTTCAAGTTATAGCAGGATATCAGATGCACCGCTTACATCGCCAGGTGATGTGGCATGAATGGACACCTGGCGTGGAAAGCGTCCAGGACCTCGTTCTGCAGAATGTGGCTCTGGTGACGCAGAAGGTCTGGGAGAAGTCGGTCTTAGAGTCGAAAAACTTGTAGAAATTTGGGTTGGGGACAGAATCCCTTTTAGAATCTCATAGGATCTTATAGGTTGCTGTACCGGTCCGGAAAGCTCAAAGGATTACCTTGAATCAATGAGGAACCTTGGGTGGATTCGACAGGAAGCTTGGGATGATTTTTTTGGGTCAGAAGTGGTTCGGTCGTCAAAGTCAACTCCGCAGGTGAAGTTCAAGCTGCCCCCGACCAAAGAGTTTGATATGCCCTACCCAGAGCCCTTCAAGCTTGCGCAAGGGCCTTAGGAGAGCAAAGGATCTGTTAGGATGTTCGAATTGTCAAGGGATTTCCAGCTGGACTAGATGATGTGGAGCAGATTTCTGATCTTGCGATATCTTGCGATATCTTGCGAATCGTACTTGAAGAAAGCGTAGCTGGCGAAGATCTCCTTCATCGTTTGGTTCATTCCATTCCATTCTGGTTCCAACATGTTCTGAGGCCCGGAATGAAAAAGGTCATTCCGATCAGCTTTCGGCCTTCCAAGTACGTTCCGTGCTCCCGTCTTGTCAGCGACTTCAGACCAATCACTGCGACACTGTTCCGGTTGCCAGGCATGTGGATAGAGTGCAGATAGTCACCAAGGGAGGCAGCTTCTTTGTTATCGTCAAGGCCAGAGTGCACAGCGGGATCTTCCCTTTATATTCATGTCTCACAATCAGGAACTCAGAAATCCATGGTTCCAGAGTTTACTTGCTCCTTGATATTCCTTGATTCTATGGCCATATCCTCCAGGCAGTGGTGAAGGACGTGGCTCTGTCCCTGCCGCATTTTTTGGATTTTGGACTTTGTCCCACCATGGAGCGTCAGTTGCCCAGTTGACCCACTGAGAGCCAAGGGCCCCTTTTCGTGTCATTACAAAACTGCCAAAGACATGGCTGCTGGCAGCTGGTTTTACTTTGTTGAGCAGCAACACTTATTCAATCTTGTGTATTTGAATCGAATATGATCCAATATTAGCCAGTTTTGAGGTTCACAGCAGCAGATCGATGTCTACAACACTGGCACATTGAAGGCATCCATGAAGTGGCATGCCAGGTGGGCCAGATGCTGCAAGCCGGTCACTGCTGAGAATCCTCTTTGTTCGCTGTTGGTTCAAGGCCTCCATTTACAGTTCGATGTCCGGCCCAAACAGTTGAAGTGGGCCAATCAGACCTGATCTCAGTTCATACCCACTGCGTTCCACCTACTGTGAGCTTGGGCCAGTGCAAACTGATATGAAAGGACTTGGGAAACGATGAAGGCGCTTTGGTTTCCATCTTGTCATATTGAAGCATCTTGCCAAGGTGCGATGTGTTGTCGAATTCGAGCCAAAGACTGCTTCCGTTTTTGATGGCCTCATTGCATGCGAGGCTCGGGGCCGGTCCAGAAGTGCGGGCCATTTGAATTGTACATTGCACATCATCGCGTCATTTGTAGCAGAGTGTGGGCACACTCTGAGAACCTTCCAGATGGAATGATAACTCTGCTGTCAGCAACATATATATATATATATAAATTCCATGTATCACACCACTGCGTATCAGGTAGCCAGTGCAGCTGCGAACGCCATTGTTGATGATGATGGTGACGACAGCAGTGCTAGGGCTCCAGAGGCGATTTCAAACAGCAATATTTCTTCCATCAGTTCTGCATCAATCCATGCCGGCACTTTACTTCTGTTGTGAATCTCAGTTGCATTGTAGGTGAAACCATATGCATTACAGTGCACTGGTGTTGGCAAGATGTCGCCCTCCCAGAGCACTTTCGGGTTTCAGCTCCACCAAACTGGTGCTAAACTGTAGGATGAGTCTCAAATTGAGGGATCATGGTGGAATTTGAATCATTGCAGGAAAACTCTACGTTCGATTGCAAAAGCATGCAAAAAACATGATTTCTTGATGGTTGGTCGCGAGTTTCTGCTGTGTCGCTTGGAAAGCCAGTGCCACAGTGACTGCTCTGCTGAGGCCCCATTTATGTGTCCCTGGTGGTCAAATGCCACTTGTAGAGCCCCAGCCTTGAAGACCTGACAGCGGTGTGCGCATCTCCAGAGGAAGGCAGTAACACTTATTTCGGATCGGCATTTTGAAGATCTTGGATAAACATTGGAATTTGACCCGGATCTTCATCCATTTTTCATCCACTCTTGATCCATGATTGACAAAGATTACTTGCTCTCCGGCTGAGGTTTGGAGCTGTCTCCCCTGGCAAGCGTGTGCCACAGACGTTGGAGCTGCTCAACACCACTCCGGTGAGGGACTTAGTTATAGTCTGTCTTGGGGGATTTCACAGAGGAACATGGCCATTTCAGCCAGGGGAGATGGGGACTTTAGTGGATGGCGATTTGACTGGGGAAATGGGGGATGTTGGCGAAAGAAAGGGGATTTGAGCGAAATCTATGGTGTGGGTCAAAATCGCAGATGAACGGTGATGATATGACAAATGTATACAGTATATTCTCTAAGACGGGCCATCCATTTTTGGGTACCCTAGTGACTTGACCCGTGGCCTCATCAGACCTTTGGAAGTGGGTGAATGCTCAAGGGACCATAGATCTCCGCAATTTCAGGATCTGCCAGTAAGCCGTCCCAGTTTGAGGCTTGCTCTCCATATTCTAATGATTTACTGTACTATGATTCAATCACGAGTTTAATATGTTTTGTTGGCCTTATCTTATATATATTTCTGGTGAAATTCTTCGAATTTCAATCCATACATCCAGAAGCTGCACGGCCCAGGTCCGAGCCGTCTTTCGAGTGCGTGCCGTGCACGACAGCTCAGAGGCTGGAAGCTTCTTGGAGTGCAGCCCCACTGGGCCCCAAATCAAAGAGGTTCGGTTTTACAATGCAGTGGAAGAAATTGGGGTTGCCTCAAGATTTGGAACAAGATCTTTATGATTCATCATTGATCGTCATTTGCCCGATTTAAATTGCATTCTTTTGGGATCATCACCCGTTTTGAGACAGACCACAAAAACCTGGAACGGGCTGGGTTACATCCTGCTGTCGATGCGCAGACGGCACCTCTGCCTCCAGCAGCCTTCTGGGTCAGCCCAGAATCTGGAGTGGTGGGTGCCTTTGAGATCTCAGATTTTCCGTATTTTCCAGACCAGTTTTGTTGTGAGCCAAACTCCCAGCTGAGGTGGAGCCAAACTGCAGCTTTACAATGACCTTCTACTTCCAGTCTGGGGCTCAGATGATGTGTACCAAGTTCACAGCTCTGCTAGATTTTGGCTCTGAAATTTGGATCGCAAACTCTTCACAGCTTGTGGAGCCGAGGTCTCACACCGTCAAGGAGCATGCATGTCAACGCTTCCAGATAAGCACACCTGGTGGTACACCACTGGCATGCGGCTCAGAACAATCTATCGAACTCTAGTTGAAGCTGGTAGACTAAGATGACGAGCAGAACGGCTTTGGTGCAAGGTTGTCACATGCAAAGCATTTTGCCAACCGATTGGTGTCGTGATGTCCGCGAGGCAGGCTTTCCGTGGAAAACTTTGAAACCATCAAAATTTTGGCAGGGATGAGCTTGAGAGTGACACTGCCGTGCAGGTCAATGAACTTTGGCGAAGTCCCAAGTGGGCGAGTCTTCTCCCGAACGTGGCCATCTTAAGAAACTCACTCTGCTGATGGAAAAAATCCTGGCTCATTTGACCTTGTGTGCTTGATCAAGAATCAATAATAGGCGAGTCTGTATTAGATCACTTGTAGTTCAGGGAAACTGAGGGACTCTTGCGCTCTTCGCACTGCTTGAGGCTGCAGCTTGAAAATCATAGCGACCGACCAGCGCCATATCATTTTGTCAACATGGACAACCAGAAAGGCAGGTCGGGTATATTGCTTTGTACTTCAGCTCTGGTGAAGTGTTCGTCTAGTCTCATTTTCATCTGTATCATTTTCATCTATTTTCATCTAGTGGCTGGCCGCATAAAGCCTGTGATTTCCATGCGCTCAAGTGCCTGTCTTTTTTTCAGCTGACACTGGGGAGGGAGACTTTCCATGCCTAAGGCCTAAGCTTGTTCTGTCTCAGCCTGGCAGGTGTGTTCTGGCTGGACCGGCCCATGGGCATCATTCCACCGGATTCTTTCATGGTGGTGACAGTCCTCTTTGGACCGATGTCTCCAATCAACTACCACAAAAAGGCCACACCTCTGGGAGCTCACCAATCAAAGCTGCCACTTCAGGGATGATACACCAATCCCATCTGACTGTGCTTGCAAGAATCAGTTTGCATGAATGTCCAATGCACTGATCTCTGATTCTGGCAGACTGAGAGACTTACAGATAGTTCTTGCGTTGTCTTGCAGGTTTCTTGTGTCATCAAGGGTGCTTCAGCACCATTGACCCTGGATTTGCTGGGGTCTGCGCCCAAGTTGCGTTTCTGTGTCCAGTGACTCCAGTGCCCAGTCAGCCAGGACCTGTGGGCCAAGGTCTGCACATAATGATAAGGTGCGGCCAGCCAGGCCAGGGGGATGTTGCTATCTGTTTTGGATGACTTGACAAGGGACGAAGTGGACGAAGCCAAGAGTTCCAGCGTATTTTTTGATGTTTTTTTTTGGGTCTCTTTTCCCGTTTCCCCTCTGCTTGGTGTTTTTTTGGAGAGCTATCCCCCTTTGAGCCAGGTTGGACCAGCATCACATCGACATCTTCCGGAATATGCAGCTCTCAGGGGCCGGTTCCCAAGAGTTGGCATTTGGCGTCCACGATTGGTACGTTTGCTTCACAATTTGATGAGCTAATTCAGTGGAATGGGGAATTTCTTTGCGGTAATTGAAGGAGCAACACAGGTCTAGCAGCTTTGATGTGTTCGCAGACACTTCCGGCTTTATCCGCACGACCTTCTGGTTTTGGTTTCTTTGTATGGGTTTGTCTCAAAACATGGGGGATTATCCCCACTTTATGGCGATCAAACTTTGAACCATGGGATGGACTTGGGTACAGTGGAAATACATCAGGTGCGCGAGCACCAGATCGTGGAAAGCACTCCAGAGGAGCGAGAGCTGTGTTACGGTGGGTCCTCGATGGGTATAGGTCAAATCTTTGGGCTATCATGGGTTATCAACTGCAACCCATAAATTCATGTGTGTTTTCACATATGTTCAGTCTACAACCAGCATATACCAGCCATTTTGGGTCAGGGAAGACCGGACTGCCAGGGAACCTCCCTGGACGATGAGCTTCCACAAGAAGAACTGGACCCACAAGTTCCAGAGGTGTCCAAATGCGCGTGGTTCTCCGGTAGAGATACAGATTTCCTCCATCTTTTCTTCAGCTTTTTATATTTTTGGTTAAAACCGAGTTGGGGACTATGCTGCATGCTTGCATTGATATCATTGTTGTATGAAGTGAATGTTTGAGATGTATATGTGTATGAACCCTTCATGCATTTCCTGCCCCGCAGAAATCTGGGGCCCATCCCAATCCCCCCCGTAACTTTGGCAAGCTGAAGCGAAACAAAAGAGTGAGCGGTGCTGACATGCATGTATATAATTGTGTATATATTGATAAAACATTCGCATCAGTTGATGTTGATGCATCAACATTTACAGTGATATTAATATCGGGTTTCCTATTCCATAGGGGTACCTCATTCCATCTATTTCACCAATGGTTTCCCCATTAGAACAGACCGGTCGCCACCCTTCAGGTGCCGGTGAAAGTGCTCTCGGCCACAGCTTCCTTTCTGGACGGGCACAGCAGTGCTGAAGGGTCTTGATTTGCAAAAAAAACACATTAGGGCATCCAGTACTTGTATCCATATATATGCATATACACATACATGTATATATACATATATGTATACCTTTATGCATATACATATATGCATATACATATATGTATATACAACAATAATATATGTATACATATGGGTGTATAATATACACATACGTAAATAGTATCAAATAACACGACGTATGTCTATACACATGTATACACATGATGTTTGCATACGAATATATTTGTGTAATGCTACATATGTATATATATATATATACACACACACCCCTGTTTTGGGTAGAGATACGATTGATGCCACGAATGCAGTCCCTGCAGCGGCCCAAGCTTGATGGCCCCCCATCCAGTGCTAGTCGCTCCCGCAGGAACTGATGTTACCAACGGACTCGAAGCTGAGGGACTGCTCGCATAGAGTTGAGAGAGACTGACGTTGACGGATCCCCTTCCCAGAATGATAAACACCTCGAGATGGGACTCCCAAATGAACAGATCCAAGACTAAGCCAGGGTTTCTTCAGAGTTTGTTCATTGTCAGGGGGGCGGGAGTACTCTGCTCATGTTCTGATGGGAATAGCATAGCTTTATTTTTTGCTGTGGTCAAGTTTGCCCTTGAGCAGGATATCACCATCAGCCCGGGAAATCTGGATTTTGGTCAAAATTCAGTGCTCCAGAGCTACCCTGCCGTAGTTGCATCATTCAATTCCTTGATATACAAGAGTTGATATATGGTGCAGATTTGAACCCATCATTCTGGCGTTGGTTGCTCCTAACACGAATCACCATCATATAAGAGAAACGGAAATCCCAGTCAAAACTCCAAAAAGGTAGAGGAAACCATATCCATCTAATTCCATCTACAATTTGTTGGAGCTTTGCGCTTTGACATTTTGCCATCCATTAGAATACACTGGTGCCATCCATGGCCATAGTGAGATCACCAGGTACTGTCCACCTCTGAGAAGCAGACGGTGACCATCACCAATCGCACTTCTCAGAAGGCGACCGCTGTGTTCATGACTGGAATGGCCAGATGTCTTTGTACTTTGGCAGTTTAAGCTGGGTTGAGGTCTTTCAAGATCAGTTTCGGTGTGAAAGATTTCAGAACTTCGCAGGTGACAGTGATCTGGATGATGGCAGGGGAGACGTGGTAGCCTCAGTCGCAATTCGCATCGTTTTGGCGCTGGAACTGTGACCCCATTCGCAGGCGGATTCCCTGCGTCCCCGATGAGAAGTCCCTCTTCTCGGCTTGAAGCTCAACCGACTCAACTCGTCAAAGACGTGAAGCGCAGCTTTCAAGACCGGTTCCTGGTAACGAGGTCTATCCTCCGACGTGTGACATCAGGCAGTGGACTTAAGATCAGCCGTGTCTTTGGTCAGTCTTTAAAGTCTTGGAAGTCTCTTTCCCTTTGACTTCTATGCTCTTCTATGGATTCTTTCTTTCTTTTATGCATTTGCAGCGTTTCGTGCTGTCATTTTCATAAACGCTTTGCAGCTGAGGCCTAAGGGGCAGATGGATTTTCAGGTGACTTTCAGACCTCAAAGCCACTTTGATGCAAGACAGTGAAGCTTTGCGGGATCACACCTTTTGAAATTGGTTCTGCAGTCTTTTTGTTTCATTTTTTCTGGGCTTAGTCTTCAGGGAAAAAGGACTTGGTTTGCTCCAAGTGTCCTGTTGCCAGTTGAACCAACTGGTTAGCAAGTCATTTTTCAGATCTCCCAAAACTTTCCTGCGTCCGAGATGCTGGCACCGTGGAAGTCCGGGCCTTATATTTTCTTTCAACGCCTGAATGCAGCCACACAACCTGCTACATCTATCTCAGGGTATGGATCCAGATTATCTACCCCTGTGACAAATTTTATCGGTCAATGTACAATTGGTGCCCAATTTGTGGCCGCCATGGCATCCATAGCAACATCTTCCAGCGTTTTGCCAGGGAGAATTGCTGGAAGTGGTTGTGGCGCAAAAGATCAACAGAACCTTTAGACTGGTGGATTTGCAGAGGTGGCACCAATTGCGGTGTGTGCACAGTGGTCCATCAGCTAGTGGCTAGTTGCATTCATGAACCTGGCAGGTTCACACCGCCATGGACAATCACCTTGAGAGGGTCCTTTCCTAAGTCAAGTTCTTGCAAATCATTGCGTGAAAGGACATTACAAGACAGTTCCTTGATGCCTGTAAGGATGGGTCACACCATGGCTGCAAGAACAGATACGCAAGTGGACATTTCAGAGCGGAGTCCTCAGTGCTGAAGAGTGCGTATACTTGTCTGAAGCCTGCTTCAAAGCCCCCGTTTTCCAATCCAAATTGGCATAAGCTCGGGATCCCGTTTCTGGACAGAATGAATCTTGCTTCTAAGGACCAATGTGAGATTCAGATCATGCCCTCCGGGTGAAAGAACGTGCCCTGGACCACACATCTTGAATCTGCGAGATAGAACAAATTGAGCCAAACCCTCTCTTGCAAACATCTCCCCTATTTCTCTCCCATTGGCCCAGATGGAAGGTGTATGTTCAGTGCCATTCAGCCAGCTTGGTAGCCAGGTATCAGGTGGTGATGATGACCAATCCTGGTGACATGCCCTTGAGCTACCAGATCCTTCCGGCCGTGGATGCCGCCAAAGCTGAAGATGGGGGAAGCTTGGACTTGAGCGACGAGGTGGGAAAACTGCAATCTCAGATGGTTGAGAAGATATGAGAAGATCACATTTTAACTGTGTGTTTTCATAAATGTTCACAACATGAGCACATAATGTAATTTGGGACAAACCAAGTGGAACATTTCACCAAAATACCACACATTTTTTGAAAGCATAGGCTGATGACAGCCGAAAGATGATGAGCATCTCATGATGCCCATGTGCAGCAGGCACCCTTCCGTGCTTGGCCCACACAGGGCATTATTCTGCCGCACCAGTGAGTGGCCCAGATCTCTTTGATTTGATTATGAAGAGGCCAGTCTTGGTGTTGCTACTCCAATCATGATTCGATGTGGGGCTGGGAAGACAGCGACAAGACGACTTCGTCGCTGTCCAAGGTTCCACCTCATCGTTTTGGAGTTTGCGCCAACAGCCCACAGCCCAGCGAGTGTATGTGATCTGGTGGCCTGTATTCCGCCTTGGAGGTTTTTTGGTGATCCATTTCTGGCCTTTTTGGGATGTCAGTTAGATGTCAGCCATTGAGGTGGCCAGAAATGATGTGCCATACGTGGCCAACTTCCAAGTGGCCAGAGTCGCAGTTTACCCTGCTGGCCGTTCAGCTGTGGAGCCTAAGATGGCGGGTGTTTCTGGCGCACTAAGGTGGCTGATTATTTTGACAGCCAACCAAAGATGATCCGTGTTTCTGGGCGAGTTCCAGACTTAGCCTTCAAAGGGGAGAAGGTAAGCAGCGGGAGAGTCTAGGTAACACACTGTGACAGCATAGGACAGCATAATTAGCGTCACCTTCAACGTGACATTTGACAAAGTCGTTTCTTCCGCGGCATCTCTCCGAGGCATGGCGTCCGCAGCTGTCCTTCTGCAATGGACAGCTCAATGTGACGTTTCCTCCAACGTTTGCCCGACATGTGAAGGATCAGTTGTCGCCCCAAGAAATTGAAGAACTGGGAATCGTGGAAGTTGAAATCCTCCTTAGATTGCAGCATCCTACACCTTTTGGACTTCGGAGGGAAGACTTTCACAGGAAGACCTCACAATTGATGGTAGAAAACACTTTTTGCCTTTGTAAATTGTTCCCTCAAGCCAGCCGAACAAAAGCTCTGAATTCCGTGTGCACGGCCAGGTGCTCTGGCATTGCCTCCACTATGGTGGCTTGCTGAGATTTGCATCCCACAGTAGGGAAGTGATGACATGATGGCCGCGCCATCACATGGCTTGACATCCATTGCTTCTTTAAAAATAACTATATCTATCTCTCAATCTATCAATCAATCTATCTATCTATCTATCTATCTATCTATCCATCTATCTATCCATCTATCCATCTATCCATCTATCCATCTATCCATCTATCCATCTATCCATCTATCCATCTATCAATCTATCAATCTATCTATCCATCTATCCATCTATCCATCTATCCATCTATCCATCTATCCATCTATCCATCTATCCATCTATCCATCTTTCCATCTTTCCATCTATCCATCTTTCCATCTATCCATCTATCCATCTATCCATCCATCCATCCATGCATCTATCCATCTATCTATCTATCTATCTATTTATCTATTTATGTATATAGATGTGTATATATATATACACACCCAATTACATACCTATACCCTCAATTTAAGATGAACATGGTCAACTGAGGGCCAAGGTACCCGGTACATACGTGTATGCATACATACATACAGACAGACATACATGCATACCATACATTAAATATATATATATATATATCACATATATTACATTCATTATATTACATGACATGACATGACATGACATAGATACATATATATATATACATACATATATTAGTACCTGAATAAACAATAAAAACCAAACACATGAATAGATCGATAGAGACATCAATAAATGAAGAAATATGCACATGTATATGTATATATATATAGATACATATGTAAATACATTTGCACTCTATGCAGAATCATGCTAAATCCATACTGATGATTCGTGACATGGACCGCTACTGCATTCGCCATTTAAGGTATGCGCGGTGAAGAACGTGTCGGAGATTCCCATCTCGTGGCCTGCGGAGGGTCAGCATGGATGCTCCATTAATGGTATCTGGGTTTGTCTAGAAACAGCAGATCCAAATGATGGGGGATCCAAGGAACACATGGTGAAATATGGAGTATTTAGGGAAGACATGGTGAAAACATGGGATGTCTTTATGGGATACATAATTGTTTTCGCCAACAATGATAGATAGAGGTTTGTGAAGAAATCGCAGATTTGTCTCAATCAATGGCCCTTGAACAATTGAAAATAGGATGACCAAGCATGATATTTTGGAATACTTTATCATTGTGAAACCCAAATGGCAGTGTGGTTCATGATGAGCCCATGAGTGTTGCATTGATGACAACAGCACTGATTGTCTATTGGGCCAAGTGATTATCCCCTGGATATTTTCAAGCTTGACGCTGAAGGCACATCTTGTGCCAAATAGGTACGAATGTCGAATTCCGACACGCTTCCGCTCCACCTTCTGGTGTGTCCCTAAGTCTTTTGGAGATGTCTGACCCCTTGTCAGACCAAAGGAGCTTACAAGCCATAAGAATGCAGTGAATTGCTGCACCCTATCCATCCTATCCTGCTTTCGCCCACCAGGTTCACCGAACCTTCTGGACAGCCTGCGGCTCAGACAGGTTGTTCCGGAGAAAGCAGCTAAGCTGCAGATCCCATGGTGATTGGTGATCCAGTGGTGCACAGGTGGACTTTTTCTTGTATTTATATAAACGAAAGTAACCTCCAAAAACAAGACACATAACTTGCTACTGTTTTAGTGGGACTTTTCTTTTTACACGTATGAGCTATTGCCAGGTTGGCGCCATCTGAATCCACCAGCATTGTGGCCAATTTCTGTCCTTCGAGCGAGTGGCCGGCTGAGTTGGGAATGGAGCAAAGTTGAAGACCCTGGACCCACAAACGGACTGGTCATTTGCACTAGCCAGCCATCCTGCTTTTAGGGTATGTGCCAAATTTTGATCCGTACCCACTTGGCAGCCAAAAGATTGCCATTTTAATTTTGGATGTTCCTGACCATCAGCAAAATTTTGAGCTCAAACATTCGAGCGTGACCAGCCCTTCGCTGTATCCAGATCGACCGCTGATGGCTGCAGAGAACTCGCAGATGCTNTTGTGCTGAGAGAGGAATTGGAAGTCGAGAAGTCCGACAAGTTTCAAGAAGTTTCAATCACACATTTGTTGGGAGTTTGCTGGATGTTAGGAAGATTTAGGAAGATTCAGGAAGATTTAGGAAGATTTAGGATGATTTAGGATGATTTAGAAAGCAGTTTCCCACATTGGAGGGTTTCACCAAGCACATAACAGCTGCAGCAGACCCGAGGAAGGCCTCCGCGCGCCGCGAGGCGTCTTCCTCTTTTGAGTACCACCTGGCGGTGCATTGCCCACAGATCTCGTGCCCAGCCCCAGCTTGGCAGTTGNAGGAAGGCCTCCGCGCGCCGCGAGGCGTCTTCCTCTTTTGAGTACCACCTGGCGGTGCATTGCCCACAGATCTCGTGCCCAGCCCCAGCTTGGCAGTTGGTGAAACTGCCCAAAACGGCCAACGTCAAGGACTTGCACCAAGCAACCTGTGCTGCGCTGAGCAAAGATGTTGAGACCTTCCAGGACTTCAACTTTTATCCAGTGGAAAGGAAAACAGTGGATGGTGCCTGTGTGAAGCTTGGGCCACAGCTGAAAGAAATTGGCTGCTTAGATCTGTTGCTTGTGGCCCTGCCGCCTGATCACCTGCAGGTGATTCAACTGATCTTTGCTCCAGAAGTCCCCCAACCAGCAGAGGTGCCACAAGGGCCCAAGGCTTTCAACGTCTGTGGCATGTCCTTGCCCCTGGTCGGCACTAGCCACCAGTTCAAGGGGCCCTATGCCATCCCTGAATATAACTTCGCTCAAAATGTCTTCCCTCCAACTGGAAAGTATCCCTATGGTTCCACGGTTCGTTCCTATGACGGCCGCAAGCAAGACGTCTGGGAGTTCGGAACCACGGTCTTCCACGAGGACGCTCAATACACTGAGACCATGACGGCCGATGCCAACATCGTCCAGGAGTTGATCGCAAGAACTGCGGACTTTCCCAAACTTTGGAACCGAGACGTTGAAGTTGGCTTGCAGGCCGGGCACCCACGAGCACCCCACGAGCACCCCACGAGCACCCCACGAGCACCCC
>BGPT01001124.1:42337-69837 GCA_003297045.1 Symbiodinium sp. clade C Y103
GGCTGCGAGGGAGGCTCCAGCGACCAAACCTCTCTGGGACTGGCCGCGGATCGATGGCTGTCCGAAGAGCATGTTCCAGGCTGTTTCGGCTGGAAAAAGGCGAATCATGCTGAGGCTGATAGATAGATGTTGTTTCCCACTGGCTGGGTTGAGGAACATAGAAGCTGAAGTGCCATGTATCAGGACCAAAAGGGTTTTCTACCAAACTGACTCAGTAAGAACATCATGGCTGAGCTTGTCATAAACGGGTTAGGATGGGGATCAGCTTCCTCATTAAGGCGCGTCTTTTCTTCACCTATGTACTGTGCAGCGCATTGTCTGGAGGAGTGCGACGGCTGGTGGTAGATCGACTATATACATTAATATGCATATATATATATATATACATATTTTTGTGTATGCATATGCCTATAGAGTTTATACATAGAAATAAACCGAAGTTATAGATGTTGAATTGCAGCATTCACAGTTCAAGTCTCTTAATTTACCCCTGGTTTGATGTATTGAAGCGTTGCATATGTGCATCCGTCAAGCACATTTTGACCTGTTCCGCAGTTTTCATCAGCCGCTGCACAGGATCCGGACAACATCGTGGAAGGTCCTTTGAAAGCCCAGCACCCGGTGATTCCCAGCGACGTCCATTGCCATCCCAAGTTGCACATGGCAAGGCTCTTCTCAACTCAAGTGCACCTTCGGAGGATCAACCTGCATCGCTGGCATACTTGCGGTGCTTGGGAGAAGTGTGAGAAGGTCTCTTCAATTCGCATTGAGTCAGCGTCAATTGAAGCCCAAAGGGGCCAAAGGGGTACTTTTGCTGATTCTTTTGGTCGACATAGTCCGAAGAACACGATGATGCTGAAAACTTTGATTTTGCTCAAATAGAAGCAGAAAACAAGAATCCAACATGGGTTTGTCAAAAAATCTGCTGAAACCAACATTTGACTATCATTTTCCGAGTCAAACGGCAATATTATGATGATACATCCCATTATATATTAAGACCCACCCAAGCCTCTATTTTTCACTGGCGTCCTCGGTCGTTGCCTTCGCCAGTCCTACGTTTTGCAGCTGGTTGGGCATGGCAAGGGCTTGGATCGCAGCAATTTCCCGCAGCAAGTTGGTCAGTTTGAATCCACTTTGATTACAGAACTGCTTACAGAACTTGATTGCAAAACATAGATATTTTGTCAAGTGATGAATTCTTCCAAGTGTACCATGTATATAGTATATATATATAAGACTATGTATATATATATATATGCATATATATATATATATAAATGAATAAGCTTGGATTAATCAGTGTAACTCCTCCAAGACCATCTGTTCCCACGCCAATTTTGACACTGCAAAGGTCCAGCGCTTTCACTGGAGCCCGACGGCCTGGATTTGGGCGCCGTGAAAGCATGCGAGACGTTGCAGCGCCAGGCCGATCCCTAGGGTCCAGGGGCATCCAATGGTCAGATGGCCCGAATCATCCCCTCAACTGGAGGTGGTGATCCTCAACTCCTCTCAGCTGACGGCCTGAAACTCAGAAGCTGCCATTGGTGGCTGCCATTGGAAGTTCTTGGAGGTAGAAACCCTCGAAAAAAAATCAGAAAAGGCTGAACTTACCACTATCTTACTAGTAGTTTGCTTCTCTCTATTGTTGTCAGTTGGTACAGTATATATATATATATAGATACAATGTAGTATATAGATACACAAACATATATATATATAATTATATATATATACATATAGATAGGTCACTTTTATGTCCTTGCTTGGCATGTTTCAGCCTGCAGCCTGAACCACGGCGGCCTTGGAAGCTTCTAAGCGCAGGGAAACAAACAAACGCATATGGTCAGATAGGTCAGAGAAGTCTTGTTTTCCCTTGCCAAAAGTTGGTGACATTATCAAGGCAAGAAAGCAGGATAGATTCAGATAGAACACACTTGACAAGGTCCGATACGAGGTCTCCACGCAATTCGTGGGCAAGTTGTTGCCTCAGCTGCTGCAGGAAGAAACGGAAGTATATTATGGGATGGTTCAGAACCTATGATTCTATGAGATATCCTCTTGCAAAATGAACATCCATTTGCTATCACTTTCGATGTTAACAGCAGGGTACCAGGATTTTGACCCACTATGCCAAAGCCATACGTCAAACATCTCATGGAAAAGGGAACATCCCAATTGAGCAGTGTTCAAAACTTTTGTTGGTTGATGATTGGTTCGGGCTTTACTACCATTCATATATTGGGGATGACCATCAGCCATGCACTGGGAATCCCGTTCCTAACCGACCAGTATCATGTGAAACCCTCGACAATAAAAATCATGCTTTCCTGTAGAATTTCCCTGAAATCCATCCATTGATCTTGTTACGTTTTTGATGGTAAAATCAAATTTTCATTTCGATATCCCCACTTCACTTTAGTCACGTCACATTAGTTATATCTGCTTGGTTACATCTCATGACATCCCCATTCATATCCAATGGTATATTAAATGGCACAATCTTGATATCCAAATGGAAAATCATTTTATACCTTGGCTATATCAATATCCAAGTTTTTTCATTCCCATATAAAATCCCCGTTTACATCTCCATTATATTTCCGTTCATCTCCCATAAAATCACCATTTTTGGATCCCCAAATTTCAATCCCCAGCCATGGCTCGCAGCCAATCCCTTCGCAGTCGCAGCCATCACAGGGATGCCGCTGCCACGCTGGTGGCGGATGAAGCCTTGGTGGTGGGCCACAGCGTGGGCTCAGTTGCAGGCTGGGTCAACAGCACTTGGATATCGTGTATATATTGTGTACAAATTGTGTATAATACATGTATAATATATATATAGTATACATATATATACATATATATATAGTATACATAATGTATATATATATAATATAATATATATAAAGTATATATATATATATACACATTATATTGTATGATTGTATGATATAATTCCAAGATGGGGATGGCTCAAACTTCTCCCCGATGGGATGATTCCAGGACGCTGCACTGCAACTCTTGACATCACATTTCACCCGCCTTGTTTGGAACTCAGTGAGCAATGGCAGCAATGGCTGGTTGATGGTTAGAAGGGCTTGTACCAGGTGGTTTATTGGAGATTGTCCACCCTGGCACTTGCTGGTAGAATTGCAGCGTCCAAACTTGGAACTGCTAGAGGTCGCGGTGAGTTCGTCTATGAGGCCTCTGCATCTGCGCTTATTCTGATGTTTCTGAAGCAATTCGCAGGCCCTAGAACTCCAACTTGTAGGTACTTCCTTTCTCCTCTAGGCAGCTTCAAACATGCTTTTCTTGCTGCAGGGCACAAACATGGTTTTTCCGCGGCGCAGGTGGCGGTCACACCCAAAGGAGAAGGAGCAGAAGAGCCCAGTGGGAAGAGCGTCACTTTCACTCTGGTGTATCCGGCTGTAGCTTATGGAGCAGGGTTCGGAAGTTTTCGATTTCTGCTGTCACAGAAATCCAGGAAAACCACAGAGACTACAGTTTCAGGGCACTTTTAATTCAATTGAGTTGTTCAACGATTGAAGATTTGTATCCTATGCATCACCTTTTGCACGAATGACATGCGCAAATCGGTTGTATGACACTTCACGCGGCCAGTGTGCTTTGGCGCAACACCCCTACGTGCAGATCGCAGACCTCCGAACTGAGTGGGGAAGCCGAGCAGTGGTCGAGAACATACCATGGCAAAAGACATCTATGGATCAAAAAAGCTCACACATATCACATCAAAACAGGTGGTAAGTGATACTGTAGATGCATGTTCATCCTCTCCAAATGTGATAAATCTTAGGTACTGGCTTTCTTAGGGGACACCCTTCCAATTGTGCCACATGGCTCTGGGCAGAAACTTTGGCCAATCTGAGGGGCATGTTAATAGAGCCCGAAGCAAAAACTGGTTGATTTAACATACATTGACATAATCCCACCCCCTCAATATTCAATACACCCTAAATGGATCCCGATATGATCCATATGGGTGAATCTGCTACTGAAGCATGGTTTCTAGGGTTGTTCAATTTTGGGGGAAGGAATTATATGTGGTACACGGCCCATTTAATGGATTATCATATTTGTATGTGTATATCATTTTGTTAGTATGTTGATGTATCTTATCTATTGATCTGTTGATATAAACCCATGAAATGACATGTTCTGCGGAGAATACAGATCAACAGATCAACCATGCTCGTTGACCCTGACAGGTGTAGCAGTTCTAAAACCATATCCTGGAGCAAACAAATCCACTCAGCCATCAGCTATCATCAGGTCGGCTACATTGCAGCCTCAGTCGATGATGTGGACGCAGTTCCAGGCTGAATTCTCACGGGAAATGGCAACATTTCGCCTAATCTGATCTGACCAGGAGACTGGTTGCATTTCCAGCAAATCTTGAACTTGTTGGTTGCCTTTTTCAACAACTCCGATCGTGAAATGAAGAAAATCAGTAGGCTAATGAGTCCTTTGAATGCCAGGTGGATGGTATCAACGAGCTATACCAGGGTGAAGTGGTCGATGTGGAACGCAAATTCCAGGCGGAGAACCGAAGGGGTCATTTGAGCTCCAAAGAATCGAGAATGTGCGGACTTGTGTCAGGGTTGTCTGTTTGAAGATCTTCGATGGGCTCATTTTGGATTTCTTGTGAGCCGTCCGTTCTTTCTGAGAGACCTATTTCTTCCGAAGAACCAGGACCCCCAACCGTGTCAAACCCCAGTGGCTCCACCGCTCCGCCAGAATGCCATTGGCATCGATGAGAAGAAACGCCTCGTGAGGTGCCAGTTGTTGAGATCCTCTCTACACATCTCTACACACTGTACATGTCTGTATATATATATATATACATGTATATATCTGTGTAGACTACTAGTAGATAGATAATACCATGATAGATGATATATGATATATGATGAATACAAAATATATGGTGTATGATAGTGTATAACAAACACTATGAAGAAATATATAGATATTGATTATTTTGTTATATATATATATATGATATGATATCTATATATAGTGTATGTATTCGAAGATACTTTCGCTGGTCAGGCAGCTGAAGCCCTTCCAACTGCTTTTTGGCACCTCTGCAGTGGAGTCCAGTCCAGGGCTCAAAAGGGTACATCATTGCAAATTTCACCAGCGAAATGGTACATTCAACCAGCAAAAATGAGGATTGACCAGCAACAATTGGGATTCTAACGTGAAAACACGGGGATTTGGCAAACATTGGGATTTGACCAACAAAATCCAGAGATTTCACCAGCAAAACTTGTTATTTAATCAGCATAAATGCAGATTTAACGAGCACACATCGAAATTTATCCAGCAAAAAAAATACTTAACTGATAGATATCGGCTGAGATGAGCAGATATCCGATATGAAAAGCAACAAAAGATTGAAACCACAAAGAGGAGGATTTGAACCACCAAACAGGGATTTTGCCTACAGAAATGGCGATTTCAAACTAAAATGTAGTGGGATGGGGACACTGCCACATAACTTGGGCTGTCAATCCTTCAGCGTCGGCATTTGAGGTCCCACCGTGGTGTACTTGGCTCTATCAAATCCAGGTTATTTGCCAATCAGGCGCGTGACCATTGCCTGAAATGCAATGAAGACTGTGCGGATTTTCCGCAAGAATTCAACTTGTGCTTGCCCATCAACTATATTCTATAAGTTCTCATGGCACCTAGTGAGAATTGCAAGAAGGTGGAGTTTAGTCATGCTGTGTGTTTGCCCGATCCCGTGAGGTTCTCTTTCCAGACGCCTGAGAATCTCAACTTGGAGAATGTACCATATTGGTCGAGTCCTTGAGTCCTCCGCCGCTTGCAATGTTTCGACCATGACATTCCGAATGCCCCATGCAGGTTTGAGAGTTTTTTGTTTCTTTTTTCTTTTTTCCTAAAAGCCTTTGCAGGTGTGATGAGAAGGCATTGGTGGATGAGCGGGAAGCACACTTCACTTGGGTGGAAGAGCATGGCGTCTACGACATCCAACCGCGAAACGGTGCCATTGCACCTGGTGACTTTCTGCATGTTCGGCCCTTGGGACCAATGAATCTCACTTTCGAAGTTGTTGTGGCTGTGATGATGAAGCCTGCGATTGGTGAACAGATTCATTTGTCACCTGATCCATTGTGACGGGTAGATGACAACCATGAATGTGAAGCGTTCGCACTTCTCCACTTGATACAAGCGCTTACAAGCCTCCTGCAAAACCCATTCCACCACCCCAGCAGGTGAAGTTCACGTACCATCACCACAGCATTGGAACTCACATCCTGCCGGTGGTCTTCAACGTGCTCCCACCGCGCAGCGCAGCTGGCGAAGAGCTGAGCCTAACATCACCTGCCGTGGCACCCATGGCACCCATGGCACAGGTACATGATGGCCGCTCGGTGCTGTTCTATCTGAAAGGGCACAGCGTTGCTCCAAGCGTGGATCCGACCTGCTTGCCGGAGTGTAGAGAATGACCCCAAAAAAAGAGTGCATGAGAGTTGATCCTGAAGATGGCTTGGATCTGTTGTAGGACCAACTGATTTATCATCATTTTACTACCCTGTGGAAATTTAACATAGCCATGGAAAATGGCTAATTTTGGATGATTTTCCCATTAAAACCTCCACTTATAGGGGATTTTCCATGGCCATTTGATGCAGGGAGTTCGCTTGCCAGGTTGGCTGCCTTTCAGTGCGATCGTCTGTGTTGAGTCTGCAGCCAGTGCCTTTAGGACCTCGGAAGCTGTGGAAACCAACTCACATTTTCATTCAGAAATCAGATTACATGAGATAAAACAATCATAAACCATCCCCCAAGAATGGGTTGCTTATGATTGTTTTAGCCACATTTTGATTTCTGGATCTTTCTTTGGATCCAGCCATTTTTCCAACAGCCACCAGGAGAACAAGGCGTTGTCCAAGCCGTGGAACTTACGAACAGTGGCGGGGTGGCCGCACCTTGGCGCCAGCACCTGAGACCGAAGACACCGAATGAAAAGCCCAAATTGGGTCATTGTCATTGTTTAAAAAATGAAAGCCATCCAGTTTTGGAACGAATCCATCTCCTATCTTATCTAATCTAATCTAATCGAATCCAATCGAATCTAATCGAATCGAATCTAATCGAATCTAGTCGAATCTAATCGAATCGAATCTAATCGAATCTAATCGAATCTAATCGAATCTAATCGAATCGAATCTAATCGAATCTAATCTATCTATCTATCTAGCTAGCTATCTATCTATCTATCTAGCTAGCTAGCTATCTATCTATCTATCTATGCCTGAGCTCAAAATGTAAGGTTGCGATCCATACCCCGGACCCACAGGCGATCCATACCCCTGATCCATACCCCCGATCCATACCCTCGATCCATACCCTTTTGAAGAGACTGAATTTATTTGGGACCATTTGTGTAACTCCTTCGTTCCATACGTCCGGATCACCGCGTACCGATCCATACCCGTTTTTTGAGCCATAGCCATACATATCTAATTTCGATCAATGGCCAAGAGATTGCATCATGCAGCCAGCTTGCTGCTCCAAAGCCACAACTCAGGTGTGGACCTCTCAACGATCTCCTTGTACAATGCGGAAAATCATAACTTCGAGGCGATCTGCACAGCAGTGACTCATTCCATCGAAAAAGCCACGCTGACTACGTGACTTCTACTGGACTCTCCATGGCAGGTGTTGTCGGTGAAGCCTTTGGAGGGAACTCTGGAACCACAGAGTTCCACCTTTTTACACTTTACCTTCAGACCCTTGGAGGCGAGCTGAGCGCAGAGACGAACTTTTTTCGGATGGCGGTGTATGGGTCAACATAATCAATCGCATTGCATGGTGCTAGGTCCCAAACAAGTCCAGAAAAATGGTGTGTCCATGGAATCTGTTGAGTCGACCAGTAACCCAGTTTTGACCATATCCAATGTGGATCCAATCTGGTGATCTGTGGTGATCTGTGGTGATCATGGCCGAGGCCAAGAGATACACTTGCCCTGTGCGTTTGGAGATGCTGAAGGCACCGGGAAGAAACTGAGGTGACTTCTCTTGCAGCCATGGATATGGGTCAAAATTCAAGACCTAGGGGAACCACACATTTTTCTATTGTTAGTAATGGCCATCTAATCGTTGGAATCTAAATTTGAGCCTTGGCCTGATGTTGGGAGAGTTGAAGTTCTGAAGGAAAGGGATTTGGTGGAGTTTTTTTGCCTTTGGCCGAAGAAACTTGAAGAGACTGAAGCAAACTTCAGATGGCTTTTGCTTTGATTCATAGCTTCTCAAGACTTTCCCTGCGATCAGGATGGACGTCCTGCGGAAGAGTTATGTTTTGACATTCAGGCGCTGTGAAACCTTGCTCTGGCCACGTTTGCATGTTTGCATGTTTCACCCAGGGACAACTGGGTACAGTCAAAATTTTAAGTGAACAAATTTGTCGATTATTTTTGATTGGATTTGTAGTCGAAATAGTAGCATTTTGGGGTACCCATTTTCTCAGCTCATACCACATACACATTTCCAACGATGTTTGTGGTGCTGGCAGGCGGATGGCTACATGCCAGGAGACATGCCTCCGCAGGTAGAACCGCTGTTCCCAGCAAACCTTCCCATCCAGACCTATGCGCCCATGCCTCGGGTTTTTCCATCAGATCGAAGTTGAATAGAAGCGCGTGGGAAGCATCTTTTGAGAAGATGCTTTCACACATCTTTCAATTTCAAGGCCGGTTCCTGGGTATGGAGCAGCCCTTTCAGCCAATCCCTCAGTGTGCAATACAGTTGCGAGTTCTTCTCCTTGGGCTTCTGGGAACTTTGATTGGTGATGTCTGGTGGATAGTTGGAAAGGGATGGGTGGAGAAGGTGTTTAGGTTAGGTCCTTCAGCTCAGCCAATCTTATTTTATTTCCTTCTGAACTTCAGACAACTACCTCAATCCGCCCCACTCCCATGATTGCAAACAGATCGAAATCCTCGACTTCAAAGAAGTTCCACTCCGAGCCCGACATTCTCAGATGCTGCTTGGCTCAATGCAGCTCTGTTGGGAATCTGGCAAAATCTCCACGGATCTTCCGCACATTTCAATACTCTAAGCTATTCTTGGTTCATTGCAGCACATGTGGCGCTTTTTTGATCACCAGGCTGGTTCTGGTGAACTACACTTCTGACTTTGTCCTCAGCTTCAGGTGCAATGGGTATCCAGGCTACTTCATGACACTACAGCAGAGAGCATTTTTTGTGGAGCCCTCCATCAACTGAAAACCAGAGTCTAAGACGATGCGGACCTTATCACAGTTTCCATTTATATCCATATATCAGATTCCAATTTTCATTTGTTTCCCCCGATTTTTCGTTTTTTTTTTTGAGTCCCCCAACTCACCACCTGTGACCACTCAGATCACCAGGTGGGACGCCCGGAAGTTGTTCCGCTTTGACCACGAGTTGGAGATTGAGCCCAGCCTTGGAGAGCTGTCGCCGGGGTGCGGAGCTTGTTTTTGCCCAGAGTATGGGTCAGTATGGCTTAGCCATGGCTCAGTTCACGCTGGATTTTGGTCCGGTTTTCCACTTTTCATAGCGAAAAAGCTGATTATTTGGGCACATTCACATGAGTCATCCCGCCAAAGCATGGCAAAAACAGAATGGGAAACAACGGTTTTTCAACCCATGCAAAGATTCTGAGGGATGAAATCCCAGGTCCATCCCCTCATGTCACTCATGTTCATCACCACATGGTCGCGGTGGCATGACTCATTTGCAGGTCCCACTGCATGGTGGTGTTCCGCTTGTGCTGCGATGAGCCCGTGGATGTGAGCGGGGAGGCGGAAAGTGCAGGTCTACCATCTTATTGGCTCAACAGCTCCAACATAGAACTTCAAAATATGAAAATATGGACCAATCAAATACAAAGCCAGGTTTTGTTTGGGTAATTGATATTTAATATTCGTTTCGATATCCAATATTACCATTAATGATGAGATACCCCCCAATATCGGGTATCTCAACCCCCCAACTGAACCGGACCCATACCCAGCTGACTTGCAGATTGCTTGCCACCTTGACTGGACCCACATCAGCGCCTTGGATGCAGTGGATATCATGGCTACGGGCTATGGGCCGAAATCGTCAAAGCTCCTGACGGATGGATGGTTCAATACGGAAAATGATCAAGTTTGTGGTCATGCTCAACTTCGACTTTGACCAATTTAGAAACCGAAAATAGGAACAAACAAAGAGAGACTTTAATTAGGAAGAACACGTTCAAGGCAGTTTAAAGTTTTCTTTGCGCTTTGAGGACAGTTTTCAGGGGAGTGATTACCTATATAGGTTCTGCATTGTGGCTTTGGAATGGTGCCGAGAGAGTTTCTTGGTATAGGTCCCTCTACACCTTGGATCTCACTTGTTGTGACACCAGGTGCCTATGGGCAACAGTCCATCGTGGAATCGCAAGAGGCGAATGGGTCGGTAGTGGTGGTGATTCTGCAGTAGCTGGTAATGTGGGTAAAACAATAATAAACCATCCCCAATTTCACCATAAATAGCTGGTATAAACCATTCCCAAATGGATGGTTTATTATTGTTTTACCCACATTCAGGACCCGGGTGCTGAAGTGGAGTACTTTGGTTTCCATGCAGATCATATTCACGAGCCAGCGCGCAACGGCAAGGGCCAGAATGCTCCAGTGGCTCGCATGAAGGATGGATGATGAGACCCCCAAAATCAGGAACCAATATATCACTGGGGATATTCCATATATCAGTGGATTATGAATGATTATGATTGAATTAATAATTATAGTTAATAACTATGGTCAGCATGTTTGCTTGTCAGCCACGTGGGTTGCCGATCTTTTATAGGTCTGCCGACTTGTTTAAACAAGCAGAGCCGGTATCAATGTGACATTTCGCCAGGCCAATGGATTTCCATCATGGTATAATAGCGAATAGAATCAAATAGCCATAATGTCAACCCTGGACTAATAAACCCTGGCTGATAAACTGCGGAGGTTAGCCAAAAGAGTGATCAATTCCGACTGGAAAACGGAGTACCCCTATATTAATCAACCGTGGTTTTGAGCTCTGAACATATTTTGACGCCGCTGCCTTAAGGTGCACATTTCCGTGGCTAACCGCCTGACAGTTTCCAGGCTGGGCAAATGACGGTCAGACCATGGGGCACCATGGAAAGATAAGCAATGGGCAATGATGGTTATGATCGAATGATATCGAATTGGTTATGATCAACCAAGTGGACTTGGGATACCAAGCTTTTGGACTAGCCTGGATTCAAAATGATGGGTCAACGGGTCTGTTTTATTTTTTTTTTCAACATGGGGTATACTCTAGCCCACTTATGCTCATTTTAGTCGGGAACATCATGATCAACCGGGTGCGCTTACGGGTACCCTATTCTCAAACAAACCAACAGAATGACCATAGTTATGATCATGCGTAAGACTGTGGAGTTACACAATGAACATGGCGGTAGGATTTCACAAGTAAACAAGGAAGATTGAACCAATTGGGTGCCGATTTTTCTCACAGCTTCACAGTGGCCAGGTTCCGAAATTTGATGTCGACTGCAGCGGGCCAGAAGTTTTTGAACGAGAACCTTCACCGAACCTCAGTGCTTTCGTCCAGGACTCAGTTTGGCGCATGCGATGTTACTTCTTTTTCGCAAAAACTATCATTTCATGAACTGAAGACCGGTGGTGGCAGTGTTTTGGTTTGAATGAAAGCTTGGTAGTTGCTCGTAGTCCACGTGGTTGAACAAAGCCGTTTGTCGAGGTCGCATATTCCGGTGATGTCACCTCGCCGCGTCTGGAGCTCGGTACGGATTTCGAATGTCGATCGATCCAAAAAGGCTCCGTTGCAGGTGCACCCGGTTTTGCATCCGGTGAAACGTTGGTTGAAATCCATTCGAAATGTCTAAAGCATTGGGTGAGACTTCTCTGAAAAAGTCCGAAAGATCCTGAAGTCCTGAAGTCCAGATCCACTGATTTGAGTCGCAGATCCTCCAAGCCCCTCAGTAACTGGTGGTTGGCAGTTATGCGGGGTCATGTAAATTGCTTCAAGGGGGATCATGACCCAGTATCGGTTTGTCCAACAAAGGGACGATACCACCCAAAATAACCATGAACAGACAGGGAGCATGATGATCAACAATGGAAATTTGAAGTATTAAACCAGGTCAAACCTCCATTTTCAGAGACAGCTAAAATGGAACCAACATCTGAGCAATGTTCAAGCTCCTCCTGATGGACTATATGGGATTAAGCTATCCAACATATTTGGGATGATCACAATCCATGACTTGAGAAATCTGTTTCTTAACCAAGCAGTATTTCAATTTCATGGCAGGTTGGGTCAATGAATATCCCCATGACTGCTTGGTGACAAATTCCCACTACTGGTATATTCCCATTGATATTCCCATTAATATTCCCATGACTGGAGGGTTTAGCATCCACTGCTGAGAAAAGTAGCTGCGCTCAGTGAGGCCATGCAGACCTCCACCATGGGCTTGGCCTTGCAGAGTAAGGAAGAGCTGCCGGGGATGCAGAGTCCCTTGGTCGCCGCCACAAGGGCTGGAACGGTGGTAATGATTTGAACATGTGGGAAAGCTGGTGGGTATGTTCTTTAGTTAGTTTTAAAATCTTATTGCTGCAGTCAGTTTTGAAGTCCCTTTTTTGGAGCAATCTTGGTAGCTGGGATCGGTGCAAGGCTGCAGCGTTCACGGTACTGAGGTTCCAGCAGTATGGATGAGTCGTCTCGGGGTCCGCAAGTGCCCAGCTCTCCCACCTCCTACCCACTCTACGTGCGCCTGCGCGTGCCAGACTCAGCTGAGGGGGACAAGCAAAATCTCAGCGTTCTTGGGGTTTGGAGCTGCTTGGAACATTGGACCCTTCAGGGTGAGTGGCTGAGATGGATTTACCTCCCTATCTTTTGCAACTCCAGCCAAAAATGGGGGCCAAGGGATGATTTTTGGCGGTCTTGGGGCAGGTCAATTTGAGGGTGCCACATGGTGAGAAACTTGTGTGAGGAACTTGTGCCTGCCCTGACAGGCGGTGGTGGCTGATTGGATGGTGAAACCAGAAGAGAGAAAGGTGGGGTGGGCTGCAGTGCTTGCCAAGTTTGATGTTTTGGAGCGAAGTTGTAGCACATTCGGACACGTCAAATCCCGTGATATTCCAATGCCAGGACTTCGTCGTTGAGAGCTGTGCGCGCAACCTTCTGGCGCAGCAACTTGCCAAGGGGGCCAAGGAGGAACCCAAGGAGTGGGGAAACGAGTCTGAACTCTTCAGTACCAGTATTGTGTTAGATGTGGAGATGGGTCAAAATCTATGTGATACCGGATTTCTGTGGCAATAATAGCAAATTTCGTCAGTGCTCTTCTCTGCTTGTGGCATGCCGGCAAATATGGTTTTGAATTGGAATTTCTTGTTTGGGGATTTAAAATTACCAGCATTGTGAAAGTGACATTTCTATAGAACTTGAAGTTATGTTTTCAAGACAGGCACGGAAGCAGATGTTTCCTTTGGGTTAGGGCCCTTGTGTTCCCGGAAGAATCTCTCCTTTCAATCTAATTTGATATTCACCAGGTGTAACAAGGTACTTTCGGTTTTGATCGATAGCCATGTGGCCGCAGGATGCCACAAATCCCGCTGGGATGAACCTTGGATTGGAGGACTGATCCCCTGCAATCCATTTTGGCTCGGCTGGATTGTGAAGAGCCTTTCATTTTCTTTATCCATTCATTGTTGGGGATGGTTCTTAGTTCTGATCCCCATTTTTTACATGTCATGGGGGATGGTTTATAGTTTTGGGTCAACAGGACGTTCTGATTTGCGCTTCGCAGGAACCACGAGGATCAAAAGACTTTCAGCGCCAGTCATCCACTCTGCATCTCAGCAGCAGATGGCAAGCTGTAGAAATGTACAGCCAATTACGCAGCAACGCCTCCCCAGAAGGACTTCTTTGTGCAATCTCCAAATCACTTTGGATGGATAGCTTCGACCAGCATCAACTTAGAGCTTGGCTTAGGTCATAGATGCCATAGATGATGGAGGTTTCCTAAAATGGTACCCCTAAAACCAGGTCGCCGGCGCCTGAAGAGGAGGAGATGGTCATGGAGCCGCCAGGTTGGATGGCGATTTTCCAAGGGAAGATCCATTGGGGAAACCGATTTGGTGGTTCATAAAATGGGGGGAGTACGCCAAAAATGGATGGTTTATAATTGTTTATCATGGAAAATCCATCTATAAATGCATGATATGGGATAATTGCCATTAATTGCCCCTATTTTAAGAAACTCACCCTATGTTTGGACGATGGGAACATCATCCATATCGAGGACTTACCAAAAGGGTTTTGGGATATGTGATTGCATGAATGATGCGCATGAGGGGGGATGAACATATCCGTGCCAGATTATCAAGGGGCCCACAGCCATCTCGCTTCCGGAAGTCTCCAAAGCTGCATACACTTACGATGTATGTGATGAATGAGTGCATGTATTATATATTATATAATACTATATGATATTTGATAACCATGCATATACATTTTATTACATATAGTACTCAACATCTACTTAGCTGTAGGCATCTAATCTTTCTTGTTGTGGTGATGCTTGTCCATTGAATGCTGCGCAAGTGGTGATCTCCTTAATGATACCAGAACAAGGACCCAAATAACCCTCTAAGCATTGGTTAACACGAGATGCCACCACGATTGCATGTTAGAAGAGAATGTTTCGATGTGCTTTCTTTTCAGAGAAGAACGGATAATACAAGGACGGCAAGAGAAGTTGAAGACCTTCACTGGCTCCAACAGTTCTTTTTCTTGCTTTAAGTCCCAGCACTCACCTCTCCACAGTGGAACACTCCCTGCAGGTCAGCCACAGGAGGAGACCAACAACTTCAAGCTTGCTGGAAGCGTGTTGGAGCATTTGATGCGGGAGGCTGCGGCATCATGTGCCGCTGTTGCTGCGTTTGTTGTTTTCCAGGAATCTTGATTTGACACTGCTTTAATGTGGGAAACCAAATCATCAACCAACCCATACCAACCCCAATATGGCCATAAAGGGGTGGTCAAAATCGTCCCAAATTTCTAGAGTTTTGGACATTGGGTGAATCCCGCATCAGGTCCTTTCGGAAGAAGAGTTCGGAAACATTTTGGACAAGATGTTGTCCCAGGCTTGGACGTCAGGTTGCATTTCGGCTCTTGAAATCTGGGATTTTGTTTTGGGGGAACAAGAGCGGAAATCCGAAGGATTACCAAATGATGAAACGGAGAATTTTCCATGGTTTCCCAGAGCCAACTTCCAGGACGTGCCCTTCTTCCAGCAGTTTGAGAATAGTGATCCGCCTGAGCTTCCGCCTCCAGATCACCAGGTGCGGAGTTCTTTTTCCGGTGGTTCGGGTGGCTCTTCCCATTTCAATCCACCTTTTTCTTTCAAAAACGTGTTGGTCAATTTGAGTTGGTTTGAATCCACTTCAATCCACTCCAATCCCTTTTGAATTGATTGAAAAGGCTTTTTTCATGGTGGTAAAGGTGGACTTTATTGAGCACGCATCTCCCAGGCCGCTCCAGAGCCGGAGCTGCAGCCGCGAACATTGGAGGAGGGCTGATTGGATAATGGTCGTTTTCTTTATGGGATTTTATGGGGATATAATACTCGGACATACAACCAACAATATATGATGTTTTGGGGGATTTAGTCATCAACAGTGGATCTTTTAGCAGAAGAATTCCATCCCCCAAGTACCAAACATCCCCATTATATGGTCCCGAATTTGCGGACGTACATCCCCTTCTAAATCATGGTTTCTGGGGGTGTTTAATGTTTTAAGGGGATGGGATTAGCGTTTTTCCTCACCCTGTCGCTTCCAGTCCGTCACACCAAACCTGCCAGTGCTCTGTTTTGGTTTCTGCAAAACTGTATGGCTGTATGGAATATAGTATGTCCAGTTGATGCCCATTCTGTTGCCACCACAGATTCATGGTGACCGCAGCATCAGGACCCTCCAGCAGAAGAGTCTGGGACCTCTGTGCTGACTACCGTGTTTGGTAGGTGAGAAACCAGAAGATTAAGAAGCAGTGCCTAAAGTTGTCATTCCTGTGTCGTCTGGTTGTTTGACGTTTTATCCCCTGTGCCTATTTTTTTGAAAAGGCAGATCAGATTTTAAGATATGTTCACTCTCCCTTTTTGTCATCTTTCAGGTCGGTTCCTCCACTCGAGCCGGAGAGTGAGGAGGATGTGGACTTCGAGGTTCCTACCGGCAGTGCCCTGCCATGGCTGGGCCCTCAGCAACTGGAAGGCAATGTGGTAGAGGTGGTTGATGTGCTTTTCTGAATCCACCAGAGAATCTATGGTGTACATATTATGTGTGTACATATATATATATATATATGTATACAGCGATATATTGTGTATAATATATGTATGTGTATAGTATAACGTATGCATGTACATATAACATGTATATATATATATGTATATATGTATATATATATATATATACATAAATTGAAACACGCATATAATTATAATATATAGATATACAGAAAATAATGTATGTACACATGTATAGTAATGTGTATATATATATATAGACATATATAATTGTGTACAATGATTTTTATGTATTTATATATAGATGTATTCATGTGAACATATTTATTATGTGTGTAAATATATGACAATGCCACGAACAGTGTTTAGTACTACTACTATTGTTAGTGATAATAAAAATCACAATACCAACAATACCAACAATACCAACAACAACAACAACAACAACAACAGCAACAGCAACAGCAACAACAACAACAACAACAACGACAACAACAACAACGACAACAACAACAAGTAATAATAATAATGATAATGATAATGATGATAACAATAATAATGATAAGCATGATAATTGATAATCATCACTTAATAATTTGTGCTTAATGATTAATGATTAATGATTAACTAATAACGAACAATTAAAAATTAATAGTTAATCATTAATAACTAGTAATTAAAGGTTAGTAACTAATAAGTGATAATCAATGATTAGATAACAATACAACTAATGATAATAGTAATAATGATAATAATAACAATAGCAGTAGTGATAATATACAGACCAACTTGAAGTAGGTAGACACACGACTCTTCAACTCTATCGTCATCTTGCCTCTCTATTGGCTCGTCGGAGGTCGGATCTTCTGATGGATTTCAAGGCACCGCTGGCGCCGGTGTCGGCTCCCAGGAAGTCGGTGAAAACAGGCCGCGATGGGTGGCGGCTGGGGATGGCTGGGGTATTCTGTAGTTATTCTAGGATAATCATGGACATATCATGATAATCTCAGCAGAATCAATGATAATTCTGCTGATGATAGATTTTGACTGGGAGGTCAAAACATGATCCATGCAGGTTTATTTTGGTTGTGTGTTGTGGTGATTGAAACCTCATAAATGGCTTCTACTGCAAATCCGCCCACGGAGAATAGCAGCTATCTTGTCCACGGGGCTAAGCTAAAAGGAAAAGAGCTTCAAGTTTCGCACACTGATCTTGTCTGGGAGGGCAAAGTGCACCTTGTTCTTCTTCTCCAAGATCTCCAAGTGGGTCTGGCTCTCGGCTTTTTGAGTTGGGTACCGTTCTAGTCAATGCCGGCGCAGAACCATGCTGCTGGTACCATTTGATGGGTCAATGCAGTTGACTACCCACTTCTAGACTCTTCTAGGATTGACCCATGCAGTTCATTTCTCTGTGGGTCAGACTCTTCTGTCGATGCGAGGCGCAACGGGGTGGAGACACTTTCACTAGATCCCAGTGAGACGCTGCTGACGCCAGAAACGCAGCCCATCAGGCCGCTTCTGACACGATTTCGGCCCTCTCATCCTATCATCCCCTATCATCCCCTAACCATCATTTGTTATCAGCACCTTTGAGATTTTTCCGCACCTTTGATCATGTGGGATTCACAGTGAATGCCATAAACCATTACCCAAGTCATCACCCTTACCTATGGGTTGTGTAACCATACCCAAATGATAGGTTTATTATACATTGACTTTCCCACAACATATCCATTGTTTGGTTCCATCACAGCCATTCTTGTTGCTTATATAGCCATTATTAACCATTGTTTCCCATGTTTACACGTGATATATCTGGGTAAACTATAACGACCTCACTGCGACCTCACTGGAATAGTGGTTAGGATTGGGGTAACTATCCCAGTATAGCTTGATTATGCCTTATTTCAGGTGAGTGAAATATCATAATTTGCCCAGCTATATTGGGTTTGCCAGGTCGTGGGAGGAAGGCTTGGAGATGTATGGCGAGGCCGGTGTGCGCTGGTGCCTGGTGGCTGATGGTGGAAGGGGCTAAGCAGACCACCCTTCAGTAGTTGGTGGGTTATGGTGGGTGTATATTCAAGCGAACATTTGGGATAATAATCCCAAATGACTGTTTCTGTTTTGGCTGAGTCCAAAACGGCTTGACAATCACAGGGCATGCGGCTTTGAGGGTCTGAAGATATTTGAGTCTACTCGGGGCTTTTTAACAGATGGGGTGACTGGGAATTAAGTAGACTAATCACATGTGCCCGATCAGGGGGACTTTTTACAAACAGGCAGCGGTGATGCACCACGGGTGCCAAGTAGGTGTGAATGATCGGATTCGCAGAAGGACCGTTCGCATTCTGATTTTGAAACTGATCACAGAAGAACTGTCCAATCCCCAAATTCCTTCTGCGGAATGCTATTTGTGGGCTTTGACGTGTTGTATCCTGTAAACATGCAGCCAACACCGGCTGCGAAGGCTAGCTTAGGTGGATCGCATTGGATCTAATCTCAACATGTCTCAGCATGTCTCAACTCCAAAATGCTTCGAATTTCAACAGCAAGCAAACAAATAGGGTTCAAACGTTTTCCCACTTTCAGTGTTGCGCTCCAGCAAACCAACATAGATGTGGAAAATCCAGCATTTCTTGTAGATCATTTCCTTTATCCATGGATTTCCATTGCTTTCTGTAAGTTGGTGCAGCGTCGCAGGTTGACCTGGATGCCTTCCAAGATTCGGCGGGAGAAGTGTTGGATCGCCTCCTGTTGGGAAGCTCAGGGAAGGGTACTTGAAAGATTCTGATTGTTTATTTGGATAATGATGGGCCTTCCAAGAACCAACATATGCATGTAGAAAAAACGCAGGTAAATGCATGGAAAGATGTTTTTTTCACAGATAAATGCATGTTTATTGATTAATTCTTGCGAGTTGAGCTCTGTGGTTGGCCAAATTCCTTTCTTTTTTTCGAGGCCTTCGGCCTGACATCACTGGCTGTTCCCTTCAATGGCAGGCTAGATACCGTTGACGACGTCATCGCCGGCAGGTTGAATTGGCTCGGGATCCCAGCGCCTTTGACCCATCAGTTTTCAGTCAGGGGGCTATCCATTTACCAATGGGCAAAATGTTTCCCAATGGTAATTGATAAAGAATCATTTTATACATTTTTATACCTCATGGCTCAATTTCCGATTATCAAAATGATTTGGTGCGGGCTGATGTTGATCCCATCTGACAGGATGCGCCCCCTCCCGAGAGTGCGCGAGCGACGGCTCTAGATGCCAGGGACGTTTCTGCGTGGGATGCAGATCTTGACATCCTTTTTGCAGCTTATGCCAGAGCATGTTGCAGTAGACGTTTGTTCAGGCATCACGAATTTTGTTGTGATCCCCGCCCTTTTTCGGCCACATTTGAGTTTCACTTCCTGTCTCACACCTTCACAGCACGTGATTCCAGAGGACTTGCTGCGACCTGCAGCAACCCCTCGAAGCTTGACTGCGCGAATCTCGTGCAGGACGCGAATGGCATATTTCACCCTCGGAAAATATCGCGCGCAACTGCCATGCTCTGTTGAGAGCGAAAGAATAGTCCGAACCCCCTGCTGAACTAGAAGCTTGAGACAACAGGCATGGCAGGTACAACTGCTGCAGATTTGTTTGGCTTCAGCATGAGCCACAGCTAGAGCTAGTGTGAAGTCATCATGTCAAACTAGGTTCTGATCAGATTCTATGTGCTTGTTATTCGTTGTAAATGACCACATTGTTGCATGATCTAGATGAGGATGCGTTGGAAGCTCAGCCCTCCAGCCCCATAGCGCGGGATAGGATAGCTACCACCAAAGAACGGCTTACTCCGGTGTGGTTCACAAGTAAAGGTTGTCCCAAAAGCACTACTTAAGCAAGCTTAACCATGATTTTCCATGATTTTCCCACGTTTTCCATGTGAAACTGGTCATTTTTATTGGAGGTTTCCACGAAAACCGCAATTTGTATTGGAGGCCTGGAGGCCCCCGTTTTGTGACTCACACCCATCACTGAAGGGTACAATCGTCAAAGATCGCTTCCCATTTGGATCTGGCACCATGTTTGACCAGAACTGGCCAAAGAGGCGAGGAAAATCCAGGGGGAACACAGTTGACTGCTGGTTGATGGCTGTCAATCGTGGGAATTTTGAACATCAGGGATTCAACCTGCAAAACTGGGAATTTCACCCAGAGAATATGATTTGGTGTTGGTTCAGGCTGATTAGTTCAAAGGCATCGTCAGAATCCAACAAGGGAACCCCAAATGTCAACCCAGTAGAAGCGGATGATAGAGGGTTTAGGACAAGTTTCGGATGTTTTGACAGAGAACCTTTCTGGTTAATCGAAGTGTTTGGTGGAAAGACCTGGAGAATTTGGGTTCTGAGACCCGAGTTTTCCTACCAGGCACATGCTGGCGAACCAAGCTTCAAAGGCATAGGGGGATCAGTGGACTCAGAGTGAAGGCGATGTTTTAGAGATAGGAGACAACTCAGGTTCATTTAGGGGGAATTGCCATATTTTCGGACAAACCCACTTGGATGAGGTTTCGGAAACATCAAGTTTTTTTTTTCTTAACCAAACATGAAACTGATGGAGAATGGGACCCTGTACCAATGCGCTGCACACCAGGGTGGAGGTTCAAAGAAGTCCAGCTCCCAGCCCTTTTGTAGATGACATTCTCATTTGGGTGAGTCCAAACGATACTGTGGCAAACCCAATCATCATGAACCATCCCCAAAATCATCATTTGTATGGGTATAAACCATCCCCAAATGGTAGCTTTATGGCAACGGGTTTCCCAAAAGATAGGGGATTTACCATCAATTTTTGCAGTGCCAAGGCCTTCAGACCTGTTTGACGAGTTGCCTGCGTTGCATGCAAGGCACTGATCCAACCAGATTCAATTGGCAAAGGTGGCTCGGTTTCATCTCGTAAACCCAATTGCAAAACAATCCCATCAATCATTAACCAACCATGACTGGGGGCAATTTTACATCACATGCAGTAATTATACCCAATATAGTATAAAATAAATCCCAATTGAGGATGAGGATGGTTTACTATATATATCCCATAATTATCCGTTATCATCTCACATTTTTTTTAAAAATCAATCCATATTCTCGTATTGTCTACGATAGAATTATGGTTTATTCCTGGATTTACTCCGGGTCAGGAAAACATAGACCGCCCAAGGGCAAAAGTGGTCACTTAACATGGAAGTCGTGTCGTTGTGAACCGCCGGGGGGAGTATGGATACATGCCTGAAACACGATTTACAGCTCTTAAAGATTAAATCTCAAAATGCGACCAAAAAACACAAGAAGTCAAACAAACATGGAACCCCTGGGGAGCCTCAAATGATAGGGTTTTCCAGATTCTATGATTAGGAATTGGTTTCTGCCCCTTGCAAAATGAAGAAACCCAGACAATTGCCGAGGAACCGACGGGCAATGCCCCATGGTAAAACCATACCCCTGGTAAAACTATACCCCGTGGTAAAATCCATTTTTGAACACCAAGCCCGTTCCATGTTAAATTTACGGGTTGTGAATGGCGAATTGCAATGCACGGAGCAAATCAGGGGCCCAACTGAGTTCGCACCAAACCTGAGAAACCCAAAGCAGAATAAACATGGAGCCCAATACTGTAGCTTAGCAGATTCTATGATTAGGATTAGGTTTCTATTCATTTTTTCCTGCTGTCTTTTGTGTTGTGCTTTCCTTACTTTTCCCATCGTTGTGTTCTCCCCGTTGTGGCTATCCGCTGTGTCTCCCCGTCCCGCGCCCGGAGCTTTCCCGTTCGCTTCGGATCGTGCATCGTGGTGAGTTCCCCCGTTGTGTAAATGGTAGGGTTATCATGTTTGAATGTGTTGTGGATGTGATTTTAGATATATTGTCTTGGACATTCATGTGGTTTGTATGGTTTGTTGCTTTTGCTGCTGTTTCTGCGAGATTTTGTTTTTTTTTTCCTGTGCTTGTTATGTCCCAAAAGAGTGTTGGGCTGGTGGAAATGAGAAATGTTGGGCATATTTTCTTTGAAAAAATATTTTTAAACGTAGACCCTTGCAAGAGCCCCCACCACAGGGGTCCTGGAAGTTAATGTTTATTTGTGCGTGCAACTGTTTTTCTTGGTTTAGCCCCCCCTCACTAAACAAACATGGAACCACCGGAACGATTCGCCAAATTAAAAAAAACATAGCCATACACTTTTTTTTTTGAAACATGTTTATTGTACCCGGAGTACCACATTAGAAATTTCGAGCCCAAGTCTGTCTAACTTGGACAGGCAAGGCCTCGGATCCAATGGCACTGCAAAGTCAGCCAAACCAACTCAGCCCGCAGGGTGCCCCAGGCTGTTTGGGTATTAATTTTTTAACCCAGGATTCATACATCAGCAGTTTACTGCGGGAATGGTAGCAATTTTGATGGTGGTTTTATCCAAGGGATGAATTAATCGTAGTTTTATTCTGCTTGGATTGTTCGAGTTTCGAGGAGACTCCAGGCCATTCGGTATGTGTAGTAAGGTGTGCTCACAAGATGCGCCCATATGCTGGGAAGGTAGCCAGAAGCAAGCCCAGGATAGCGGGGAGTCACTCGATGTCCTCGGAAACCAGTGGGACTGTGATTGAAAGAGAACCCTCCATGGTCCATGGGTCAACATCCAATGGAGTCAATAAGTTAATTGTGACAACTGATAACTACAGTAGTGTGAATGTAGGAAAATAGAATCAATATGCGAAACCATATTTGAATGCAAATCTGTTCCCAGGAGACTCAGTCTGCCAGATCAGCTTCCGAAAGTGGATCTCAGTTTGGGAGGCGGCATTTCTGCAGTCAGTTCATGCACTCAGATGAAGAATAAGGAAGCAGTTCTTGATGAAACCAGGAACATTTCTTTTGACAAAGTGGAACACCAGGAAGTTTCCTTTCCTGTTTGCCCCTGCCACTCAGTGGAAGTATGTCTGTGAACAGGCAAGACGCTTCCGGCCGTGCTTCCGTGCAAGGACGTGGACGAGAATTACTCGCAATAATGTTTTAAGAAGATCTGGGAGGTTTTCTGCAGTGCATTGCTTGCCCCAAACAACAACTGTACTTGAGTAATCTTTACAACAAAACAAACTTGTCATCAGCAACTCTACACCCACCTTTCGTTGGAGAGGACTCGGTGCCCGGCCGTGACTTAGTGGCAAAGAGAATGGGGAAAAGAGGGAGAGAAGCCAAGTCAGTTCCAGTGGCACAAGTTGGGCCCTATCTCCCCAAGTGGTGAAGTCACTTTTGGTGATCCCTCATGTGGCCCATACCGCCCCACCATTGTTGGTCATATCAATATTGTCAACACCGGACTGACAAGCCCCTTGGCTGTAAGAAATTGGGAGTGGTGTCATTTCAGTAGCAAATCATATCACTTCTTTAGGAGGTTTAGGTTCTTGTAGTTCTTAAACAAAGGTTTACTTAGTACTGTAGTGCCCACTTTGGTGCTTGATTATAGTCCCAACTGCTACTCCCTCTTTGACTGAAGATGGGATACCCCAACAAACTCAGGCTTCATCATTTTCCCCGCTACACATGTAGGTCAACATAGGTTAACCATTTTGGGATATCCCCCATCTATCTCGGGGAGAATCGCTGATCCCTTTTCGGGGTTGATCTCCTCAGGCCTGTGCCTTCGCCTGCTGTGGCGCAAGCGCCGCCAATGTGGCCGGATGACCTGATTGTAGATGAGATATGAATGGGATATGAATGGGAGACCATTTTTTTTTGGAATGGAGCGTTCTTTTTTAATGCTTTGGAAATGACGTACCTGTTTTTGGAAGGGTCGGTTTTGCGAAGCTGTGTTGTATTACCAGAGGGTGATGTTGGTATCAATTGAATGGAGGCGGAATGATTGTTGGTCATGTTGAATATTGGTACCAATGGACCCACAACCTGTTGAAACATGTTGAGTCATGATTTGCGTTGCACTGTTTTTTGGGGGTGATAAGATTGGTTTGTCCAAATATAGGGTACCCCCAAACCCATCATTTTCTCTATTGAAATTGCCATCGAGTCGGGGGTATTCCAAATCTCAAGCTTTCACTGTCAAACACCCCACATTCAAAACGAGTTTGAAATAATTTTTTTGGCTCTTTTTGAAGGGATTTCAGTGACATGATTATGATTTTCAGTGAGGTCATTCCTACCGGCTTGGTGGATCACGCCCTGACCGCTCAGGCAGGTCCTACCCCCAGAAGTGGGACATCAAGTTGCACCCTGGCCTGCTGTGCAGCCAGCAGTGCAGCCTGTGCCGGCCTACCCAGGAGCTTCTGCAGCTCTTGGAGGATTAGTTGAAGAAATTCTGCATGCTGCAGACCAGCTGGGATCATTGGTTTGCTCAAACATTAGGAATTTCAAGATTTGTTTCGGATTTAGAACTTGTTCTTTTGCATCTTTTCTGAAGGACACATGGCAACCCCTGTGGATGCCATGGGCCTCTGCCTCAGTTAACCTGAGGTCAAACATCGGGAGCTTGAAAGCATTTTGAAATTTGAAACCCATCAAATTCTGACCAGCTTACCATATTTTGCTGGATTTCTATTCTGATTTTGGTGCATTTCTATGTTTTTTTGTCCTATGGTTTTGGTGGATTTCATAATTTGAGAATTTAGCACAGTAAAGGCACAGGCTGTTTCACGCAGCTGAAAAACCGGTAAAGAACTATTATATAGGAACCACCAAAAATATTGAAAAGAGCAATTCCACTTGAAGAGTGGTAGATTACTTTTCCATAGTTTCTTAAGTCATGGGGGGGGCAATTCACCATGGGTTTCAATATTTTTAAGTGGTCTAATGACTTGGATGATTTGGGGTACCCCCCCATTGTAGGAAACCTCCATATATATTTTGGAGGTTCTTATCATCGATCCAAGGTTTGGGCCTTGCTTTCCAGGGGCGCCAGCTGCGCTACTTCACGGTGATGTGCAAAGATGATGTGGAGGTCATGTGGATTAATGTGATTTCATGGGGATTTCGTGGGATTTATACAATGGGATTTAACATTTAACCAACAAAAATCATGTTCAACTCATAAACTTGGGATTTTATGTGATATTCGGGCTTGTCGGGCCCATTTGGCCCGTTGATGCTGTCGGCCGTCGGTCGGTCCCATTAAGCCCGTCGGTCCCGTCGGGCCCGTCAGGCCCGTCGGGCCCGTTGAGCCCGTGAAGTGGGCCCGTCGGGCCCGTTTGGACGCGTTGGACCCCGTTGAGCCCGTCGAGCCCGTCGGGCCCGTTGAGCCCGAACCTATTGGGGTGTTCAATTTTGTGAACCCCCCAGCTCTCCAGCGTTTTCTCACATCAATCCATGGGGAATGATGGCAGTGGGAGTCGTACTGTCCAAGCTGCCTTTGACCCAGACCTGACCACAGGAGCCTAGGGTTAGCCGGTTAGCCGACACATGGGGTCGAGGAGCTCAGGATTTTTGAGTCCATAGGTCCTGATAAGTCGCCAGATTCTAGACATCTTCCACAGGATAGCGATCTTTGACCTTCCCTTAGCCCAGGGGCAATTCACTGTGTGTTTAAATTCTGCGATTAGCATAAGCACACATTATACATATTCTCCGCTCAAATCTGACAGTTGAAGTTTTTGGACACTTGACATTTAACACCAAAAAGAAATAGGGCTACAGACCAACGATTGTCCTGGTTGGATCTTGGTTGGCACGTTGATCTGCTTTAACATGTTAAAACTTGATATATACACGTGATAACTCTCTCTCTCTCTCTCTCTCCCTCTCTCTCTCTCTCTCTCCCTCTATATACATATATATATTATATACACATGTATAGATGGTACTTACGTATACCTTTGTAAATACACGTACGTACATGAATTAAGTTTGTATAGATACACATACATGCTTTTGCACATACGTACATATGTATCTGAATCAAGATATGTGTATAAATATTGGACTGGTTTGTTTAAGAGCCTTGGGGTTCAGGGAGCTTTTTATGTTTGGCAGCAGTTGAGCACGACGGTAATTAGGGCGCTGGTGAAACGATGACAACTTCCGTGAGATCCATCACATTGTTCAAACAAACGGCAAAAATGAGTAAGTTCATAATATATTGTAGGGCTTCGCACGCCAGCGATGCCCCAAGGGTTGTGGTTGTGGCTGTGGTTGTGGTGGTTCTTCTTCTTCTTCTTGTTGTTGTTGTTGTTGTTGTTGTTGCTGTTGCTGTTGTTGTTGTTGCTGCTGCTGCTGCTGCTGCTGATGCTGTGTTATTGTGCATCTTGCAACCATCTGACCACCCATGTTTTAAATTCATTTTTGGGGCCTATAAAAATGGCCAAATAGGTGGTGTTTTTGCGTTTTTTGAAGGCACTCGGAGCAAAACACACCGTAAATACCGATGTTTTTGGCGCCTTGCAAATGCAAAACCACGGTATTAACGGTGTTTCTTGCCCCTGGTAGCCAAACCGCGGTATTTACAGTGTTTTGTGGACAGCACCTAGCAAAACACGGCTAAACAGTTACGGTCTTCGTAGTGGTTTAGCATGTCTCAGCATATGTGGTCATGCCATGAGGACCATTCGCAATCCATTGAGAGAAGTAAGGAACACGACCAGATGAAGAAGAGGGGCGGTCCGTTGACAGGTAGAGATACACGTTCAAAGTTGGAGCAGCAAGCTTCTAGAGATCTTTCCAAGCAAATGGCAAGAGACAAATCGACACGTCCCACGCGGCAGTTTGGCAAGGAGGAGCAAGCTTCCAAGGAGGTGTGTATCTTGACGGAGTTTTTCAAAACTCCTCGTTCTCTTGCGCGTGGCAGACGTTGAGCGGACGATGCGCGAATGAGAGAGTCAAAGTTCGCGGTAAGTTATGTTGGCTAGAATGGCTAGCTTTGTGTCACCTTGTTGGATGGCCAGTGGTGTCGCCTGTCAGTGTTGGCTTGTTGAAGGCCTAGGAAAAAAGAGTAGGCACCGGTGTAGCTTCAAATCTTGTTGAAGGTCTGACCAGCCACTGCCGGTGTTGCCCAGAGATTGGATGTACTGTAGACTAATTGAATTTGGATTGTACAGGTGCTGGCGGAAGCAGCTGGCTTTGAGGGGTGTTCCATTCTTCAGATGATGGAACT
>BGPT01001124.1:74837-100000 GCA_003297045.1 Symbiodinium sp. clade C Y103
TCTCTGCTTTTCTTGCTTCTCTCTTTCTGCTTTCCTGTTTTTCTGTTTTTTTTCTTTTCCTGCTTTGCGTTTTTGCTGCTCTGCTTCTTCTTTACTGTCTCTTGGTGCCAACTTGGTGCTTTGCTTTTTCTTTTGCTTTATTCTCTCCTGTTTGTATCCTAAATCAAACCCTAAATGAAACCCTACAGAAACCCTACATGAAACCCTAAATGAAACCCTACATTACATGAAACCCTACATGAAACCCTACATGAAACTCTACATGAAACTCAACATGAAATCTTACATAAAACCCTTAATGAAACCCTTCATGAAACCCTAAAGAAACCCTAAATGAAATCATAAAGACACCCTTAATGAAACCCTAAATGAAACCCTAAAAAAACACTAAAGATAACCCTAAAGAAACCCTGAATGAAACCCTGAAGAAACCCTGAATGAAATCATAAAGAAACCCTTAATGAAACCCTAATTGAAACCCTAAATGAAACCCTAAATGAAACCCTAAAGAAACCCTAAAGGTAACCCTAAAGAAACCCTAAATGAAACCCTCAAGAAACCCTAAATAAAACCAAAGAAACCCTAAATGAAACCCTAAATGAAAACCCTAAGTGAAACCCTAAAGAAACCCTCAAGAAACCCTCATGTAGCAAATATCATGGAAAATTAGAGGTTGAAGTGCCAAAATGTAGCAAATACCATTCAAAATGGAATGCAAACATGCTAAAATGTAGCAAGTACCTGCAAAATGGAATGCGAACATGCTAAAGTGTCGCACATACCATGCAAAATGGAAGGTGAACATGCCAAAATGTAGCAAATACCATACAAAATGGAAGGTGAACATGCCAAAATTTAGCAAATACCATGCAAAATGACAGGTTCTAGTTCCAAACTGTTGCAAATACAAGGCAAATGGTGCCAGGAAAGAAATCCAAAAAAAAATCCCAAAACTCATCAAAAAAAAACCTAAACCTATTCTGAACATATATATATATATACATATGCACATGCTTCCCTGATGCACCAAACAATTTGAGGTTGAATTCTACCAATGACCAGGCTCTCCAAAAATATAGGGGTCAACAATTCTACTTGAATTGATTTTGAATGGTATCCAGATCATCAAACTGATTTGCGGGAAAATCAGGAGGAAAACATCTTCGTCCTCGTGTTTTTTTCTTTTCCCTGGTTGGATTGTTCCCTTGATCATGGGGATTCAACCAAATGATGGCTGGTTAATAACGGTTAATAGATTCTTATTGGTGCATTTTGGTGGTAAATTAGACCCAAAACATGAACCCAAACAGTATTGAGGGCTACCTTTGGTGGATATAACGGGGTTATCCAGGTATATCCAACTGCAATACATTTTGTACCACCTGTTCAATGACTTTATACTCCACCATTTTGTTGGTTAAATCACCATGAACGTGGGCAACCCAATGATAAACCGACCATTTTGGGACTATATTTACCGATCTATGGCAATGTTCGGGATAGTTTTTTATTGGGTTTACCACATGAATAACATGAAGTAACCATTTCCAGGCGCGGTAGGTCATCCCTAAGACTTGAACCAATCGAAAATCCCCGGTAGCGCAGCGCCGGGCAGGATCGTTTGCTGGTCATGACAGAGGTGCAAGAGTTCGAACGTGGGCCACTTGGCGAAAAAAACCAATGGGAGCTGGGAGCCAAACTAGGAATATTGACCAACTGGGGAAAATGATGACAAAATGGTAATAAACCAAGTGAATTAAGCAAGAAAATTGGTACTTCAATCAGCCGAAGTTAGGAAGGCACGTCAACGAATGAGGGATGGGGAGGTCAACCTATGGCATGAGACCATGAGGTCACAATCTTCAGAGGGAACCCCAAATGGAGCAGTGTCGAAAGGGTTAAAGGTGCTGTTTGGGTCAAAACCAAAAAACGGAAAAGAGGATTTACATGACTCATTTCTGGGATGTTCACCAAGACACCAGGATTTGAGCGATCCACATTCAATTGTAGTAACCAAGAAAATCGCGGAACATCAAGCAACAAGACATGGGAATGTGAAGCAACAGAATACGGAAATGTTGCGTAGCGGCGTAGTAAACAACAAAAGGCCACCGTATGGGCCGTATGGGCCGTATGGGAGTCACTTCATCCCCAGCAGGCGAACTCATCTGCTCAGCTGATAGGCTTTGGCACTACTGCCTGATCTGCGAAGATGATGTGGAGACTCGGATTTCGCCCACGTGCCTCCATGCCATGAGTGGCAGACTCGCGGCTAGACCGCTGCTGTGCTAACTTCACGGTACCATGTGGCACGTCTGCACAGACATTCCCAGCAACTTGGAGATTTTTCAATGCTACGAGTAGGGAGGAGCATGGGTACCATTTCGCTGCTGAGAAAAGGTTGTTTTGGGTCAGAGGTATTCCGATGATGCGCGCACTGGAATGGTTTTGCTTTCAGGCCTGCATCATGATCATGTTTCCACTGTGGCGCCTGGGTACCCTCTAAAAATACAACATACCGGTACCTATGGAAAATCACAATTTTCAATGGGGAAATCGATGATCAACGGGCCATAGCGACTGCCAGGTGATTGCATCGCGGTGGATGAGCGGTGCACTGTGGCGAATGCCCGGTTGCTGGGTCGAATCCACCCCTTTCCTAAAATGGGGGTACCCCCAAACCCATCCTTTTTAATAGGATTTTCCACTATAAACCATCCATTTTGGGGTACCCAGATTTCTGGAAACGCCCAACTGACCCATACCAAAGTGGAACTGCTGTTTTTGCTTCCACTTTCTGATGTGAAGGGCAGCTATGGCTTGTTCTCTTGGTTTTGTTTTCGGTTTTTGGGCAAGGCATGTGAGTGGGAAAGAGGTGGAAATTCTTTGCCCTACAGATGTTGAAGGATGCGGAAGTGTAAAGCTGCATGGTTGATGGTGGACGGTGCTGGATTCTCCTCCGCAGATATCTTCAGTCTAGCTTCTGCCACGGCAAGAGTCAAAATCCAGGAAAATCCGCTGGCCGTGTCACGTTCCGGCTCTCTGCCTCTGAGGTTTCTGAAGTTGGCGGATGGCCGAGGATGGGTCTTTGAAATGAAAGACCGGCTCCTGGTGATGAGTGAGGTCCGGTGCCCAGGAGAAGGCCACAGTTGCACTGTAAAGAGTCAGAATGTCATCACTGCTTGAAAGCCAACAGTTTGGTGAATCTTATGCAGATTGAGTGAGATAGTCGGATACAATTGGCAGATGTGGTTTGCTTCGCGCGACTGCCACTCTTTTATGTTGCTCCATTTGCTCTGTAAGGTCGGGGCTCGGGGCTTGTCCAAAAATAGAGGATACGGGATACCCTTTCATGGGACAAAACTTGTCAAGACCATAGGATTTGGGGTTTTTACCCCTAACTTTCTAGACAAACCAAAAATTACATCTTGTTGGCTATGTCCATTCTATCCCCATTACATTTGATTATTTGCAACCATTGTAAACATCATTTGCCATAGTTTTCATGACTTGAATCCATCACTGGTCAAGAGCTATCCCATGAGATCCCCATGATATCAGGTGAGACCGAAGGCGCAGGAAGCACGAGACTTTGCCCGTGGCATGTGGTCTGGGACCCCAATGGCTCCCATGGTGAATATTTGGGTAGATTTGGGTAGAATGGGGGTGTTCAATATGAGCGGGGGATGGCATTAGTTGCAAGAAGTTCCTGGAATGAAATGACCTTGCAATCGAAACTACTGATGTCTCCACTCTTTTGATGTCACAGTTGGATGTCACAGTTGCGGACTGCGCGGCCGAATTCGTGGGAGAGCGGACCGCGCTGACTCACAAAGGCTCTTTGCCTGACTAACTTCACGGTGCAGCGATTCAAATCTGGAAGATTTGTAGCATTTCAAACAAGACCCATTCAGCGGCTATTAAGGTAGCTTAAAGCCCCCTAAATCAAACAATTTTGCAGATGGATCAAAACCCTGGCAATCCTGTCACACCAAGACAGATATTTTTTACCAGTATGTTCATCATCCGCGTGGAAAATCATACGTATTCCAGATCCACATTTGTTTCGGTGAAAAGTTGAGGTTGTTAAACTTCCATTTTTTCTATACCTCCCACTTCAGAGAGCTCGTTATTCCCGCTCTGGGACAAGCGATCCCCCATTCCCACCGCAGGCACTACACGGTGGTGTGCGACAGTGATGTGGAGATCCGAGCGGCTCCCACGTATTCTGATGAGGTCGACTTCCACATCGAGAACTGGATGGTGGTTGCTATTTTTTCCTGGAAAACTGGGTAACACCCCAATATCGGCCTCAAACAAAGGGGGAAATGATGATAAACTATGATAGGCAATGACGGACAATGATACCCATATGACAACCATATGATAAACCATGATATACGATGATAAACCAGGCTAAACAATGATAAACCATGACAAGCCACCATCGGGTTTTGGGGTACCTTATTTTTGGACAAACCCAGATATAGAAACGTTCACAGAATATCCAGAAATAGGGAGAGAGAGGTCAGGGCGTAGCTGTCAGGCCCGCACTGGACTCACAGTCCATCCTGGCGACTGCATTGCCATAGATGAGTCAGGAACTTAGTGTTGTAACAACTGGCGAAAGCTGCTACTGGTGATGGCTGTGCTGGCGATGAAGCAATGAGCACCCTGATTTTTGAAAGATCTTGAAGTCGAATGATCAAAACCAACAGTTTATGTGAGAAACAAGAGTTTATACGACGGCTGCTCTCAATAGGACCCCCAAGTCTCATGGGATTCCGAATCCTGAAAATGGTGGTCATCATCAACCAACCACCATTTATAAAATACATCCCCTCATGGCCCATATGTTTGATAGTCAAGACCCCATTAAACCCCAAGTGGTGGTAAAATCCCATGGCTCCCATGGGTTTTAGTTGGGGTCCCCAGGGTCCCCAGGGTCCCTTCCGGAACTTTGGACAAAGGCGATGCAGGGTCAATGCTACGTGGTTTCTTCGACTCGCAGATGGTAGAGGTTGGCTCTTCGAGTCCAAGGACCGGCCATGTGGATGAAATCCCGGCAAGAAGGATGATTTCTGCTCGATCTGGAAGAAAACATGAATGCATTCCCCGAGAAAAGCCGTAATTGGGAGAATTCTTCGTAGAGAATATTGGAAGAATACCTCCTAAAGCGGTGCAAAAGCCTGCTATTCTCAAGAAAACAACATGTAGTGGGGGTGGTCTTGTACCAAACCCTGCCGATTTTCTTCCCTTTCAAGGTAAATGCCCCTTGAACCCCGTGATGCTTTTGTGCAGGACTCACGCCGGGTCATGATGCAGCTGCATTGAGTCATGATGCACCTGCATTGAGTTGACTGCTTCGATGGGCTTGAGAGGGGAATGTCTGCTTTGTCACACATTTATCATAGATATTTGAATCATTGCAAGAAATCAACAAGATGAAGCATCACGGAAAGTTTGTAAGATTTCATAGTCTTCCATGGTCGTAAAAAGTCAATTTGGAATTGCCAGATGTGAGAGTTTGCCCCTCATGTCATTCCTCATTCTCAGCAGGTCTTCAGTAGATCAACTCCAGGAAAGGCCAACGGCTTGGCTGCAACATGCGGCAAAGTCCTGCGCCGAAGACTGGGGAGCCGAAAACAGCTCTGGACCCGTTGTGACATGACCGGGTTTTGACTCTGCAGGGATGTTGGCAGCACGTAGGAACGGCAAGATCTGAAACGTTTGTTGCAGGGCTGAGCCGTGGATATGTGCTGCCCGCTGGCTCAAGGCGGACAAATGAAAGCAGCATATGGGAACATCATACATTCAGCCAAGTCCTTGACTTGGGTGCGTGGGAATACAATTGTTCACGATTGTTCAATTGAATTGTTCACACAATCTTGGTCCCAGCTTGTAAACTTCTCAGTCCCAAGAGAGAACTAGGAAGCTGTTTTTCTCCCTACATCCAAGCCATGTTCTTCTGCTGGCAATGTGCGCAGACTAAGATTTGATCAAGGCAGCTAGTTGAACACTTGGCATTTCCAACTACATCCATCTCCAATCCAAGACAGCAACAAGAAACAGCAATCGGTGGTTCACTTGCCGGAAAGTGGAGTGGGAATCCACTCGACGCTGAAAGCAGTGGCCACTGCTGGGGAGGTCAGCGCAATGGACGATGATGCTCCGTTGTCAAAGTTGAAAAATGTCAACATCAAGCCTCCAGCGGTTGACGATGCAGGGCAGCCCAGCACTTGACGTTCGCAAATTCGGGTGGTCAAAACATCGTCTGTCCAAAACATTCCAAAACTATTTTCGACCCCCGGGAAATGAAAAAGAGAGGACCACCCAAATCCCAGTTTCCAGTGGCCACAGATATCATCAAGTAGGGTCCTCCCTTGGCCTTTTTAAATCGATTCGATCCACTATTTCATGGCCATAGATTGGCGGTAAATCTCGCAAATCCTTGACAGACCCACATCCCATGATTCATTAGTTAAATCCAATTTTAGTCTTGGGTACAGTAAATCCCTAATTTGGCAGGGCGAATCCCTATGCTTTGTTGGTTAAATCATCGTTTTTGCTTATGATTGTATAAGACCTAATTTTCGTTGATAAACATGACCACCAGGTTTCAGCCCCCTTCCACTCTGTCTGATGCGCTAAGAACATGACCCTAGCCGCTTTGGCGCGAGCAAAGCCTAAGGCTGCAGGGACGGAGTTCTGGTTCCATCCAATATGGAAATCAAACCAAATGACAAAATGTATCCATTGAACTCTCTTTTTCACTTTGCTGATTTAAGGCCTTGTTTAGGTTCAGGGGCCCCATTTGAAACCATTGGAGTGAGCCAGATTTGCAGGTTGGCTGAAGCGAATGAAAACGAGAGCATGGTTTCGAACCTCATGAGTAAACCTCTTGAAGGTGGCAAAGGTTACTGTAGCACCAGGTGGACCCTGATAGATATTTCACATCATTTGCGATTGCGGCAATGACGATTACGATGACGACGAGGACGAGGACGAGGACGAGGACGAGGACGAGGACTAGGACGAGGACGAGGACGAGGAGGAGGACGACGACGACATGAGGATGAGGATGAGGATGAGGATGAGGATGAGGATGAGGATGAGGATGATGATGATGATGATGATGATGATGATGATGATGATGATGATGATGATGCTGATGGTGATGGTGATGGTGATGGTGATGGTGATGATGATGATGATGATGATGATGATGATGAGGATGAGGATGAGGATGAGGATGAGGATGAGGACGACAATGGTCATGGTGGGGATGATGAGATTGCCGTGTCGTGTCGTCGTCGACGAACACGGCCCCCCACCCTCCCTGCAGCTGACTCCAGGCGGACACAAATGGCAAGTCTGCAGGCTGGTAGAGCATCATCGTCAAAGAAACCGCAATGGCCATGGGCGAAGCGGTGAAACAGAATGGCACAGGGTCGAATCATTCAATTGTTGCGTGGCTCGCAGGCGGCAAGCCCAAAGCAGGAAAGGGAAAGGGCAAGGCTGGTACTTCCAGAGTGAAACCGAGAAATTTGGAATGCGATCATGTGGAAAGGATTCAAAAGGAGGGTAAGTTGTAGTGTTTGCTGCAAGCCTGGTTCTGTAAACGTTGGGGGCAGGGCAACTGACCTGCCAAGTGGCCTTGACTGCAGGCAAAGGGCGTTGCAAAAAAGAAAGAAGAGAGGCAGCAGAAAATCGGCTTTCTCAGACAGTGATAGAGACATCCATGGTCACTTGAGCAATGGCTGCTAAATCCCTGTTGATTGATGATTACATGGGGCTATAGGGTACGGCCAGTATGTTTGGAATTGCCACAAATCCATTGTGGGAAATACTATTGAGCACCACTCTCAAATATTTGGCAGTGGTCAAACTCACCAGTCAATCACGGTTTTGGCAATCATACTGCCGTCGTGGTACCGAGCAAGCCGGCGATTGCATTCCTCGATTCATTGCTTCGAATCCATTCAAATCCATGTAGTCCCTCCGTCCTTTTCTCTTTCCTTGCTTCGTCTCCTTCCACTATTTAGCAAAGGAGATCGGTAATCTTGTCCCCATAGCAGAGGACCCCAAAATGAACACATCCAGTGCTATAGAGTAGCGTTTCTTTGGGGTGGGTTGATTATTGGAACCAGGTTGATCTGGGTTCGTCTGAAAATATAGCACCCCCAAATCTATTGTAGAATCATCATGTATGACATGTTCGATTACGACCCTTTTTATGAGTATCCCTCATTTTCTGACACATCCATCTGACCCAGCCCAAAGTCATCAGGCAGAGTTCAAGTAGTGACAGCTCCAGCAGCAGTAGCAGTCCGGCGCTGAGGGGTAGCGATTCGAAACACCCAACTGTTGGTTCCACTTGGTAAGTCAGATGGACATCCAAGTGGTTCTAGATTGAGACTTCCACTCCGAATGCTTAACTCGAGCAAGCCTTCCCAAACTCAGATCAGACGGCAGATGTTGACTAAAAAACTCCAGCTGACGAAAGGGTCCGAATGGTTTTGTCTGTTTCAGAATGTGGATGTAAAAGACTCATCATAGACTCTCATCATTTTCACACCACACAAATTCACCATAAGAATTGCCAGAAAATGGACTATCTGATCTGCGGCAGTATCCCTCATTGAAATGACCCAGGCCCCCCTCCCTGCACCCCAGCAGCAGGTGACAGCTCTGACGAAGGCCGGTGTCCCAGGGGTCCCAGGGGTCCCAGCAGCGCCAGGTCATGGCTTGGGTGTTGCATGGCCCAGGAGAGCAAGGAGAAGGAGACCAAGGAGAAAACAAGAAAGCCAAGGCAAAGGCAACCAAGACTCAGAGGACCTGAATATTCTATGGATTTTGGGATCGATTTTGGAGATACTGAGAGGATAGAGAGGCCTGGAGAGTTTCTGCTGATCTTGCATTTTTGGAAGGTGGAAATGGGCCATGTTTGACTGACCAATAGAGACCATCGTCTCTGGGGAAGTTTGACGCAGGATGGCACTGCTAAAAAGGGAAAGAGATGGCCCGGACGAGGATGCGAAGCGGTGGCGGGTACCATTGGCTGAGAATATGCCCCTATTTTGATGGCGTGTTCTAACGGCTAATATGGCCTAATATTAGCCAATTATCAATAATTTTCATCAATTTCCCAATTTCCCTATTTTCTCTGGCCATGACTGGGAGATTAAATCCCCAATTTTTCAGACAAACGCACCTTGAAGCCCTGGACACAAAACTGGAGATTGGGTGGTTGTCCTGTTAGGTCTATCGACCCAACAGCATGGATCATTCATTCTATTAGACGTCCATCTATCCGATAGAATCTATCCATTCTTAAAAAATATCCAATTGCAATACAAAGTATTTTGCTAAGAGTTGCGGAGTTGTATTCTGCTAATTCTTTTCATGACAATCCGTTTCAGGATGCAGATGAAGAAGAGAAGAAAGACAATCTGGTCAAGAAGCGCGATCGCACACCCAAACAGCAGGCCACACTCAATGTTGGGGGCATTGTTCTTTGGGCAACCCCCAAAATGCATATATGATGTCCTATTTTTCCTCTGAAAATAGTATTTAGTAGGATAACCCCAAGTTTGATGCTCAATCAGTTAATCACAATTTTCTCCATTCAAATAAATAAGAATTCTTGGGGTGTTTGGATGCCATTTTCAGCTCCACACCTGATTTTGGTACTGGAAAATTGTGGAATCTCTGGGCCGAAGGATTTCACCGGTGGAACCGTCTCCTAGGTCGTGGCGGATCTACTTAGCAGATGGTGGTATGCACTTCCAGACTGGCCACCTGAAGACCAGGAACCCAGCGTGGCGGTTTGTTCTGTGTGTTGGTGTGGGATTGCACATTTGGGTTTGTCTGAAAACATAGTATCCTCAATTCCAATTGATTATCATCATTTTCCCTATTTAAATGGCTATATGTGGGTATCCCCTATTTTTAGACAAACCCATTTGGGAATGTTGTTTTTGCATATTTGGACTAGCGAGTATATCGGGGATTGAGTAGTATTGGGTTTACCACATGACGCAGTTTACGAGTCTCTGAGCTTTAATGAGCTTTCTTTTATACCTCAGAAGCACTGGTTCAATCCACAGGATTCAGTCGTTGAATGACCGAATCAGTGTATGATTAGGGGGCTTGTGTGCTGAAGGAATTCTACAAGCAAAAACTTGAAGAGATAAAGCTTCGGCAAGCGGAGGACCCAGACTTTGACACAGGAGCAATAGTGGATAGTACTAACTGAGTTTTTTCCCCACCTGCCAGGTGAGATTTTATCAGAGATCCTCCTCCTTCCGTCCTTCTTCCTTCCTCCTTCTTCTCCTTCTCCTTTGTCAGCCTCGGATGTCAACTGCGAGCTCCAGATCTCAGTGGGCATTGTGCCCACTGAGATCCGGCGCTTGCGCTTGAGGTCCGACAGTGCCCATGTTAGAGAGAATGTCAGAATAGATGCCAGATAGAATGCCAGAAAGAATGTCAGCATCCCAGAAACTGTGTCAGATTATATGTCCAATGTATACTTCCAGATGGTATGTCAGAGACTATGTCAGAACAATGTGTCAGGATGGGGATCACTCGAAGAAAGTAATTTTGAAAGTCCAGCCGTGGTAGTAGACTCCTGGCAAGAAGCATGAAACTGGCACCAGCTTGGATGGTGATCTCAGTTGATCTATCAGGTCACCATCCAAGAGTGGGAGTGGGTGCCAGAGGAGGTGCGAATGGAATGAGTTGGATGGGTTGGATGGGTTGTAGGCTAAACCCTGATGGATTAATTAGGGGTTTCCTCCCAAAGGGATTGAACAAAATGCTGCTTGAATGGAACTCCTTGCAATTTTTGGCTTGACGGGAGAACCATTTCTCCAAGTGACCTGCTGAGCCACTGCTTTGCAGTCGTGTGACCGCAAGGATGAAAGAGGTTTCAAGAAGGTCTACCAGCTTTCGCAGTTTGGGACCCGAGTGCGATGGGTCTTAGCAACCATGCCTCCCAGCTGGCCCATCCCGCAGCATTTCAAGGCCATAGATTTGTTGGGCTCACGTCGCCATATTTTCCTTGCTTTAATCACAATCCAACAGCTACTCAGGTGAAAGCGTCCCACAAATCCAACTCTCTGGTCTCAAAATCATTTGTAGGAACCACCCATGTTCAATGGGAAAAGCATGGAAAAGCTATGCATTCCTGCAGATTTCCCCTCAAATCATCCCATTGAAACCGAGGTTTCGTGGAGTCTTTCGCAACTCCTCAGGGGAAATGATCGATTTGCGCCCGCAGGTGACTGGAAATTGTGGGGGGTCGGTAACCATCAATCAGAATCAATCAAATTCAATGATGTTAATCCAGGATTAATAAAACCACAATTTACAAATGAGGGGGACCATTTTGACTAGTAATCTATCACTATTGTGGGGGTAAGCCCACAAGCAATAGCGGTGGTTTATTCATCCGAGGCTGACATTTAAGGGTGATATTCGTCAGATTTCACCAGCAGTCATGGAAGTGTATGGAGATGCAGTCATTGGTGGGTCCGTCCGTTCCCCAATTTAGGCCCACAGCCATGATATGGAACACGAACAAGTTGCTTTGGATGATGCTTGATCAGTATAGTAGTGCCGGAAGTGACTACTATTGGTATGGATTTTGGAAAGGTTGCAAGTTGTGCAACTCATAAATAAATATATATATATATAATATGTATATGTACATCTGTATGTATAGATATACATATATGCTACATTGAAGGCCGATAGCTCAACATAGTATGGCTTGTAACCAAACTATGTTTGGATTCTGGGGCACCCCAGTCTTGTTCACACTTAAGGGGTGTGCAAATTGCATTTTGGCACGTCAATTGGCTCACGGACATCATGCCATGAGTTGAAAATGAGCTGTGCAGGAGACGTGTCCGTGCTTTCAGAACTTCATGAAGAAGGAGATTATGGGGATTTGACCAACAACTATAGGGATCTAATGGGTATATAACCGATATAACTTGATATAACGAATAATGTGATGTTTGAATGTGTCTGACATTGGGGGCAGTATATGCCACTATGTAAATCATAGGGAAAATGATGATCCACCATCGAATTTTAGGAGCACCCCATGGGTGGCTCAATGACTCAAACTCTAATCTGATCATGGGTGGCTCAACTGCCAAGGGGGTTCACAATTGCGGGATCCTCAAAGAAGACAACTCTATCACTTCTGGGAATGGTACAAAAAAGCGCTGGGAAACCATATTTGAAGAGTGTCCTGTCCAAAAAGAGTACCTTTGGTTGTTACGAAAGAAAAGCAGCCCCACCAGGTGAACTTCGGGAGGAACCTTTTCTCGCCAGGATTTACCCGAGCTCTACGACTTGCTGGTAAAAGCCTACGAGCTACAGCCTCATCAAAGATGGGGGATGGAAACATTGCCGGGGATGTTTTTTTGCAGGTGCAGTCGGAGTTGTAAACTGGATCAAATGGGTGTTTTTCCTATGGTTGCAATCCCAAAAGTTAGGATATAGCCCCTGCAGTTGTGGCTCTGTACCCAGGTATTAAGTGGAACTGCACCCCTCCGTAGTGAGGCTATGAGTATGATGATGGTGGTCCCTACAGTATGGGGGAGTTTGACCCTGAAAACACGGGTGGTCCTTTGAGAATGCGAGGGATGTTTAGCAAGGACAAGTGGTGGCATACGTAGAGATGTGGTGTGTACTTCCGTTTCCATGGAATTTATCGTTACAGACTACAGACGATTGAAAGCACCGGCACCCACCTACTGTAGATTTCCAGTGTGGTTGCCATGGGTAGCACGCACGTGCCCAGGGGTCAACTCAAAGATCTAGCGAACTCCAAGTACAATGAGGAAAGGTTCAGAAAGGAGCCAACTGAACTGCTTCTCATTTCGGAGATCTATTTTCTCTCACCATGACTCCCTGACATTTTAATGGAGAATCGCCACAGGAGCTGGAGACTACCCTCACCAAAACTCGTAACAAGATGTACGAGGCGGTGATGTGCAAACCATACGCCGTTGATATCACTTGATATCCCATGACAGGCACAGATGCCACCAGTTTCAGTGGGCTGCCACCAGCATTTTGGACGCAGGCCAAAAAGATTGCGGGCCCAAAAAGAAGCAGGTCTGCAGCAGTCGTTTCCCAGCTTTGATTTGACTTTGAATTGGGGTATGGGCCCCCTCAAAACAGCGACATCTTAACCGGGAGAATGATGTCTACCTTCATGTTATTCGACATAGCTATGGAAAATGGCTCATTTGGAGATGATTTATGATGATTTACCTATCAAAAGTGGTGATTTTCACACAAAGCCATGTGCTCTTTGGAGTTGGCTGAACAGCAGGACAGCCTGAGTGGTTGGACAAGACCACCATGCAGCCTGCGAGTCGCACCTGCAGCTTGAATTGCCATGCAACAGGCTGCTGAACGAAATTCTAGAGGTTGCTTGGGAGCGACTGAAAAAAGTGAGAGCTGTATGCTGGACATGATGTGATTTGGAATCATAGGTGCTGTGGAAGCTGGAAGTCAATGCTGCTCCTGTTTTCCAAAGCCCAGCAGATTCGCAACACCTGGCTTGGCTTCTAGCTCAAAGCGAACTCCAGAGCCGATGACTAATAGAAGCTTGAAGCTAACCCAACTACACTCCCAAGCAGCTTCCATCCATTTTTGTTTGAAGCTCTGGTGGGGCCCAGTAATGATCAGAATGGCTTGTTGAGCACAGCGCAGCACTTTCAACATCTTTCAAAAAGCTTTGCAGAAACAACAACTTCCAGTAGTTCCAGTAGTTTCGCAGACTTTCACATACTTTCACAGTTGCAACCATTCTAACCATGATAATAATCGCCCACTTGGGATTTTCCAGCCGCCCCGTTGTTGGGGCCATTGAGAGCCACGGAAGTCACTGCGACCGCGACCCATGGTCACTCGGTCCAGCCGTGGGTGTCATGAGTGTCCCCAGCGGCCAAGAAACCGCTGGAAGCTCAGAACTGGGAGCCTCAAACAGGTGTTTGTATGCATGTATTCTATAAATGAGTAAATAAATGAATAAATAGATAGATATATACATGAACACACACACACACATATACATATATACACATACACACATTATATCTACACAATACATGATTACATGTATACATGCATGCATGCATGCATGCATGCATACATACACACATACACATATTATATCTACCTATGTATATATAATGTAACAACTATATATACGCGCAACGCCTGGGCTTTGCCCAGGCGTTGCAGCGTAGAGGTTTACCATTCCCAAACTTTACATTCAATTGGGAAGAGATCAACAAGGGTATTTAGGAATATAAATTCCCACCCCCGTTAAACTTTACATTCAATTGGGAAGAGATCAACAAGGGTATTTAAGAATATAAAGTCCCACCCCCGCTAAACTTTACCTTCAATTGGGAAAGATCAACAAGGGTATTTAGGAATATAAATTCCCACCCCGTTAAACTTTACATTCAATTGGGAAAGATCAACAAGGGTATTTAGGAATATAAATTCCCACCCCGTTAAACTTTACATTCAATTGGGAAAGATCAACAAGGGTATTTAGGAATATAAATTCCCACCCCCTTTAAGCTTTACATTCAATTGGGAAAGATCAACAAGGGTATTTAGGAATATAAATTCCCACCCCCGTTAAATTTTACATTCAATTGGGAAAGATCAACAAGGGTATTTAGGAATATAAATTCCCACCCCCGTTAAACTCTACATTCAATTGGGAAAGATCAACAAGGGTATTTAGGCATATAAAATCCCACCCGCGTTAAACTTTTTGAACTGACACAAGGACGTGGAATGATGATGCCGATGATGATGATGATGATGATGATGATGATTCTGAATCCCGTTGTCGTTGCAGTTCCGGGCAAAGCCCAGGCATTTGCCGTATATATCCATATAGAATTGTGTATATATATATATATACATATACAGACATGCACATGTGCGCACAGTGTTTACATCTAGACAGACCCAAAAACACATGCATATGTATATCTATATATATATGGTAGCCCCCTACCCAAGACCCACCCTTTGCAATTTTTACCGGTATTTACAGTGTTTTTAACCACATTTGTTGCCTTTAGAAACTGTACTTATTTTTTGCCTTGTTTTTTCAAAAGAAACATGGATTTAATATGTCTATATATATATATAATATACATGCAAGTGTGTGCTTTGCTTACTAATCCAATTTATAATTTCCCATTCTCTTGCTGAACCTATTGCTGCTCTTCTTAAAGGATGTGGATATGCGCTACAACCAGAACCTCGAGAAAACCAAAGCAACAGAACTTTTCAGAGAATGTTTGGTCTGAAGCTCATGTTTTCTTTTCTTGTTTTACCTCATATTTTTTTGTTGGTATTGACATCTTAAAAGAACAAAAAAGAAACGTTTTTTTTATTGAATGATGAATGGTGCAAAACCAAAAAACTCAAGTTTTTTTTTTCATTGTACGGCCTAGAGGAAACTAAAGCCAAAAGCATCCGAAAACCAAAAAAAAAATTGTTTTCTTGTTTTTCACCATTTCAATGCCATAAATTTATCCAAAACAACAAAAAGAGATTGTTATTTTTCTTTGTTTTTCTAGATATGTACTTTGATTTGACGTCTGTTTTCAAAGCAAAGCCTCCAATAGGCCTTGTGCAGCAGCATTTTCAAAGAATATGACATTCCTTGGACAAAGTCGCATCATTCCTTGCATAAGGTGACATCATTTTGTACAGTCCCCTTGTATAAAGGAGTGCAGCATTTCTTTAAAAAGAACAGACATAGAGTTACTTGAAGTGAGACTTACAGCTGTGCAAAGTTGGAAAAGGAGTGCAGCATTTCTTGAAAGGACCACAGAGTTATTTTCAAAGAGACTTGTAGCTGTGCAAAGTTAAAAAGGAGTGTAGCATTTGTTGTAAATAAGTGCAGCTTTCTTTGAAAGGAACATAGAGTTATTTTCAAAGAGACTTACAGGTGTGCAAAGTTTTGTTAAAGAGGCAAAGGAATTTCATACAAAAGGGGTAGCATTACTTCAGAATGGAATTCTTTGACTAACCATTTTAACCAATTATTGTGGTATTCCTCAAAGACAGTTTTGGTGCAAGTATGTGCAAAGCTTCCTTCACAAGGGAGTGAATTATTTGATTGAAAAGCATGCAATAATACACAGACGCATTACTATGAAGTAGAACCCTTGGGTGTATGTAGTTTTTTAGAAAGAAACAGGTCATGGATGTATGTATGCAATATGCCATTTCATATGAGTGAAACATCTGAACAAAACAGGCAACATTATTTTGAAGAAGTGATTTTTTTCCTGTAAAAACACATGTCATGGAGGAAGAAATGAGAGGTAGCTGAACTTCTTTAAAGGATGTGTGGCATCTATCCACACATTGTATTTTTCTGAACGAATACCGCTACTTATTTAAGGGGATACCTTGGCTTCAAGGCAATCACTGTATTTTGAAGAAGTTAAATCTTTCCTTAAACAATGGTCATACAAGAAAAATGAGAGGAAGGCTGAGCTCCATTAAAGGATGTAGTTAATCTTTCCACACTTCTAGTTTTCTTGCAAGAATATTGTTTCTTATTTAAGGGAATATCTTGTTTCCAGGCAAATTATAATCTGTAAGCAGCACTTTCCTTCAACAACATGTTTTTCCTTTTCAAGGAATGCTGCCATGTGCACCGACCATCGCACTTTTTCACAGCAATACTGAACGTTGATCACACACTGCATATTGTGTAGGAATCTGTTTTTTTCAAAGAAATGCTGTATGAGTGAATGAAAGAAAGGCTGTATGAGTGAACGAAGGCTGAATAATTTTCTGAAAGGAAGACTGCACTTCTCCAGAAAGGAACACTGCATGTTTAGAGGAATGCTTTCTTTTTTTTTTTGGTAGGGATACTGCTTCTTTAAAGGGCTACTTTTTTACACTTTGCCCTTTACCTTTGTTTACTTTGTTTCTACTTTTTTGGAAGGATATCTCTAGCTATGTATATATATATATATGTGTATATGTTATCTTTTTGGCTTTTTTCATCTGAAAAAGCGGGAGGGGGGGGGGTAGCACACATAATATATATATATATATGTCTATATATAAATATATATATATATATATGTATGTGCATATGCATATGTATGTGTATACACATGAGCACACACACACACACACCCACAGCTACATATGTATGTATGTATATATATATATTCATATATAAGTGTACACATTAGCACCAAAATTGCATGGTTCAATACTACTCACCACGACTCAATTGTTGCTTCCTAAATGTACGCCTTGAGATTGAGCTACCTCCAACATCCTCCTACTATTTTCATAGTCGCAGTGCTTGAAGCGCCAGGATGGAGTTTTCATTCCGCTCACCGTGAACAATCTTCTTCCCTCTGTTGATGAGGCTGGCGGAGCATCGAGCCAAGAAGCCAAGAATTGTGGGATAATATGTTGAGGTGTATATATATATATAGAATTATATATATACATATATATGTATACACATAGTGATGGGATAATATGTAGATATTTATACCTATCTCCCACATGTATGTATGTATAGATATTTACACAGGCGCACACACACAAATGGCTATGCTATACATAGCTATGCATCAAACCCTGGTGCCTTGCTGTTCACACTTTTCGCTGGATACGGATATGTTTTCATCCCACAGCATCTGGAACACCACAGTTTTGAAAAAATCCATCCATGATCCCCATTGCTACTAATTCGTTATCCATTTCGGTGGGTAAGTTATGATCCCCATATGCTTTGACCCCCGCGTCACAATTTCCAACTATAGCGATCATTGGCTTCAAACATGACGTGCCCCTATTCAAAAAGGTTGAAGAAGCCAATGGCATGTTCAAACGCCATGGCTTGGGGAAAACGGATCTGTTTTTCATCTGCAAGGAGACGATTGGTGCCTTCTTCAATAGCGCGTGGTTCCGCGCCGTCGATGTGGAGTTTACAGAAGAAGACTTCAATCTACTGCCGATCACCTCTGTTTCGCGCGTGGATTCGGCTTCCTTTGAGGGAAGATTTGCAGCTGAAACATGTTGAACTCCCCTACATATGGGGGTACAAACCCGTGATTTCCTGTAGATTTGACCAGAATAAAATCCATTGATTGTTTGATGATGGATGTTTCCTGGAAACCAGTGGACGCCTCAAGTCATTGGGGTACCAATCATGACCATTTTTTGGCGCCAATGCCTTACCGCCAGGCAGAGAATGGAGTCACGATCTACTGCAGAAGCAAGGCAGTAGCCGAAGTGGTCTTGACACGACTGAGGGGGATCAGTTTTCAAGGTCGCAAGCTGGAGATTTTCAAGCTTGCAGGCGGGACGACTTTGGTCCAAATTTCTACACCACCACAATCGTTTTTGTTTTTATTTCACGAATAAAGTAACCCGCAGATTTTGGGGACCTCAAATGGGTTGGATCCTGTACTGTTCCACATTGGGGTGGGGTTGTTGATGGCTATTCAGAAGGCAAAGTAATCTTCAAGGACCTCATTGGGCTCGAATGCAGCCACCAAAATTCTGCTTTGATTTGCACAACGTGCATTTTCACTACTGCCATTTTTCTCCATCCTATGTCTATGCTATTCACTGTGTGATAAGTGGATCGGATTGGAGTGTGGGGTGACAAATAGATATTGACATGAGTTGGAACCTGAACCCAATGATATGCTTTGTACCCAAATATGCGTGTGTATATATATATACGTATATGTATATATGTATATATGTATATGTATATGTATGTGTATGTGTATATGTATATGTATATGTATGTGTATGTGTATATGTATATGTATGTGTATATATACATATATGTAGGCATTATATATACAAATGTATACTTGTGAATATGGATATATATATATATACATGATATATATATATATATACCATGTATATTTGATATATATGTACCATATATATATATATGATATATCTACCATAAATAAATGGTGTATATATATATATACCACATATATATATACCATATATATATATACATGGTACATATATATACACCATATATATATATGGTATATATATACACCATATAATATATGATATATTTATATATACACCAGATACATATATATATATATACTATATGATATGTATATATACATTATATAGATGACACACACACACATATCTATATATATATATGATGTTTTTATATCTATGATGTATATATGTACATATATATATATGCATTATATATATATATTTATGTACATATATTTACATTTATATGCATATACATATATATATATATACATATTTATGCACATATATATATATATATACATGTGCATACGTGTACACATATATATATATATAATATACATATCAAATGTATATATATATATATGTATATATATATATACACATGTATATACATATACATACATAGTCCCTATGTCTATATAGTCATATCGCCGTATATCGATTTTCCAAAGCACATCAGGGCTTCCATCCCCTTCAGGGTCTGACCGGATCCGAGGCAAGCCAGTGCCGCTCGATCAACTGCGGCCTACGGCCTTAGATCGTCCCTTGGTTAGCACAGTTTTTGGTTATTTTTTGGATATGAATGGGTTACAATGCGGATTTAACGGAGATTCATGGGGATACACCATATATAATGGGATATAAAACCAACTCTATATATAATTACATATATATATATATATACATGTATTTATATATATATATATGTACAATATACCTAGGAAACCGTACCGACACTTTTTATCCTGTCCATCATGGGGTTTACGCGTAATGCATGTTTCCTTGTGTTCGATTGCGTGTTTGGGGTTTTGATTGTGAGGGGTTGTTCAAATCCTTTGACAGCCCCCGGGTTCCGACCTCGGACAGCCCAAAGAGTAATTTCAGTCCAAAATGGGGATTGCAGCCGGACATGGCCGTATTTGGAAAAAAGCCGTAACAGAATGTTCAAACCTGTAAAGACACACAATTTAGCAAAAAGTATCGCCACGATCATTTCTACATCTTTTTACCATTTTGGTTGAAGTTTCAAGACTTTTGGAGGCCCGGACATTTCAACACCATTTGGAGAGCATCCATCTGTAGGTTTGGTCCGCGACCCCGACAAGAAGGAGGCTTTGCAGAAGCACAATGGAGATGAGGTCTCCCATGTTTCCAGAGCTTCTCAAAACCGCCGAACACCTGCACCATGCTTTTATGACGTGCTGAAGATTGACCGAGCAGCAGAAGGTGAGGGTGGCCAGGGTTGCAGGCTGGTTACATCATCCATATGTATTTTTATATATTTTTGTATATTATATAGTATTTTTTTAGTTGTATAGTATTGGAAATACACAAACACTATTATACACACACACACCGTATATAGTGTATATATATATATGTAGTATATACTATTGTACATTTAAAATGCATGTATGTTTACAATAGTAAATATAAATACAAAAATCATGATAGTAATGGCAATGATAGTCATAAGAATGAATCATGATAGTGATTTGTGCCTGTCTATCCATATATCCATCCATCCATTCATGTATGCATGTATCCGTCGCTGTATCCATCCATGTATCCATCCATCCATCTATCCATCCATCTATCCATGAATCTATATCAAACATGCATCTATGTTTATACATGCACGTAGCATACATTTTTACCCTGCAGGCCGAGATATCAAAGAGGCCTATGTGAAGTTGCGCCGGGAATTGGACCCGGCTCGGTCGGACCTGCGGACAATCGTTGAAGCCTACGAAACGCTGTGCGGGGCTGAGATCGGCATTTGGTTCATAATATGGTGGTTCCAGTACTGGTTATTGCTATTGACTAGTACTACGAATTAGTGGTTAATTTTAGTGATTCATATTGGCCAACAATAGTGATAAATAGCGGTGAATAATGGCTGAAAATTGCTACGAATGGCTACTCATCGTGATGCTATGGTCAATACATGTGGCTTTCCATGGGGGACCCCCAAGTCATCATCCACGGTCTTGGTCTGAGACCGCCGGAGATCTCACGGATTTTTTTGGGGGTCCGAGTTTGACGAACCCCCAACTGAACTGGTGTTGATTCAAAAGCCAAAATGACGCCTGTCAAGTATTCACACAACTGTTCAATTTTTGGGGCCAAGAATTATGGAATTTTGAGGTGGGCCGGACCTGGGCAGATATCTCAGGTGTTTCCAGTCTTGAGGTCAGATCCACTGAAGCGAAATGTTTATGACCACAGACCCGCGCAATTTTGGCACGATGCCAAAAAGGCAGGACTTGTTGAGACCCCGGGACACCTTAGAGCCATGCTGATGTTGATCTTGGTTTGATATTCACCGATTTTTAAAGATACCCTTTATTCATGAACAAAGTGAGATATCCATTTATCAAACGAAATTTGATGGTCAATTTGAATTCCATATCCATCCTGATCCAAAGGATCTTGATATCATACATCTCAATGTCCGAAGGCCAAAGAGCAGAAGGACCGGCAGAAGGACATTCGCCTCACGTTGTGGGTCTTACGACACATCAATGACATCAAGAACGGACGCGTGCGCAGGGTCACAGCCCCAGCTGGCTCGTGGGGTGGCATTCCACCAGGGGTTTACTGTATCCTCCAGTAAAGGAAAATCCCATAAGTAGCTATGGAGGTTTATGGCTGGAAACTGGAAAAATATGTAAAAATCATCTATAAATGGGGTATTTCGAGATTTCCAATTGCAAGGTTTGATTACCAGAGGCTATTTTGAAAGGGCGCAGATCCGCATTTCATCGTTGCGTGCGCAACGTGAGGTGAGGTGCACTGAGAGACAGGCGCAGACACTCATCCGGCAAGCGCCGAATATCTTGACGCGAGTGCGTGGTGCGGACCTCTTGGTCGTAGCTCCCCTTTTTCCAGAGGCCACCTGATTGCCATGGCCATGGAAGCGATATGGATGGGGGTTTCCATCGAGGGATCCCCAAAATGGTTGCTTTATAATGGAACATCTTGTTGAAATGGATGATGTCGGGGAAACCTCCATTTTAGGACACCTCCATTTATTGTGGTAGATGTTCTAATACCGCTGCAGTAAATATGGTACAAGAGGTTTCGACCGATCAGCGTATGCGGTTTGAGATGTCACAAAACAACTCATGAGTCACAGCGTTGAAGATCAGGAAAAGTCCTATGTTTCCAATATTTTCCAAGTAATCAGCGGGAACAGATCCATTGCATCGCCTGTGTCACATCATACCAAGTAGGCAAAAATTGGTCCACACACATCACTACAAAATTGGTGCTTTGTCGCGATATCAGAAATTTCGTCAGCCAATGGGAATTCCAGGACCATAGGCCCCCCCAAAAAATAGTGCCAGCTGTTTTGCCACCAGGTTTTCTCGCTGCAGGTGTGGATTTCCGGGAATCCTCAGCAGCTCAGAAGTGTGGAGCAGATGCTGAAGGAAGCCGCGGAGGAAGCCGATGGCCACCGCGCCCCAGCAGATGGGGTGGTGCTGAAAGTTCCTCCGGTCCATGCCTCGAGGTTGCCGCAGGTTGGGAAAGAGCGAGATGACTTCATTGCGGAGATCAAGGCCTGGAAATGTTTGAATGTCAAGCCAGGATCCTGTTTAGGGGTCAAATCTATACAGCCAGTTGAAGAGTTTAAGACCAATCTCAAATTGATTTCAGTTGACATATATATATATATATATATGGTCTTGCAATCAATCCAAAATCAAGCTAGTAGACATTCTAGCACAGTCAGCTGGATTTTCAAGAATCAAATAGCAGTTCTTGGCTGCAGTTGCTAGGCGAAAACCTTTTCGACGCTGAGCTTTTGTGAAGATCGGATCATCATTCGTGGGGGGCAGGCGGGGCAGGGCAGGATTGGATCTTCGTGAAGCACAAATTTTTGACGTTTTTGGTGTTTTTTTCCCCCATTTACGATCCATTTTGAGGGCTAAGCCCCATTTCAACTACTTGTAGCGGCCACTCCACAGCTTCTCCGAGTCTGTGGCTCCTCTCCCCTGAGTGACCACTTTTTTGGCGGCTGTCTCGAAGGTCCCCATTGCTGTTGCCTGGGTTCAACTCCGAGTGCTGTGGCGTGCTGAGATCACTTGCTACGATGGATCCAAAATGGATGGATGGCAATACAGCTTGTCAGCAGAGCGGGCGCTTCGCGCAAACCCCGAGATGGTGCCAGATCGAGAACCAGATGTGGATGCTTCCATCTGCTATTTAAGTATCTATTTGATTCTTTATGTAGAGAATCACTCTATCCGTTGTGTTAGAATCTGTTGGGGACTTGCTTTGCTGCAACATTCTGTTGTCAAGGGAAGTGCCTGACATTTTTCTGGAGTGGTTTCCATTTGAATCGTTGAGGACGAGGTGGAAGCAATTTTGAGGAGCGAATCCCCTCAAGGAACGACTGCAGAGAGAGCCCTTCACGCTCTAGATGCGATTTTCAGAGGCAGGTTGCACAACGTGTTTGAGTATGTGGAGTATATATTTATATGAATATTTAGCAAATACAATACAAATCCAGTAATGTAATCTGTGCGTAGTTATATCATTTTGAAGACAGCCCCGAATAGCTAGAGTTTTTCCAGCAACATATGTTTTCTTGCCCATAATTTCGACGTCGCAAATCTATACATTCTATTTTTGGGCTGCAAAGGGTTGTCTATTCCTGGGCTATTTTTGGGCACTCCACCAGGCCGGAGTGCAATGAGCTTCACGCTTTTGCGGCTCCTGACCTCAAAGGTGGTTTACCATGCTGTAGAGAAGGACCAGAATATCACGAATCAGTTCATTGTGACTCTGGTGAGGCAGGGCCCGGCAAGGGTTTTGGCAAGCACGGGGGCCTTTGGGGATGTTTTCCCAAAATGGCACGAGGACCGAGGAACATGATGACCATTTTCTTATAATTTTTGGTCCCTGGAGATGATCCACTGCTGTGAGGACCTGGTCAAAATGCAACCTGCAACGGCCACTGTACGAGTTCCACAAGAATTCTCTGCTCACGATTTTGTGGAAAGTCCCACACATGATTTCGCAGCTGCCGCAGTGGCAGAACAATTTCGAAGGATTCCTCAGCACGATGATCCCGACAGGCCGGTGGGTCTCCTGGCAAGTGTTGTTCAACACTCCGGGGTCTCAAGTGAGAGCATGGCTGCTGACGGTCTTGACCTCGGCGGCGCAGCAATCCAACTGTGGAGTGGACGAGAAGTGGTGCCACGACCACCACATCTGTTGTTTCATGCTGCACTACGCCTGTGGCCGTTCCTTTCATGTGGATGATCAGCATGGTATTTGCAGACGGGAGCTCGTTTGGATTCCAAGTCCAGCTGTGCAACAGCAACACATGCAGCCACCGGTGTATGTGCCTGCGGCGAAGGTGCCTGCGGCACAGGCGCAGTCCACGACCTCCAAGGCAAAGCCTCCCACGCCGCCAGAGCCCACCAAGACCAAGGGTCCACCACCCGCGGCGCCTGCGCCTGCGGCCGCGCCTGCGCCCGCGCCCGCGCCCGCGCCGCCTCCCGCCGCGCCGGAGGCGCAGGCGGAGCGGCGGAGGTCGGCGTCGGCGTCCCGGTCGCGCTCAAGGCCGCTGGCGAAGATTTCGGTGAAGGCCAGACTCGACACTGGCTGATGGTTTCAGCATGAGTGTGTCTGAAAATTTGGAATCCCATGGTATACCCCAAAATGAGAATTCCAAGTGGGAAGATGGTAGAATCCATGAAATTTGGGATAGCCGATTTTCGGACTGCATGTAGTATTTTCAAAGCTGGCCTTTATGGCTATGATCAAGTGTAGTATCTGTACACTATAGAAGAAACCAACTGTGACTGCAGGGGTTGACATGANGGGTTGACATGAACGCTCCCTCTGCAGGCTTCTTTAGCCCCAAGTAAAACAGGTGCCTGCTGCTCCGCAAGCAGGTTATGAGCCCAAACCGCACCTCTCAGTGCTGAAACATGGCGCATCGACGAGGTCGCAGTGAGCCAGGACACCGTGAAGGGCATCCATCTGAGAATGTGGATGAGCAGGTGAACCCTTTCTGGTCTCAACGGGTACAAGTTGCAGCGAGAGTGGAGGGACTT
>BGPT01001124.1:115520-120520 GCA_003297045.1 Symbiodinium sp. clade C Y103
CCTTCGACCTTTGCAACAGGAGGATCGACGTCAATGCCATCTTCGGCAACTACACAGGTGACAGGGACACCATCAACGACATTGGCACCATCAAGTCCTACTCCAGAACCTTTGCCGACGACTTCAACTACAAGCGTCGCGGGAGAAATGGGAACAGCCAATGAGGTGCCCAATGAAGTGGAATCTCCTGAAACACTTCCAGTACCTGCAGGGCATGGTACGATGGCTGCACCTGTACGTGATGAAGGAGTGGGAACAAATCTACCCGTTCCAGCAGAAGCAGAGCCGTCTGAAGATGAAGATGAAGGAGAAGGCGGTGATGGATCTGGAATACCACTGGAGGTGCAGCATGGATGGAGAGTTGCTGCTAATCTTCCTGGTCCAGATCAACCAGTGGAACCGGCTCCGGAGGGGACACTTGACCCTTTGCCTGTGGCATCGTCTACAACCTCCGCAGCAGCCGCAATAGAAAATCCAGGAGCAGATCGAGAGGACCGAGATGTACCTGAAACACACCCTGGAGAAGATCAAGAGGAAGAAACTCTTCCGCATCCAAGGATCCATCAAGATCCACAACATGAAGCTCCTCCAGGGGATCGTCGAGACGCATCGAGGTCTCGATCGCCAATCACGCCACCAGAGGTACAACCAAAAAGAATGCCGAGGCCTTCAAGTATCTCAACAACAACGGTGGTGGCGGTGAGAATCAACGGCACCTTGGTGGGATGGTTCCTTTATCGGGAACCGGAGACTCGCCGAGACTATGCCGCAATGGTGCTGCGCGTGGTGAATGGGATCTTGATGNCACCTTGGTGGGATGGTTCCTTTATCGGGAACCGGAGACTCGCCGAGACTATGCCGCAATGGTGCTGCGCGTGGTGAATGGGATCTTGATGAGTGGCGATACTACGGCCACCCCGTCTACTACGGCACCATTAACAATGGCACCTGAAGAGCCGCAGGATGAGCCCACGGGATGACTTTGACGAGTACGGGGGCATCACTATAAGACGGCCGAGACCTATGGGAAGCCTTGGGCCTATGGTAGCTAGATTTTTCTGGCCATGCGCAACGGCCCAATTGATGGCAGCCTAGGGGAGTGCATCAAAGATGCTACTCAATGGCATTTTGGCCATCCAAATAAGAGCACAAGCCTCGAGGCAAACTGCGATGACCTTCGCAGAGCCCTTTTTTAGGCTAGTGAGTGGCCTCCTTCCTTTGGTTTGGCAACAAGGTGCCAAAGGGGGAGTGCATGTAGTATTTTCAAAGCTGGCCTTACAGGCTATGATCAAGTGTAGTATCTGTACACTAAGCATGAAACCAAAGACACAACTGCAGGGGTCGATCTGACTATTCCCTCTGCAGGCTTCTTTAGCCCCAAGTAAAACAGGTGCCTGCTGCTCCGCAAGCAGATTCAAATTGAAGGAATGGTAATTCTTGGGGTCTCAAGTGCTCTAAAACCAGGAATTTCCAAAGGTTGGCCCTGCACTGGCCCGAACACCAGATTAAACTGCAATTTCCTAATCATTAACTCCGATTGTTGAGGTAAAAATGGGTATGGATGGGTAAAAACGGGTACCTATGGGTAAAAGTAGGGAAGATATTGTGCCTCACGTCAATGACATCAGGCCAATCAGAAGTAGCTGGCTAGGGTGAAATCCCTTCTGAATTGTCCACTTTTGATTGGTTGACGTTGGCTAAGGTTGGTTAATGTGGGTTCATGTTGGTGAATGGTGATTATCATGGTGTGTTTAAATTCTGTCCATCATCGCTTTTAGGAAAATCTGGGAAGACTTGAAAGCCATCCTGAAGCTGCTGCGAACGAGGCACCACTGCCAACTCTTATCCCTGCAGCTGCTGGACATGCCGAAATTTTGCAAAAGTGAAAGAGATTGAGTTCGCAGTAAGTATGGCATGTTTCTTATAAAGAAAAGGTTTGAGCTCTTCTAGGATGTAAGTAGTTTCGATTTGTGATTTGTTTCTACATTCTACACCTACGTTCTGCTTCACCATACCTTAGGAATTCGAAAGTATACATGAGGAACATTTTTCCAGGTGTGGTAAAAGATGAACCTGGGCTATCTCCAAAAAATCATCAAAGTCGACGGGATCTCCAAAGAAACAAGTGGAAGCACGCAACGCGTGCGTCGCAAAGAGCGGCACGTCGCATGTTTTCCACCGGATGAGTAATGCAGAATAGGGTATGTATGGGCATATAAGTATAATGTAAATTTATATAATTTTATATATGTTAATCTATTTATAATCTAACTCTATCTATGGAGTTGTTTTTGCTCCCTTGTGCCGCCAAAAAAAAAGAACAACATCCGGCAACAAAAATGCCAGAAAATGCCATATCCATGGGCAATTTCATTGACCTGAGAGGCTCCGCCCAAACATCAGCAGGGGCACGTCACATCCATTTCCTTCATCTCTCCCATCTTCCCTGAGCAGCAACAAAGGGATCTCAAAAAAACCCATGGTGGATTTCAGAATGCCAATAACTGACCTTACCTTTGGAGGTTTCAGATTTCAGATGACTTCAGTATCTTCCCATCTCCAATTCTTTTGGGATTCCTGGCATGGACTTCATGGGATGAGCCAAGTGACGACTCGTGAGGTTGTTCAATTGGTTTCTGAGACCTGCCACGTGCCGTGACGCTTGATGGCCCATACACTGTGAAGGCAGCAACAAAGAACAGCACAGCAGCAGGAATCAACGAACATAACGAAAGGAACGAGAAGAAGAAGAAGAAGAAGAAGAAGAAGAAGAAGAAGCTGAAGAACAACAACATGCACCGCAACGACGATGATGACGAGGACGAGGACGAGGACAACTGGATGGTTGTAGCTTAACATCATCATCCTATGTTGTGATATTTTTGTTGGGAGATGGAGCCATTCTATGGAACAACCCTACAGCACATCATTTCTCACTTACTATTTGGTTAAAGAGGGAAAAAGCACTTACCCATAGCCATGGAAAACCACCATCTTTAATGGGTAAATCACCATGAATCTTCTATAAATGGGCCATGTTCATCCATTTTCCATGGCGAACTGTTAGTCATAACCAGAGGGTGCCCACTGGGCTTGCTGGAGCCCATGGCTTCCGGGGACGTGGCCTTTGCCGGACTGCTGCTTCTTGAAATCCTCATAGGCGGGAAGGCCTCCAGCAGGCCGCAGCTTGGCTGAGTTGTTGGAACTCGATGGGCCGTGGCTTCCATAGCTTTCTTCAGTTTGTAGAGGGTGAGCTATCCAAGAAACTCATGCGGAAGAAACATGAACCACCGGCAAAAAGTTCATCACATGCTATCTATTGGCATGAGAAAATGATAGAAAATGCATAACTGGCATAACACATTTGCAGCAGATCAACCAGAAATCATTGATGACTTGCAAACCATCCCAACTTAATCAGATTCGCAGCACGCAGTACGTTGGCACACCACCTATTGGCTAAACATTAATATGGATGCTCAATGCTCGTGGGTAGGAAACACAGCTGGCAGCTGGAAAGGGCAATTGACCCCTCTTGATCATCGGAATATTCTTGCGATGTTCCATGGGCAAGGGGGCTGGCAGTTGAGATTTTGATCAATTGAACATACGTTTGAACATTCATCTGATGGGATTCCCCTCGCATAAGGGTTAGAAATTCCATGCCGGTGTGCAACGGCTGGAGCGATCCACTTTTTACCATTTGGGATATCTGGGGCCATTATAGTGTGTTACAATGTCTCAATGCTCACAGCAAACTGGTTTATGCTTGGGTTTCCCCCATGGTATATCGTGCCATCATGATAAACCCCAGCGCAATCGAATGTATTTCCATTTTCCACGACCAGCTGTACGATTTTGGTCGTTGGCTGCCGTGTCTGCGCGGTCAAATCACCGCACGGATCACGAGCCACGGTGCAGGCGCGTGGTCTGGGCTCCAGTTTTGAAGTAAACCACATCGCTAGGTTCAGTGCAAGAAGAACTCACATAGGAGATTTTGACCACCTGAGCGCGTCAGAAACATTCATAAACTGGGAGATACCCTTTCAAATTGCAAGTTGCACAGCGAAAATCATGATAACCATGGTCATCCGCATGGGACTGAGAAGTGTTGGGCATTCAAAGGTTGTTGATGCATGATGTAATTAGTGACCAACCTGGCCATGCAGATACCCATGGTGGGTTGCATCATCCCAAATCCCAAGGGAAACGCTTTCAAGCTTCAACTCAGTGTTGAATTGGAGGTTGTGCGAATTAGGATGCACAAACGAGATCGGCTCACCCTTTCCACAAATATATATATATATATATATATATGTAGGTCAAAGAGATGCGCCCTCCTCCAGAACAAGAAGTCACAGAAAAACAACCCAGCATGAATGACGCCAGTTCTGATTGATTGATGTGCTGGGCCCAATTTTGAATTTGAATGATCCAATGCTGTTGTTTGCAAGTCTGGGCTTTGTAAACTAATGAACCAGGCGTCTTCAACCTGGTCGGGCATCGGAACACAGAGAAAATCAATTGGACATACAAGTAGGAAGGCACCCAAAATGTGGAAGGCCTGTGCAAGCAACATGCACTGTGTGCACTGCATCAGGAGGAAGAACAACTAGCAAACAAAAGATGTGTGTTCCTGGTGCTACACCCCAACTCCTTCAATACTTTCCTTTTCCTATCTCTCTACATCTCGAATCTATGGTTTCAAATCTCTTCAAGCACGTCCATGTTAGGTTCGATCAGATGGATAGTCTAACGTTGTTTTTGCCAACTTCCGCCGACGCGTCCATTGCAAGGCACCCAATCTTCCACCTTGATCTTGTGCCCACCTCCATGCCCCACCCGATACTCCATCTGGTAGAAACAGCCTGGCTCAGCCAGTGACACCTCAGTGCCGGCTTCACATTTTGAGACACATGTTGGGAAAACTCACCAATTTTTATTTTGAAGATGTGGTCTTGCATGTCTATAAATCCCGTGGCTGATCCTGCTTTTCTCCA
>BGPT01001124.1:125520-138461 GCA_003297045.1 Symbiodinium sp. clade C Y103
AATCTAAAAATGATGTGAGAACACAATTTTTGGGAACTTTGACTGACACATCTTAACACATCTGACAGTTTCTATTCGGTCCCCTTCCTCAAACATGTTCCAATGGCCTTGTTCCCGTCAACTTCCGCCGTTTTCCATCGCCCAGTGGCATTCACCGTGTCTGTTTCGAGAATGTCCACGTCAAAGGGTTCCTTTCCCAGCGAGCAAATAGACAGCGTCAGCGGCGCGGCCATGGCGAAAAGGTGGAGATGGGCCGAGACAAAGGGCCAAAAGATTGAGCCTGTCAAGCTGCTCAAACACAGGTGCTTCCATTATCCCATGTGTGTCTATCTGTATGTGTATAATATACAAAAAATATATACTTATATAATTTTGTTTGTACATGCATGTATGCATATATTGTGTGTCAATGTATATGTTGCAGCACAAGGATTTCAAATCGTGGAATGCAATGAATCAGAATGGAGTGGAATGGACATGTCGGGACATGACCAATGCATGTGCTGTATATTAAACCCATATGTTAACTGGAGAAGTTTCAACTATGGTCAGCACTTCAAGGCTGCTCAACTTCAAAACAATTTCACAGGAAGTGGTCAAGTCATTCTTTTTGACTCCAGAATCTTGACCTGGAACCCAAATGGTGCCTTCCTTGATGATTTCGAGTGTCTTACGTCAATCCCTTTCTGGACTAAGTGTGAATGTCCCCATCCTTTCCAATAAATCTGGTCTTGGGAAATTCGCCCAAAATAGGCTTCACAAAATTCCAGTCCGGGTGTTCACATCGTCACATCTCTGGAACACTCAAGGGGCAGTGCTGCAGCATTTGATCGTCTCTGTGGAGGATGTGATGGTTGATGGGGAAGCTGGTTGCTGTGCTGCGTTTTTCAACCCTACGGCTACGACAATATCCTGTGGATGCACATCCTTTACAAATCAACTGAGGTGGGGAAGTTCCAGCCATCATCTAATTACAGTGAGAGTCGTATACTTTTTTTCAGATCGCCATCCCCAATTCTGACGGAAAGTGATGTACATGGGTTTCTCTGACAATAGGGTACCCCATTCCATCCACTGCTGACTCATCATTGTTTCCACCATTCTCCTCCCGAAAACTTGCCTTTTTATTGGGGGTCTCCCCCATTTTCAGCAAACCTATCTTCCGGCAATTGAACATAGCTGTGTAAAATCCATGAAAAAACACTATTTTTTCCTGGATAAATCATTTATGGGCTATTATAAATGGGCCATTTCCATTGCAAAATGCCAAAATTTGCCAGAGGGAAAGGTGGGTGAATTTCCCCATTTTCAGAATAACGAAGATCCCACCTTCCATAGGATCGTTCCCTTCATCTTCGTAGTAGTCCTGGCGGCTCGTTCCACGAGGATCACGAGGCGTGACACGTGGTGGTGTTTCGGACCATCGTTTTGCGGGCAATACCCTCTGGTAAACTAATATACAGTAACTATGGAAAATCACCATTTTGAAGGGGAAAATCCACCATAAATGGTCCTTTTTTTATAGCTATGTTAGTTTACCAGAGGCTACAGGGGATGGAAGCTACAATTTGCAAGTGCCTTGTCAACTCGTACAATGGTAAAAGTTGGGAACGGAAGTGCAAAAGATATGCACACCCGTACACCAAACACGCCAACACACAGAGAAATACCCATAGATACATATGGACACATGGATTTTGAAAATAACTTCCTACATATCGCACAAACACAAACATAAATGTCATCTGGCCTAGTAAAGAAACAAACATTTTTTTACATAGAGGTAACTGGATTAAAGGAGCGACGTAGAAAGAACAGCATGCTCTTGGCCCTTGGCCACCCCGATGACTCACTGATCAACAGGAAGCGGGGATAGTGATACCCCGGAAGATTACTGATTACTCCTCATGATTTTCCTGCGGGAAAATGATGGGCTTCATACCTCAGCATTCGTTTCAAGTAGGTTTGTCCAAAAAGTCTTTTGGAAGGGGACATTCACCAATCCAGTGGTTTATGGTCATTTTCCGCACTAACCTGGCCATATGTTGTAGCAGTGTCCATTTGTTGTTTGTTGAAGCGCATCCTCCACCGTCATACACGCCCAGTTTCTTACTGGTGCTAAACGTAGGGAATGGGGGGAATGACCCAATCAAAACTATTCTATAACAATCATTCTGACCCCCCATCCCATACATCACTTATAAGCATATCAAAACCATAAGTCACCCATGTTTTTGTTGGTGAAATTTCGTGGGCTCAATCACATTAAATCACCATTTGACTTGATGAATCCCTATCTTTCTTGCTTAACCAAAATCAATCTCCCAACAAAACTCATTGTTCAGAAGACAGACAGCCCCCCTCAGTTTTCCAAGGCTCTTTGCTGGAGACTTCTCTGATCCTATTAATCTTCACCAGAACCTCAGCGAAATGGTGAACACGCAGCTCCTTGGCTATTCTGCAAAAAAAGGTGAGTTGCGATTGACGTCAAACCAGAGAAAACCCAACATTTCTTGGGATGGCAAATGTCTTGATGATGGAAATGTTGGGTTTAATCACCATTAACCACTTTGATCATTAACCGTTAACATCCATTAACCATTTCTCGACGTTCGTGTCAGTTTTTGTTGATTTTAAGTGTCCAATTTTTGGGAGTCGATAACTTTGACCCATCACCATTTGGGTATGGCCCGGTATGGCTGTCTCCCAGTCATGGTCAGCTCACCGTTTTGGGTCAATCCCATTCAATCCCCATGGTTTTTTGGGGCTGATTGGCTCCCATTGTTTCCATGACATCACTACATTATCTCTAGATCCCACATCGATACGAAAACCCTCCGAAGTTCCAAAAACATCCCTGGAGAGGTTCATAGAAACATGGCCAACTTTGGATACCCCAACAAGAACAAGTTCATTTTAAATGCGATTGCGGCAGTACGTATATGTCATCTCTTTCTCTCTGTCTGTCTCTCTCTCTCTCTCTCTCTCCAGCGCCATCCCAAGGTTCAGCTAAAGCTGAGGTCGTATATGTCATCAAAATAGCTATTTTTTTCATATATATATATGTAATATTATATATTCAAATTACTATAAAACAACCCATTGACCAACCACTCCCCAGCACGTTGGCCCATACTCAACTATGAATAAACATTTTGATAAAACCCTAGATGTCATGATACCATGTGATCTATCCCATGATTCCGCAACCATTTTCCCGTTGAGCGTTGACCCCCTGGGCGCAGCCAACTGGGTTTCTCTTCTTATCCAAACGCATTGCGAAGATCATCAACGCCTCAGCTGTAGGTCAAACAATTCCTGTCATTGCGTTCAAATCTGATTGGGAATTTGAACAAATATGGGAATTTTCTATAATATTCTAATGGCATCTAATGGCAAAGTAGTGATATAATGGGCACATACATGGGAATACAATGGGATATACAACCAGCTAACATATATGTAGTTGCAAGGTGGCACCCCATAATCCCCATAGAGTCCGAAAAAGAACTGTTGGTTGGTTTCCAACGGATGGTTATAACTTGCAACTAGATGATATGGTTTATGGTAGATATGTCTATAATTAATGGGGTTTATTTTCCAACATGTATGGACTATTTGACTACATGTGGGTCGTTCTGGGTGTACATGTTGGTATTCCATACATATCATACATGGAACATTGGGGTATGTGGACATGTAAGAAAATATGGCTAGGCCTAAACCGACTTGTATGTACATCCCACTTAGTAAGTGGTTAATATTTACGCTAGCTGATATAGGTGGGTTTGATCCCATATACAACTGGCTTTAGGGTGGTTACTACCCACTGGCTGACTGGGATGCGCCCCACGTACTCATGATAGGTCTGAGGTAGCTCTTAGATAGATCTTGGAAAGGTTTCCGTCTCCTCTGAAAATGGAAACAACAGAAATTGAGGTCCTGGAAGCTGATTTTGGCACTGGGGCATCACCATTTTTTTGGTGTCCCTGGGGATTTCACCCCCTTCAAGGGGACCCTGGAAAATGATGGCCGCTTCAAAAAAGCCCCGGCGGGTTGTTGGTGATATGCCCTGAAAAAGAATCAACACAATCATTATTGGTAGGGTCACCGAATTGAAGGGGTTGGTTGAATCCCCATGAATAGCATGTTGTTGAAAACGCGTTTGCCAGGACCCACGATGAATCAAGTCTACTTAGTGGGTGCAACCGAGTTAGTAGGTGGTTAATAACCCACAGTTTTTTTTCCGCTCCTGTTGCTAGGGGTATATCCCTTATGTAGCTGGGCTGCCACATTATTTTATAATGGCCACTGAGTTACCAAACAATGCAGTCAAACGTGGTTCTCTGGCGATTCTGGGCTTTTCACATGGGTTATTCTTTCGCCGTGCCAAGAGACAAATTTCATCAGCATAACCGCGAGGAAAAAAATAGCACCGCCTCAGCATTTGAGGAATAGCAATGGATAACCCATCCGCCAAAATTGTCCTACGATGGGACATGAATGGAAATGATTGGAATTTGAGGATGGGTTATATAATTAGATGCGTAATCCATTGATATATACATAGGTGTAACTAACATTGTAACAGGAAATTGCATCTAACTATTCCACAGCATACAACTTGGATGTCAGAAGGGAGGTGTAAAAAAAGCAAAAGAAGCCGAACATACCCATACTGGGCCCATACCCCTAAAGCATAGGTCCTCTTTGGCCAAGATACCTCGGGTGAGCCATGCCGAATCCTAGCGGTTGACAGGTCCACAGGTCCATGGTCCAGCATCACATAGCTAAGAACTTGGCGAAGACTCGAACATGTGGACTTTTTGAACGGAATGGTGTGTCAAGAGCATGATGATGATGATGATGATGATGATGATGATGATGATGATGATGATGATAATGATGATGGCAATATAACTCAGAGTGTCCCACAATTTCAGTCTGGCTGGCAGGCTTCTACAGCATTCTACTTGGTGGCGGTGGCATTCTTTTGCATGTGGCAGCCGCGGCCAAAGTTGAGAGATCCCACATAGTAGCCGTTGATTTAACATGATTAATTACAATTTGTAGATGATTTTCCCACGAACACCTCCATTCTCCTTCATCTACATGGGATTTCGCAGCAGTCTCTGCAGCTACAAGCCACTAGCATGGCAGCATCATGATCTGAACATTTTGCAAACAAAACCAGAAAGCAATCTCCAGTGGTTGATTGGAACCCCCCAAAGGTTTGCTTCAAAAGCACCAACATTGGCGAGGTGAGGGTCCAGAAGAGTTGACACATGACACAGGTTGACACCTGCAGCCATCAACTACTCGGGCTCCTCCACCATGTGCCGAAAGCCTTCCGGGCTAAAGAGCCGCAGGTCCGCCTCGGATGGGAGGCGAACAATGGGATGGGAATGCATTGGAATATGCAAACATTCTACTTATAATGGGCTTTAGCCATATTACATGTTCATTCATCTTCCCATCGGGTATGGTATAGATATGTAAATATATCATTACACCCTCCGGAAATCCAACATGGCAATGGAAAAGCACCCACCTATAGATAATTGTCCCATTAAGATCCCAATATTATAGAGGATTTCCATCATTTAACGGGGTTTCCCATGGTTTTCCCGTCATTTATATATAATATCTATAGGGGATTTCCCAGCCAACCTTGTACATTTGGGTGTCCCCGTCTCGGGGCTGCAGCCCAGCTACATTACACAGGTTCAGCTGAAAGCCTTCAACCAACAACTGACGCGCAGCAGGCATCGCCTCGATCGGGGATGATTCAGTCGCTCAAGGGACGTTACTTGGGGGTACAGTTGGGAGTATCAATGACCTCCAACAGTTGGTAACTTTGGTAGTATGCTCAATCAGGCCTCAGGGTTATAAGATGTTATCAGTATGGTACTGCAACAAATACTGTAGCAGTATGGCAAATTAGGGGGAACTGCACCCCCAAGTACGGGTTGATAAATGTTGCTAACCAGTGGAATGGTGTCCTGAAACCATGAGCTTCACAAACGCATAAAATAGAATGTGTAAATATGAATAAATACACGGCGTGAAGTTTCATGTATACATATATATATATATATACAATGTATGTAGACCTTCCCTCGAAGCCATGGACACCAGGGATGCATGAAGAAAATTGATGGTTTCGACCCCCCCAAAGAATGTTCTCACTGATCAGCGTCCCCATGGCTGCGTATCTTATCATACTTGAAACATATTGAAACCACCATGCCTAGCTGAATACCCTCAGGGGATCCAACATACCTGCGAAATCCCCGAACTCAATTGGCATTGAAAAATGGGAGAAATGATCGAACTATAGCCGGAGAGATTTTCCAGCAAACCATATTTGATCCCAATATTGTTCTAAGGTTCTAAAGCTACTTTTGCATGTATATAAGATACAGAACAAGTACAACCATATGCAACCATTTTTTTTCGACCACATCATGCTGCGGAGATTCACATTGCAACAACTTGCAGGGTTGATCATAAGTTTTTGAAATTGAACTGACTCTAACATGTTCCCAAGTGTCACCCATTTGCAAGACTTGTTTCCATTTGACATACAATCTTTAACATACGAAGATTTGATACTTCGACATTCTAAAAGTATCTTCAGCAGGACGGAGCAGCAAATTATTCTTTCCACCGAATAAATGTCCACTTTAAATTAATGCCTACTTTCACAAACCATGTCAAAACATTGCCAACCTTAGATTCCTAGACAAAAAAATGTCAGCTGGTTCCCCCAGCAACACGCCGTGATTTCGCTAAGCCCGCCAGGAATTGCGCAACACTTATGATGGATTGATCCCCATATCGTTGATCAAACCGCGTGAAAAACCACCATGTTTGGTAACCATAAATAGGTGGTATAAACCATCAAAATATAGGTGGTTTATTATTGTTTTACCCACATTACTTTGCTTCCAATGCTTGTTGGTTCAGCCACCGTTTTTTTTTTTTTACCATGATTTTGTGGATATGAAAAACCGCCGTTGATGGTGAATTCCCTAGGTCATCAGTCCATGACCCATGGCGGCCTCTGCGACTGGAGCTGCGCCATCCAGTGACCTAGCAGCTACATACCATCAGGAGGTCAGCAAAGCTGAACTAAGGTGCACGGAACTGGTGTTTATGAACATGAATCAACGGAACACATATCGAAAGCAGCGGGTGATTGATAGAGCATGATGTAGAAGGCAAGATTTGGAACATTTAGGCAAAGATATCGAAAGAATAAACATCTACCAGCCACATCCAGCCACAAAGTACGGGCAAATTCTATCCATGGCAAGGACCCCAAAAATATGACAAACCCAGCAAAATGTGAAGCAATCATAGGCCATTTTTCTGGTCCTGTCATTCCTGGATGTTCCGAGGCTTAGCTTAGCGAAGGCACAGGAGCAGCATTGATCATTGAAACCCCAGGTCTTTCTGCTTAAGCCAAAACAACACATCTCATGACGGGTCCACCAGACCACCAATTGCATATATGTGTACAGTGTATGTATACATGTATATATATGCCACATGCCACCAGCCACTTAATATCATTTAATGAGGGTTTGTCTGAAAATGAGGTACAGCATTGTATAGCATGGTATAGCCATCGCGCTATGCCATGGCTATTCTACTAAGGAAGCCAGGCCAAAGATGGCGTCACCTGAGCACCACACATGATTTTTCTGGACGCGTCACCTGAGGCAGCTGCAACCAACATATATCGTGCATTGTGGGATCCACGAGCTGCGACAGCTATGACAATCCCTACTTCCCAAGCATCCGGGGGCCAACAACATACATCTCGAGTCCGAAAGGTTTGGATCCCGGTCCCACGTGTCCAAAAGTTTGACCATAGTCAAAGATTCAAAGCTGAAAGCCAGCGGAAAATGCATTCATCCTTGGTAATGATTTTTTGAGGGACAAAGATGGCAAATCGATTCCCTTGGTCACGTGCCATGGTCCGCTCCCATTCCCAGGGTGGAATCCGGACTTTTGGGACGAAACCCACCCCTTCATAAAATTCAACCCAATATGTCAGGGATGGGAATAACATGACATAAGACTTGACTGAACAATAATATAACAACCTGGATCAAGGACACCAAAAAAATACATCAAACATGTTCCCTACACACTACACAAATAGCAGATTTCCCGTTGGGAAAACAAGACATCATCTTTAGCAAATCCAGGATTGTCAAAGTTTTCTCATTAAGACCCGCATTTATAGTGGATTTGCCTATGATGTTCCCATGATTTTCACTGAGGCCCTTCCTTCCCGGCGTTCCAAAGTCCCACCTGAGATCTCCCCATGCCCAGGACGGGGTCATCCGTGGGGCCATGGGTCTGAAGCAAAAGTCGCCGGGGCGAGGAACCACTCGGGATGAGTTGGGGCTTCAACTGTCGAATCTTAGGTTTATCTATAGGCCGAAAAACTCAGTGGAAAGGGATGGGACGAGATGGCAGTACGTTCCCAAAAAGGAAATTGACAAATATCCCTCAAAGCCATATATCTTGGCATTCATTTCAAAAGGATAAGCACTTGACACCACCACAGCATTGTTTCTGGAGCCAAACGCAGCGGTTGCCAGCAGATGGGCATCATGTAGACTTTGAGGAAATATATGGCGTTGCGTTGCAAATAAGATGTGCATACTCGAGCGAACTATTATAGTAATTAATTATTGTAATCCTCCATTTCACTTGATTCATGTCTCATGCAATAATATATTTACAGTCCCCAAGTCATAGATTGTGCCCACAGACATCTTAAAACATCTTTAGTACATGGATGTGAGGTTGTCTTGCATCCTGCACTGGACCAAGACTTCCATAAGATCATGGTTGGGATGCAATGCTCGCTGCCATTGATCCGCTGCCATTTAGGGTAATGTGATAAACCATGATAAACCCACTAATAAACCCACATTATATTTTGGAGATTGTTTCTTAATTGGGTTTACCACACTGTACAGTTTTCAATCGCTTCCATCCCAACTTCTGACCCATGCCCACAAACTCAAAGATGGTTGACTCAACAAGCGGGGTCCCATTTTGACCCATCCACATATCGTGACTCACCTTGCAGACCCCACCAAAAAGGTACTCCTGCGAAATATCACTCAGACTTCCACTTAGCCATGCTGAAATCAACCGTCGCAAGATGAACAAACAACAAAACGAACACTAATCCGTCAAAACCCTCCAGAAACCAGGTGGTTTCAAAATTTGCTCTCTGATAATCTTCACATCCGTTGCAAAAATATCATGATCTAGAAACCAAGGTGGTTTCAAAATTTGCTATCTAATCTTCACATCCATTTCAAATGTATTTTCATGATTCGTTGGATTGGTTTAAGGGAAATTTTACAGGAAACCCCTATATTTCATGGGAAAATCCATGGTTTCCTGTAGATGTTCCCTTCAACCAATCCAATGAATGATCTTACCCGCCAAAAATATCGACCAGCTATTCCTCGGTGGACTTTCGTAGCGTTCCGAAGGTTTCCAGCTGTTTCCTGGCGCTGTACCGCCGACTTGCTCCAAAGTTCGGTCGATGGTGAAAGATCTGGATTTAACCAGCAAAGTGCCCTCTGGTTATTTAACATAGCCATGGAACATGGTTAATTTTGGATGATTTTCCCATTAAAACCTCCATTTATAGGGGATTCTCCATGGCTATGTTAAATAACCAGAGGGTATAGGAATTTCGTGGGATATGACATGGGGATGTTCTAGGAATCATATGGAATTTCTGACCCTCCTGTGTCATCCACGATTGCAATGGAAAATCATAGGAAATGTCTTTTACAAATGATGGTCCCATACAGTAAATAAAAAAACTTCACTTAGAGAGAAGTTCCCAGCTAGCCATGTTTGATGACAGCGGAGGACAAATCCTCGCAATCATAAATTGCAAATATATCATATCTTCATCTATCTTCATTTAATCTCCTATCATTTGCAGTATTTATCACATGTATATCGCTATTGAAAATGGCCATTCATGGTTGATTTACCTTCTAACAATGGTGATTTTCCATAGGTATGTTAGTTTACCAGAGGGTACTTCATATTTCCGTGACCTAGGCCCCTTATCTCGCCGCCTGCCTTCGACCATCCGCTTCGTCGAGCCATTGGTCACCGACTTCCCGCTCGTTGATCAGGTTCTGCCAGCCCTTCCAGCCTTGAGCCCGGGCTTTGCAGGGGGTGAACACCTATATACCATCATTTACCTACGGGAATAAGTATGCTTAAAATATAGTATAGTTGATGGATGTTGACAATGATTATTCATGGCTCTGATTGGGTATGACTATGAGATTCTAAGCTCCATAAGTTGGGATATAGCCCCTGCAACTGTGGTGACATATAAGTCACACAAATTGTGGAACTGCATCCCCAAGCATGTTCTCTGGGGTTGAAGAAAGTGAGGAAAAAATTGGGTGGAGTATAGTCCCGCAAGAGAAACACAAGGGCCTCAAGCGAAAAACGTCTAAATGAGAATACTGGAATTTCTGGCTGATCTATAGACGATATACCATTTTGCGAGGATATGTTCATCCTTGATAAATCTCCTATGGAGGTACAAGACAACCATCAACCATCTTCGGTTGCTACAAGGTGTAGCCGGGAACGTTGGGCTACACCAGCGGAAAGAAAGCAACCTGAAACTCAACGTTGGTAATGGACCCCATCCCAAAACAATTGGCACACGATTGGACGATGAAAAAGTCTTCAGGATTCCCCTATGATTATTGGTAAAAACCATGATTCTCTGTAGATTTTCCGTTTGACCTGTTTCGTCATGCCAGGGGATGGCCCACCGTCTGGCCCTTTTTGCTCAAGTTCGGAGGTGAAACTCTGCCTTCAGAAGGAAACAATCCCAGAACCTACTACCCTCCAGCAATCAAACATGGCTAGCTGGGCAATCCCAGAAGAAAATGGAGGTTTTAATGGGCAAATCATCTGCAACTATCTAAAAATATAGATTCTGCATGGCCATGTTTGATTACCGGAGGGTATGATTTTGGGACCAACCACGGCACACTTTCTGGTTAAACACTATCTCTCAATGCGGATTGGAAGAAAAATGAATATGTGCTCCAATGTAGGCTTTCTTGGCCAGGGAACCCAGCTATACCCAGCTGCTTTACAGCCATGAAGTTTCCTGTGATCCAAAATGCTCCCCATTTGGTCCGGATAGTTATCACATGTTCACATGTTATCATATGTTTTCATATTCCTTTCCTTCTCCTGCCTTAGTGGCCTTGCAAGAAACCAATGCGCATCCCGTGGCTCGGTATGCCCAGGCGCCGGGCTTGGGATGCCTTTGGGGATGAACCCATCGATGATGATCATTGTCATTACCACCTCTTTTTTATATGATAGTATAACCATGTAACAAATGGATTACAAATGGATCGTATGGATCGTATGGATCGTATGACTATGTAATATTATAGACTGTATACTGGTATGACCCCCTGCATCACCTCCCAGGGGTCCGTTCGGGTGAGACCTCGCTGGACGCGGAATATGCTGACGGCGTTTTCGCCGGAGCCGCAGACCAGACGGTCAACTCAGAGACGAAGAGTTCGTAGATCCGATCGTTTTGGGCCTAGCGCCAGGAGTCGACTGCCATGGTCACCATCTCCAAGGGGTGCTGCATTTGGGATGGAGACAATAGCGCCCGATCTCCAATGATTGTTGAACAAGTATCATGGCAGCCCATCCCAAGTTGTGGATGATGTAAAATATTGTAAAATGAATCCCTCTGCGTTTTCTCAACTTTGGATGGTGACATTATAGAGCATCTGAAAACAGGGGAAAAACGTAGTCGGCCAGGGTGCAAGTCTCCACAAAGCATGATTCAGGGTTTCTGTTGTTGCTGTTCATTACGTGAAGAGGAGGGAAAAAAACAATACTATCGATTATGTTTCTAAGTATCATGAATCATGAGCATGAAAGTCATCAGTACATGAGGGTTTCCTAAAATGGTGGTAAACCTATCATCCAAATTAGATCATTTTAGTATTGAAACCCAGGGTTTCTCCATGGAATCCCCCATTGTTTCCATACTCAAAAAAGACCTTCACGCTTCAAACCGCAACTGGGGCGCTAGGACAAATGGAATCTCCTCTTGGTGCTGCTTGCTGAAGCCATTCCTGACCGCTTCTTGGGGCACCAATTCTTGGGGCAGGGCGTGCGTTTTTCTTCGTGGAGTGTGCGACTGACATGTTGGAAAACCAGCATTCTATGGTGGCCATATACCCTTCAAAAAATCAGGACAATGTGTTTTTTTTTCAGATGTTTCTGTTGGAAAAAAACTGTGGGTCCACTTAAGTTATCGAAATTTCCGGGCTTCAAGCCTCACTCATTTCAATGTAGCTGGGGCCACCAAGTGATGTTTCTTGGTTTATAAAGCCTATTGCCTGTAGATGCCTATAGTAACTAGTACAGAAACCATAAGCCATAGTTATCCGCCGACCCCTGCCAACAGCAGGGGGAGCGCGTCAGAGAAGACATGACAAGCAACAAGTGTCGACGAGGAGGACAGAAAAAAGGAGCAAGGTGCCGTGTCAGAAAGCAATAGGCACAAGAGGCCGTTGCCCCCAGCCCGTGTCGACGAGGAGGACAGAAAAAGGAGCAAGGTGCCGTGTCAGAAAGCAACGCTAGGCACTAGGGGCCGTTGCCCGCAGTCCCGGTCCGTCCNGGCCATGCTGTTTGGGTGTGGCGAGGGCCCCGTTTTTGAGCTTGAAGGGCTGGAAGACAGCCAGTTTTCTTCTAGGTTCAGAAAGCGACGTTAGGCAGTAGGCCGGTGCCCGCAGCCCCGGTCCGTTCCTCAGGGCCATGCTGTTTGGGTGTGGCGAGGGCGCCGTTTTAGAAGGTTCGACAGCTAGTTTTCTTATAGG
>BGPT01001124.1:139695-181762 GCA_003297045.1 Symbiodinium sp. clade C Y103
AGTTTTCTTATAGGCTCTCAGAAGGCAACGTTAGGCAGTGGGGGCCGTGGCCCGCAGGCCCAGTCCGTCCCTCAGGGCCCTGCTGTTTGGGTGTGGCGACGCCGCGGTGTTAAAAGGTTCGCCGGCTGGAAGACAGCTAGTTTGCTTAGGCTCAGAAGGCAACGTTAGGCACTAGGGGCCGTTGCCCGCAGCCCCGGGCCCTGCTGTTTGGGTGTGGCGAAGCCGCCGTTTTGGAAGGTTCGCCGNCCCGCAGCCCCGGGCCCTGCTGTTTGGGTGTGGCGAAGCCGCCGTTTTGGAAGGTTCGCCGGCTGGATGGGTACTTTCTGTGCTCTTCAACTTCACTCCTGGGGTCGGCGGCAGGGGGCGGAGCCCTTTAATAACCTATGAGTATAAACTTAGCTATTGTATGGGGAGGCCAACTAATATGGAAACATGAAACAGTTTCCAAGAATCGGCATGACATGATCCGCCACCAGTTGGGACATGAAACGCTAAGTTGGTTACTGACAGAACTAGGATTTGTGGTAGATAGATCAAGCTTGTTAACTGATGTCGAGTGGGTCTATTCATAAACCAACTAGCATACCCTCTGGTAGTTTAACATTGCCATAGAGCATTAAATGACCATGGCCAATCCCATCATACTGTACCCACTGGCTGGTAAATAGGTATTACTATTGCGGTATAATTTCCAAGAAACCACTTCGAATACACTTATGACACCGTAATCATCAATCAACAGAGATGTGTTTAATAGCTCATATCCGTGTTTATCACAGCAACAACCATAATTACGAACCATAATTACTAACAATATCTAACCATAGTTATTAATGCACAACTACTGACCATAATTACTGAGCACAACTACTATACAACCACAACTGCTACTAGCTGTACAATGAATAACCACAATTTCTAATCAATGCAATCACCTATAGATAACTGTCCCATCAAAACATCCATTTATAGAGAATTTCCCAGCTAACCATGTTTGATTATGGCTCAATTGGGGGGTGCACCATCTGAAGTGCAGACCTCATCGCACCGATTTTGGGGCCAAGCTATAGAGTGCAGGGAACAAAAAACACTTCCAGCAAGCCCTGATGGCTGTTTGCACAGGCAATCAAGGCAGGGGGCCGGACCTGCAACACACCGCCGGTATTGATGGTTGGTGGAGCCTATCCCGGAGCATCAACGTGTCAAATGGCATGGATCTTAGTGAAACATTCGAAGACAGGAACCATCTTCAATCTTTTACAGCGTTTTGCGAGACGAGATGGGTACGAGTATGTGAAGGATGGTTGTTCCCTGCTGAGAAAAGAATAAGAATGGGATCACTTGATCGTCCCACTCTTAAACACTTCTTAATGATTCTTATTGTGGGTATGCGATGCCTCTTGCTGGCAGAACATTCGCTTGCACAGAAATGATATTCCCTTCTATCTCATTCTATCGTACCATACCACACCATTGGCGTCAACCTCATGTTTTTTTTCTCAATGATCCTCGATGCCATGATTTTTCTTCGTGCTCCACAAACCAGGAAAGGATTTGACGGGCAGCATGTTTGAAAAGTGATGCCTTTGGCATCTCCAAAAACGCTCAGCCAAATCGCCTTCAAAGGCGGTGTAGCCTACTGGGGACCAAGTAGCGTCTGATGTCGTACCTCAAAGAGGGCCACATTGTGCTACCGTTGAAACCGTGAATTGGGGATATGGGGTCTCCGTTTCCGTTGTCCTGTGCTGCAAATTCAAAAATCAAACAAGATTGTATCGTATTCGATCTTTTTTTGGATGTCTCTCTCTCTCTCTCTCTCCATCGCTATCTCCTTGTCCGAGTCTGCTAGTAGCAGAAGCGAGCAAGTGGTTGCTGAATTCAGGAACTACGGTCAAAACATGCAAATATTCTTGTGCCCACATCATCCCAAATCTTGTATCCACAAACCATCCCAATGCGATGTTCAAAATGCCCAAAAACCAGCAACCGATGGCTGAAATACCCAACCCTGCCTGTCCCTTCAAGGTCTTGTTGACCGGAATGCCGCGCATATCATGGGTTTGATAGGTCACATGAGCCGAGGGCGGAAAGGCGTTATTGTGGAAGACAGCTCGGGTCTCACAGCCTCCATGGATCAAATTGTTCCAGGTGGCTTTGTTGATATCCTTGGATTTGCCAAGAAAAATGGTCCCTCTTCCCAATAGAACACCATAGAATATCATAGAACAAAAATCTTCCTTGTAGACTCCCTGGATTTCCCCGGTGTGGATTAAAACCTGACAAAAACCAAGGGGAAAATCGCCAAAAATCAGCCGCCAAGAATCCATCACCAACCTGCTTGGCTTCTTTGGACTCGCAGCCCTGATCTCATGAATCGGCAACTTTTGGGTGGCTAGTGCTCCAGGGCGCCCGAAGTTGTCCTGGACAACTCAACTTTTGGGGCTTTTGAAAAGGCTTGGTCAATGCAACTTTGTGGTGTTCGTGGATCTAAGATGACCTAAGTAGTTTATGTCTGGAGTTCCACTTGATGCTACCCAACTTCACCACATTTTTAGTGGGTACCAGGAACTATCTTCAAAAAGGAGGGTTTCGCCATGTGAATCCCCCTGTCCTTCACTCTCCAGCTCCAGGCATAACTCCCAATCTCCTGATCTGAATCTGCCTGTGTCTTGGCCTCGATTTGCCCCAACGGGTGTTGCCAGCCATGCTTCTGTGCGGAATATCTGCCCGAATGTCTTCCCAGCTGTCCTGGCGCGAAACTACACACATGTACATGTAGAATTACAAAATGTATCTATGATTAGTGTGTGTGTGTGTTTTTATGCTGCATACACAGCACCAAAGACGAAATTCCCACCCTGGAAGGCTTGGACGAGACATCACGGTTATCAAAGTAAAACAAAATCATAAATCACATTTTTCTCATGTCAGGACATGACCAACTTTCATCAAACTTCAGAAATGCACCAGGATGCTCTTTGTTTTAAATCTCAATCCATTTGTTCTCCAACTTCAGATTTCCCAACCTCCCAGCCCCACCTGTGGTAGAGGGTCGCCTCACCTCAGCCCCTTGCGATACTCCACCGCCCGGTGGCCCCAGTGGTGCCGCGGTGCCCGGACGCCGCGTCTGCTCGGCGTCGACCTCGTCCCAGGCCCCGGTCGTCATGGCGTGCGCCAGCTGCGCGGCTTGACGGCGCTGGCCGTGGAAGTGGCGGTTCTGGGACTGGTTGGACCAGTGGGTGTCCTGGGAGGCCGGGATCAATGCAGCATCCGAAGATGCGTACACACATATACTATCTATATAATTATATGAATATGTACATAAAATGTGTAATACATCTATATATATATATATACATGTGTGTGTGTGCTGGATATGTTCAATGTGATTGCATACTACAAGTTGTTGTACGATGGAAGATGGGTGTCCCTGTGCAGTCATGGGTGGGCAAGATAATTTCCGAAGAGGTTTGGTGATTATGATTCTGATTGTAGGTGTCCACAAGAAATAGACACGTTTTTCCAGACTGTTAAACATGATCTTTCCCATTCCAAGTTTTCCAATTTTACCTGTTGTTGAGGTCATATGAAACTTGGAGACCGCCAATACATTGACAGCTTCGGCATCCAGCTGTCCAAGCATCTGCTGCCCATCCAAAGGGAGACGTCACCACCATGTTTGGAGCGGATTGGCACCTCTGTAGTTGCCCAGGTAGATGTAGAGTTCCTGGCTCAAATTCCAAAACTGGGGGTGCATAACTGAAGAAGAACTGGTTAATCACCCAGTTCATTACTGGGGTACATCATTATAAATTATAAATCCTAATCCAAGATATTACAAGTGGGCTATGATTTGGTTCTTACCAACTTAGTAGCTGGGACGCACATCCAAGCAGCATATCCAAAATGGCTGGCTAGATATTGAGACATCTGCCACCGAACAAAGCACAAAACAACATGGAACCAGCTACAAACTAGGATGGAATACCAAACTTACCCTCTGGTAAACTAACATGGCTATTGAAAAATGGCCATTTATAGATGATTTACCTATTATCCTATTAAGAATGGTGATTTTCCATAGTTATGTTAGTTTACCAGAGGATCTCTCAAACTACCACAAGCAGTGGTGAAAGTTGGAACTGGAGCACAAGATGCTGCAGTGAACCTGCAGCAACCATCAGCAGGGTTGCGACTGCACCATCATCATTGTCGTCATCATTTTCACCACCGTCATGACCATCACAAACATCATCATCATCATCATCATCATCATCATCATCATCATCATCATCATCATCATCATCATCATCATCATCATCATCACCATGAAAACAAATGAAAACAAATGAACACATATTAGATGAACATACTAGTGTGGTAAAACCAAAAATGATCCTGAACTTCTGTATTGGGTTTATCAGAACCCATGAAAATAATCATTAAACAACAATGTTTTCCTTTAAATCCCATTGAATCACCATTTTCCCCATAACGGTTCCCATGAAATCATCCTAAAACGTGATTTTAAACCAGTTCTATTCTGCCATTGCCGAGCCGCCCATGGGCGCACATCGCTTCCCCGGCGGCGTTCCCAATGCTGCTTCCAACTCCTCAGGGAGTTGATTTCCGCAGATCCGGAGGATTTCATTGGGAGATTCATGGTGTTCTAAGGGGAGATAATTTGAATCACCTGTGGGCCTGTGGGTCTTCATGGGATATGGGATTCCATCGCAGGTTTTGATCACCACTCTTAAGATTTTCATCACCATATAATGTGATATAGTGAGATTTCATGGGATATTCATGGGGATATCCTATGATAATATTGGTTGCAAATGGAGGATTTGATGGAATGCTATTGTTTAACCATTCGAAAGCTGGATTTGTTGGGATGCTCATGGGACTATACGCAACAAAAAAATGGAGATTTAATCTGATTTAACCAATAAAAAAGGTGATATATGGTGATTTTAAGAGATTTAACCCACGATAACAGCGATTTCATGTGATTTGACTGGACCAACAAAATTGCTGACTTATACAATGCGATTTGACCAACACAAATGACGATTTAACATGATGTGATCATCAAACATTGGACATTCATGGAATTCTCATGCGAATAAAATGGGATGTGATATGCCCCTAATATATTATATCCTAATATCCCGTAATTGTTTATTGTAATAGCGGAATTAACCAACCATAAAACGAATATGACATTGGAATATATATATATATATGTATACACAATATAACGGAACTATATTGGGGAATATAACTTAGTCTAAAGTTGGTCTGAAAAATGTGATATACACACACATGAGTGGCGGACAAAATTACTTACTACCCGCAATGGACATGGCCAAAGTGGGTGGTCCCCTATCGGTTGTGAAGGTTTGTACTTCCATGCTATGTGTGAGAATAGGGTATCGGTACTTGGGTGGTCCCCTATCGGTTGCGAAGGTTTTCGCACAAATTCGAACATCCCAAGTCCAATCCCTACTAATTACTTTAATTTTCCGCTAATTTTGTCGGTTCCTCATATATACACCCAAAATATCTGAAAATGGCAATCTCATACTGAACGGTGAACCAGTGGATGTTCTCTCGACTCGCCCTATTTTCAATCAAACCCATACACCAAAGGATAAACATCAAACATCAATTATTGAAATAATTATTGACTACAACTCTCTCTCTCTCTCTCTCGCTCTCCATCGCCTTCAGACCAAGTCTCCCTGAGTTCCCACATGACTATACATAAGCTACAATATTGGTTGTTCAGGCTTACTCCTCTGTTCAAACAACCCATGGGATATTAGAACCTTACTGATGCGGTAAGCCCAAGCAATACCCAGCCATTTAACCCATAAGTCCATAAGTCTACCATTTAGGTATTGGAAACGAATGCCCCTGCCAAAAAAGGTTAGAGTATGGCGTGGGGTTTTGGATTGATGTCCCTCCAAACATTCCAAATCATGCAGGTGAAATGGACGTTGCTGAAAACTATTGACCCCTATTCTCCGATTAACTTATAACTCAACTTGGGTTTGTCTGAAGGTGAGCCACCCCAAAATCCCATGGTTGATAATCATTTTTGTATTCAGATGGCAAGTTGTGTGGGTAAATCGCCAACACTGACACACCCAGATATCATGTCAAGTTATATTCCCATTAATTGTATGCAATCATAGAAATGTTTATTCCCCATAGTATCCCCATTCCTGGATCTTAATCCATCCCCCAATATTCTATGGTTTGAAATTTAAGTGTCGATTCCAAAAATTAAGCCATGATCTCCGGGGTGTTTAATATAAAGGGTTTTAGGGATGGGAAACCCATTTGTATCCGAACTCAGACCTCGACTGTCCGGGACTCATAACTCAACTGGATCCGCGGCGCGTGACGACCCATGGCTTGAACCAGGTGGATCGCACGCTGGCCGAAGAGCACTAGACCCGCCGCACCACCAAAGTGGTCAGCGACGGTACGGTTGCCCGAAGGGATTACACCCCGGGATCCCAAAAAAAGGTCGTTGAGGTTCAGTGGTCAAGATGTTTTCGTTTTTTTTTCCCTCCATGTTGTTCAAAATCTTCAAAGTTGAAGAAGCTAAGAAATGGAGCAGTTCCGTGGATGTATCTGACACATTGTCTATTTCAATACTTTTGCCTTGACACTAAATGAGTTCTCTTGCAGCCGCTGAGCCAGGTGGTCAACAATTCAGGGGTATGCAGCATGATACACACATCGACCGGACATGACCTTCAGGTGGGGGAACTTGCAGCCAACATACTTCACATGACAGCACATGTCATGTCCTTGCATTTGAATGCATCCAAGTGCATGACATGACATGACATGTACTTTTACGTTTACATTTCGTAAAATGAGGTCAACCCAGTCATAAACCCTGCCACTAACCATCCACTTGGGAGTTATTTTGCATCGTTGTCGGTTGTCACATCTACATGTGAGTTCCTTTGGATCTCAGTCTTGGCGTGACCTGCACCTGCCTGAAACAGGAGGATACCCTCAATGTGCTACCCTCCAGCAAACCAACATTTAGCAATCGGAAAACCATCCATCTAGTATGATGATGTTCCCAGCTATAGACCTCCATTTACTTCGGACTTCTTGGAAAAGCCATATTTACGCATGATTTTCTCATTGAAACATGCGTTTATAGATGATTTTCTCATGAAAAACCTCCAGATCTATAGATGATTTTCCACTCCCAAGTGACTTCTTCTGGTCTATCGAACCCGAGTCCACTTCTCTCCTCATCATGATGTCAGCCAGCACCCGAGAGCTTTCTTCGCTGCTGTCGCCAAGCCACTCCTGCGACCACCCCTTGGGTCGGCGCATGGGGCAGCAACAAATGCCAAAATTAGGCGATGTTCTGAGCAATAGCCAAAATTCTCCCAAGCAGCTAGATTCATATTCAAATATATATATATATAATTATGTATGCGTATATGTATTATATATATATGTCAATATATATGTGTGTGTGTATTATATATATATATATGTATATTCAAATCATTTCAACGCGTTTTATCCACAATTCTGGTTTTTGACACCTACAAAGTGGTGAATCACAGAGTTCGAACTTCATTCTTAAGTCATGGTAAACTTGGGGAATGGAAAGGGTCAATCTTTCGGGTTCCATGCGACAGCATCTAAATCTAAATTTAAAGATATTTGAAGAACCTTTTTAAACATTGCCACGTTCCACAATTAATAGGTTCAAGTGCTTACACTTATCTTCCAAACCCCATAGGTAAATATAAGTATTGGGTTCCATGTTACATTTGGGAGGTATCAATGGGTTGATTTAGAAACTAGCTCGAACATCGTAAAAACTCCATGTTTAAACATATCCAAATCTATAAGCTGGTCTCCCCGTTCATAAGTTGGTTTTCACACTGCCACAATATGATCATCATTTTGATGATGCTCGATGTATTTACTATAAACATCCATAAGCCCAACAGTCATTGGAGTGGTCTACACCAACTTAGCTACCATGAAACAGCTCTAAACCCCCATGAAATCAGCCATAAATCAGCTCTAAATCCTATGAAATCCACCAGTTTCCTGGGTGAAATCCTTCCTCTTCGTATGTTTTCCGACCAACCACACCGCACCTCTCGTGGAGTCCAGGCTTCGAGCCAAGCGTAGGGTGTCACAAGCCTGGGTGAAATAAGGTGGATTGTACCTGCTACCCCAAAAAAGTAATAATTTGTAGGTCAAAATCAAAAATCAAAAACCAAGTAATATATATATATATATATGTATAAGTAGATATTATGATATACCTATACAATCACACGTGTATACATGTAATATACATGTACATGCACATGAAAAAACACATATCATGTGTGTATATAAAAGATTATGGGTGAAACGGCTCAGGATCCACCAAATTTCATTGGATTCAATGGGATTCATTGAGACTTCATGAGACTTGACGGGGTTTAATGGGATTTAATGGGATTCTGATGATGCCCGACATCGTTCGCTTTAGTTGGTCAAAACAACTCCTATGGATGTTTCTGGTAGATACATCGATCTAGTTATCTAGTTAATGCGGGTTATAAATAGCAAACGCAGTGCAGGGCACCACCTTGTGAGAAGGCGGCCTGTGATAAACTGACCCTTGGGGGGACCCTTCTGGGGCTGATTGGGGTTGGGTGCTTTAGACCTTTAGTATTTTAGGGCGGGTAGCGATAGCATTGGCAGACTTCTCTTACTCCTATCATGCTGATTGGTTGTTGTTGTGTTTTCTGTTCGATGGAGATTAATGTTTAAAGTAGTTCGGATTCTTTGCCATGATTAACCATCAACGTATATAATTATATATACCTATGTAGTTGTTTTCCTTTCAGACTGATAAATACACAATTACAGATGTGGTGTGTTATTGCTGTGCAGCGTTAGCCATCCAAATGGCAGTCTTTTTGGGTGCTCTGCTGTTACCATGCGGGCACTCTGAGATGATTCCTCAATACATTCACTGAATTCACCATCATTCCAGTGACGTGATGCCGTGATATAATTCATCCGTATCTATATATATATATATGAGATGATAAAAGGAGACTGGGTGAAAAGACTTAGGATCCACCATGTAGCAACGGACTGTATCATCTACATCCCTGCATTTTTGATGATTAAATCAGTGAAATCCGCTCACCTTGCGGCCAGGGCACACCACCACTCCCCCGGGTTCCAAGCTGTCGCGCAGCAGGGACAACCACTGGCGCGGCCGCAGCAAACGGCAAAGCACGTTGCAGGCGAGGATCAAATCGAAGCGGGCACCTGCTGATAAACAGCCGTGAGCCGGCTAACCAATAGGCTTTGCAACATGATTGATGGGATAACGATTGGAATAGTCATTGGGAATATAAGTTATTGATATGTTTAATTGCGATTATAGCCACACACCTAGACCCTCCGTTTGTACCCATATCAATTGTGGTTCAACCTACAATTCCAAGACTTCTACAAGTTTTGGGTGGCATTTGGCGGGCCTAGGTAAATGTATATATGATTATGGGGATTTAGGGATTCCAGTAAAAACATATTGAGATTCGATACGTGCTTCTTCATTTTGAGGACAACATAATATGATAAATGGTGAATTCGCTAATAATTATGGGATGATTCAAATAGAAACCATGTCGAATAGTAATGGCTTTTGAAACTGGACGTGCCCCTATTTGGAATGATAAACACTTGTTTGATGACAACTGGGGGTGGTTTATTGTTGTGGATTCCCAGATTGGCAAATCCGCACGGCCAAGATCCGTGTAAAATGGTGGTTTTCCATCATTGCTTTCTTGGGGCATAGGAGGATTGGACATCCCTCCAAATTGGACCCATATACTTTGAAAGTCTAACCTGGGTATCAGGGCCCACTGGGAAATACCATTTGATACCAAATCACACATGGAGCACATGGGATTCAGCTGTTGGGGGGGCTCATGAGAGGTCGCATATACAAAATTATCCCCAAATAGAAAAGTAAATCAAGCTTGAAGCAGCAGGGAATGACTGTTCTATCTTCTGCCACCCTCACATAGATGGGTGCTTCTGAACATTGCTCATCTTCGATACCCTGCATTGGTTTGCTGATTAGCAGCGTCCCCATTTTATACACACATTTATGGTTTCCCCAGTGAAACTCAGATTTTTGGACTATTGTATACAAAACAGACCTATCCAAACACCCATGGTTTCCATCCACTGTCAACCCCCAATCGACTCGCCTGTCTGCAGAAATTCTGTCGCATCCATGCAGGCGAAACTGCAGCGCTCAGGGCGCACTGAAGAGCTGATGCTGGCAGCGCAGCGGACCTTTGGCAGGAACAAGTGTCTGCAGGGATCATTTGAGGAATGCAAGTACAGATACACAAATTCAACAATAACTTATATGTATATGTGTGTGTCAATGCACATATTGCATTAGATTATGTCATATTGTATATCTACATATATCTACCTATCTATGCACCTATCTGTCTATCTATCTATCTATCTCTCTTTCTATCTATTCTATCTGTCTATCTAGCTGTCTGTCTATCTATCTATCTATCTATCTATTTATCTATCTCTCTATCTGTCTGTCTGTCTGTCTGTCTGTCTGTCTGTCTGTCTGTCTGTCTGTCTGTCTGTCTGTCTGTCTGTCTGTCTGTCTGTCTGTCTGTCTGTCTTATCTATCTATCTCTATCTATCTCTATCTATCTCTATCTATCTCTATCTATCTCTATCTATCTCTATCTCTATCTATCTCAGATCTCTATCTATCTATATCTATCTATCTCTATCTATCTCTATCTATCTCTATCTATCTCTATCTATCTCTACCTATCTCTATCTATCTCTATCTATCTCCATCTATCTATCTCTATCTATCTCTATCTATCTCTAAATAACTACAGCTATATATATATATATTTCTATATCTATCTATCTATCCATCTATCCATCTATCCATCTATCCATCTATCCATCTATCCATCTATCCATCTATCCATCTATCCATCTATCTATCTATCTATCTATCTATCGTGTGCACATTGGTGTTTGAATGCAATTTTCCTTCCTTGCGAAATAATTTGTGAACATACATTATATACTGTAACCGCTGGTAGCCATACGAAGTCCACTGAACAAAGCCACGTCATCACTGGATTTCTTGCCACGTTACATGTGTCCGGAGGAAAACTGGTGTGATCTCAGGAAAATTACAATTCACGTTGTACTCTTTGCATACCACGTATCCATAGTTCAATGACAACTCAGCAAATAGCCTTTGGTTATTTAACATAGCCATGGAAAATCCCCGAACTAAATGGAGGTTTCTAGCTGGGAAAATCATCCAAAATTAGCCATTTTCCATGGCTATGTTAAATCTTCCAGGCCCGCAAAATAGATTGATAGCCGTGGTGCTTGGCAGAAGATGAACCATGAAATATTTATACAAGCAAAACATACATACTTCCACACATTGATCATAATTCTCTCTGTAACTGCATAAGTAAATCATCTGAAAGATTCCTATCATTTCCTATCGATCTCACCTAGGGTCATACAGATCTATAAATCATTTCACAGATTCCCACCTTACCATCCACCCCATCGCCACCATCCTCCCACCTGCTGCCCGGGCAGCACGTAGGGCACGGCCCGGCGCCGTTGCAACGTGCCACAGGCCTGGACGAAGCTCAGGGACGTGTCGAGGCCCACGACGCGTTGGAAGCGCTCCGACAGGGCGAAGCTCAGAGCGCCACAGGCGCAGCCCACGTCCAGGGCGTGGTGGAAAGAGCTGGCGTGTTGGAAACAAATCTCCTGATCTGGATGGGAAATGATGGGAAATTCTGGGTTCTGAAAATTGGGCCCTATGGCCAGTTGAATGGGTATAACTATCTATAACTATATTAATCCATTGGATTTTGGCGGTATCCTATTTTCAGACGCCATATGAGGATGTTCTGGATTAATAAAAGTAACAATGATATTGGGAGATAATGGAGATTTAATCAACAACAGTGGTAGTGGAAACAAATCTTGAGCAATTCAATGATTAAAGGGTTTTATGAAGATTGAATCAACACTGGTAGTGGAAACAAATCTCCTGAAGATAGGGGTATATGAGCATGTTATGGAAACAGATTGATAAATGTGTCCATCATCCAATTCTGGGTCCTGAAGATATCATTTCAATCTGGGAAAATAACAACTAATTGTTAGGGGTAGCTGGATATCATCGGCTATGGTTTGCTTAGTTCAATAAGGGTTGTACAAATAGTGACATAGGGTTGATTGGCACATACACAATTTATATCAATTTATAGAGAGAATGAATGATATTGGGGTAGTGGAAACATAGCTCCGGAAGTGGAGATATCATGAGGATATTATGATATAACTTGATATAATATTATTGATTTAAGTGCGGTATTTGCTAACAACATGAGGATATCATGTTCCAATATGTTCCAAAGGGTAGTGAAAACATAGCCCCTGAAGTAGAGCATTCTATGGGATAATATGGGGGTAAATTGGATTTAATTGTATTGTATGCAACCAACAGTTGGGATATCATTTAGGATGTGAAGTGATTGATTTAGCTGGATTGGGAATATGCTGGGAAAATCTTTGGCATACTAGTGTCTGGGACAAGCGGTGGAATGATAATGGGGGTAACTCATTTTGTTCTAATTACTTGCATTATCATTGATGCAAACACTGTCTGAATTTCAATCTGGGAGGGGAATTGAAGATATTTTGGAGTTGGGGGTGATAAGTTAGGATTGGGATGGATTTGGAATATTTCAAATTCAAAGGCTGACGGGTCAATGGGATATATGCAGTACTGACTAGTAGTGGAAACAAAGCTCCTTTTGGCAGAAACAAGAAGTCGTGGGAACTGGTGTCAAACCATCCCAAAACGAACCTTCCAAAAATCGCAATTGAAACAGTAGGGAACTTCATCCCCACTAGTGCTGTAAGAATTAGATAAAGTTCCCACCCAATCACCATGGAAAACCATTAAACAAAAAAAGCACCAGCGCCTTGACACGTTCGAAGCCGCAGGTGATCATGCTCGAACGACCCAACAGGGCTTTGTCAAGGCAACCTGGATTGATGCTATGGGAATGGTGGGCCTCAGCAACCGCTTTTCTACTCCCTGTGGGTTTCAGTGGACTGAAAACCAATGTGCAGGAATGATGGTTGAATTGGCGTTACTATGCATGTAACTTGTGTAATTTTTCGGGGTGATTGGGTCTACAAACTCATGCGTAAACCATGATTATGCTGGTGACCTGTGCTCAAAGGAAACAAGCGAGTGCCTTTCCATGATGGAGCAGTGCATCAGCTTCCCCTTCTCGGAATTCACCCTGAAAACACGGCAGGCAGCTGGACTTCGGCCCGTAATGGAAATGCAGATACTCGTTGAGCGCGGTGTCCTCGAAACAAAGAGGTTTTCCAACTTTCGCGGCATCTTCCGCGGAAGTGGTATATGTTTCATATATATGTTTCATCGTATTTGCTGCATGGAATGCTGCGTTTCTGTAGGGAAATTGTGAAGAAATATGTCAAGATGTAATTTCCGTACAATGTCTGGTTGGATGCTTCCAACCCGTCTGGAAAAAACTTTGGAAATCTTTGGAGTTATCTTTCTTGAGCCTTGGGCCAACATGGCCAACCTCCTGAGACCATTCTTAAGTGGGAGCCCTCCATGATCTTGGGGCCACTGAAAGAGGCTTAATGACTAGTTGAGGCCAAAAAAGAAACAGGAATAATATGTCAATCCTCCTGAGCTACTTGTTACCTTTGGAGAACATATTGTGCAATCAAGTCACTGCTAATGCAAAGCATTCCGACGTCACAAAGCTTCAAAGGGAAAGCAGTATTGACTACAAAGGCAAAGTGCAAAACCCAAACCAAGGTTTGGTGAACCTTTTGCGCTCCCAGATGTTGTTCATATGTGTTGCTTCTTTAGGGTACTGCACACATACATTACATTGCATTGCATTGCCTTGCGTTGAATTACATGACATGACATTCCATTAAATGTATACAAGCAATATGTATCAATATGGTGCTATCAATCTAGACAACTATCAATATATATATATATACATACATATCTTTCATCGGTCAATCATCGATCGATCGATCGATCGATAGAATCTATCGATATCTATATATCCCTTAAAAAATGTACATCTCTATATCGATGTCTATATCGATGTCTATATCGGTATCAAAATCTATCTATCTATCTATCTATCTACCTACCTATCTAGCTATATCTATCTATCTATCTATCTATCTATCTATCTATCTATCTCTCTATCTATCTATATCTAGCTATATCTATCTATCTATATCTATCTATATCTATCTATCTATCTACCTATCTATCTAACTATCTATCTATCTATCTATCCATCCATCTATCTATCTATCTATCTCTATATCTATCTATCTGTCTATCAAACTATCTATCCATCTACAGTATCTATTTATCTATCTATCTATCTATCTATCCATCTATCTAACTATCTATCTATCTCTATCTCTATCTATCTGTCTATCAAACTATCTATCCATCTACAGTATCTATTTATCTATCTATCTATCTATCCATCTATCTATCTATCTATCCATCTATCTATCTACATATCTATCTATCTATCTATCTATCTATCTATCTATCTATCTATCTATCTATCTATCTATCTATCTATCTATCTATCTATCTATCTATCTATCTATCTATCTATCTATCTATCTATCTATCTACATACCAATCTATCTCTATCTATACCTATCTATCTATCTATTTATCTATCCATGTATCTGTCTATCTGTCTATATGTCTATCTGTCTATCCATCTCTATCTATCCATCTATCTATCTCTACCTCTATCTCTGTCTACCTCTATCTATATCTATCCACCTCTATCTATCTCTATCTTTCTCTTTCTATCAATATCTATCTCTATCTCTATCTATCTATTTCCATCTATATCTATCACTATCTCTATCTATCTCTATCACTATCTATCTCTATCTGCATCTCTATCTCCATCCATCCATACATCTATTGATCATCTGTGTAGACCTCTATATATTAGTCAATATAGATCATCTTACTTGGGTTACTTGATCTACCTCCAATAGAAATTGACCAACAAATCTCTCCGCCCAAGACTCTGTTTCGTACTCCCCAGCGGCGCTGGAGACGGGCCCACCGTTCTTCGTCGCAAAATTGCGCCGGGTGCTGGTGAGGGATCTGCCTCCGCACTGCTTCTGCTGCTTGGAACGCCTTGGTTCATATATGGCAATGGGAAATCCTCTATAATTAAATGGAAGTGTGTAATGGGGAAATAATCTATAAATGCTGGATTTTTCATTGCTATGTTTGATTACCTGAGGGTATGCAAAATGAGCAGGGGTTCTAGCCCAGTTATGAGGCAGGTATGAATTAAGATCATGTGAGTGGGTTGGTTTGCAAAGATTGGTGTGGGTCAAACATCCAGGGATGTTCTGCCAGTTCAAGAAATAAGGTCTAAGGAGCGAAAGCAACAGTGACATGTTTTGCACGAACCGTTTTCAACAAATCACACAAAACCTGCTTATATAAACATCCACTTATCCCATGATAATCATCCACTTATCCCATGATAAATAAGTTAAAGCATAGTTTGGGTCGGCTCGAACATAATTGGCATCTACGCATTAATCAAGTCAAATTGCAAAAAAAGAAAAGCAAATTAAACCTATTCTAATCTATTCTATCTGTTTTTGGGGGTTAACCACCATTAACTATATCACCATGGTATTCCTATGTTCCCCTTTTATGCCATTAAAACACCCATTTGTGTTGGTTCACATCCATTTCATCATTTAATCACGGCTGTTTGGGAGTTATATCACGTTAAATCATCATTTTTGTTGGTTAAAATCAATTATAAATATTATAGTAATCACTTGTTTTTTGGACGCCGACAAGGTGCCCCAGAAGCAGTGCAGCCACCGCAGCCGCGGCGGCCGAGAGCAACAGCAAGTCACGAGACCAGGGTGGCACGTGCGATGCCATGGAGATCGCATAGGGAGGATCGCACCCTTTGGGACTCAAACATGGCTTGGAAATTTGTAAATTCCCCATGAAAAATTGGCATATCAAGATATTCCATGGACAAGTGGCCGGTTTTTTTGGGGATGACTTTTCAGGTGAAAATGATAGAAAACTCCTGTATGGGGGTTTCTAGTTGGGAAAATCATGGAACTGTAGTTAACTGTAGCTGGGGAATTTTCCAGCAAGCCATGGAGCTGATTACTGGAGGGTACCCCAACTGGGTTCATACAATATCAATTACCCCAAAAGCTAGGAATCTGTAGTTCCCATTTATTGCAAGCATTTCCTAAAGACATAAGATTCTCCGAAACATGAATCCAATCAGGGATGTCCAAGGTATGAAAATGGCCAACAACAAATACACCGGAAATTGATCCACAGCCATATCCTGAGGATTCTGCGGGACCGACCTTGGATATATCTCAAAGAAAGTGCTATTTGAAGTGGGATCGGCTATGAGGTCCATAGTTCCGTTTTGCAAGACCTGTTGTCTTACTTCAAAAACATAGTGATTTGATTAGTGCAAAGAGATTGATAGTAATGGATTTAGTGGATGATAACCAATGGATATTCATGGATATCAATAATAATGGATATGTAATACTTAATGGATAATTACTAATTTATATAACATGGATATTTAATGAATATTATATGATATCATATAAATATCAGCAAAGCTTGCCGTGGAAGATGAGTTTCCAGCCGCACGGTCAAAATCTTTGGACCCGCGGCTTTTGCGGCTGAGCAGTAGGCCACAGCGACAACCAGCGACCAACAAAAAACAGCCATGTATCAGTTTGGAAAATCTATGAACTTCTACTTCTGTAGATCTTACAGCTGATTTTTGCGGAAATTTAGTTGGTGTCGCCAATATCAACTATCATTCATCGGTGCTCCTTTGAAATCGCTCAAAACCATCCAAATCAAAGCACCACTAGCCGACCAAATCTTCCTCGTCTCCTTGTTTGATCGCCCTGCAACCTCTCCAAAGCATATATCACTCTCAATATTTGCACTTCCAGGCCATTCAACATAATCTTCAACTGTATATTCCCTTGGTAAACTTTTATCACCGGGCAAGGATTGTTACATGGGCGGTTCTCTCAGGGAGAACTGACTTCATTCCGAAATCTAAAAACAAAACGCATATTCAAGTTGAAAACATCATTCCGAAACCTGAAAAAATAATTGCAGTCATGTTTCAGGTTGCATTTAGTATATGTTCTTACAGTGGGTTCTGAGTCGATTTTCCCCCGATTCTCCCTTGACTATTTGTTAAACTTTATAGTTCTATCCCCTTCTATTCCTAGTATATCACCATCATATCCGATTGAAATCCCCACGAAATTACAATTTTTCGTGGTAAACTCGCCATTTTCCCTCCATTTTCATCCACCGAAAGCATCAAAAACCAGCAGCTTCTAGGTCCCCGGGCCGGGGGTGCCAGGTCCACGGCAAGGATCCATGGCCACCACCTCGACATCCATGATGACCTCGCCAAAATGGTGGGGCCACCAATGGTAGTCCCAGGAACCATAGGAAGCCCCGTGGGAAAACAAAACCATGGGAACATGCTGATTTCACCACGAAAAATGCTGATTTTACCAGGAAGAAATTGGATTTTACATGATTTTACCAAGAACAATGGTGATTTAGTGGGATATTCATGGGATAAGTATTTTTAACATTACGCGCAGACCCCGTGGTTTGCCCGGAGGGCAAACCACGGGGTTTTTGCTTTTTTAAACCAACCATCAATCAACAGAGGGGTTTCGTACCATCAACCAACAGATGGATTTTACATCTGCCAACAGAGGTTCTTCATCGACCAGAAAACTACGCATACTTCAATTAGGGTTTCATTTAAGGTTTGTATATGTATATATATATATAAAAAAGTTATCATAAGTTATAAAATCCCCCGGCCCCATGGAACAACTACGCATACTTCGATTAGGGTTTCATTTAGGGTTTATAAAAGTTATCATAAATATTACATCATGATACACATGATTCTTGACGTTGACGACAGGATCAATTACGAGTCACGGGCAAACCATAGGGTCGTGCCGTAATATTAGGATCCTTCTGGTTGATTGTAATTGTAGTTTTAGGATGACTATCCAGTTGGAATCGGTACATATTCTCATTTCTCATAACTCATTTTATCATATTTTATCTGTTATAGATATTTAATGATATTTATGTCTGAAAACGTAAACACATGTCAAAACTATGTTCAGTACATCTCAATGGGAATTTCAGGAGCCTAAAGTGGAGGTACTGCACAATTCTTGTTGGCCATATTTCGTGGGGATACTTCTTCAGAAGAAAGGCCTTGTATAGTAGGTACCACCAATAAATCGGTACCTGACATGGCCATTGATGGAATGAAACAAACAATTGTCCCAACTGGCATGACATTACGGGGTGCATGAAACCATGGAACATTGCCCAACAGTCATGTTTTTCAAGTAGATCAAGACTAAATAAAGACAAAATGAGAAACAATTTGATGTTAAATAGAGCTGGCTGGTAGGTATGGCTCGACCAGCTCGCCTTCAGCCTAGATGAACATAACCAAGTAAGGATCGAAAGAGAGATAGCGAGAGAGAGAGAGAGAGACAGAGAGTTTAGTCTTATCAGAACAAAAGTGAGACTTTATATCTTGATTATGTTGATGTTTCTATCAACACACTATCTTATCAAATAACACTGGGCGATTTAGGCAACACGCAGTAAATCAGACACACTATGATGTGGTTGGCAAACTGATAGTAGCTCCTTGGCTCCCCATTTATATATACTAGATTTTAGTATGGCATATGCATATCGGTAACCATAGCCCGAACAGCTCCCTCCGAACCATTGGATGGCAGCAGCACAAAATTAGGCAACAGCACAAACTACACTGTGCTGACTGCTTATCAAACAAATTTTTGGTTGGTGATGGTTCATCAACTTGGATTGGTTTAAGGAACCAATCCAATTCAAAAGAAACCACATTCCTCATAGATTCCCTCAATAGTGGATTTTCCAGCGGATAATTAAAAAAAAACAACATCTTCAGCAAATCCATTTATATATATCCATTGAATTAATAGTGGATTTCCCAAATTCGCCCATCCTTTTCCCAGATTCTAGTTCCCAATGGGATGTTTTCCCAGATTTTCTCAGAGGGCTGAACCCACAGGCCGAAATCGGTTGTATCTCCTATGTATAATATGTTGAAAAATACGTATGCATGGTCAAGCACATGTACAAACACCCCGCTCATCCACATGTGTTGCTGTGCTTGTCGCTACCAATTCACAAAAACCTTCCTCATCTGAATTACAAATGTTCCAGATCATGGCAACGTTGATATCAGAAAATCTGGTAAATGGATGCTATTGGATGCCATTGGAAGTTAATATGACGTTAGTCCCCCTATTCACACGCCCCCGTAGGTGTTGACCCCCAATTCCATAATCCTTCATCTATAGCAGGTGAAATCATACATTGCTGTTCTTTCATGTGTTTATGTTTTTCAAATCTTGCAGGTTAAAACACCCCGTTCTGCCTACGCAAAGGGTACCTCTATGATCTATATCCACTGCTTCTTGATCCTTCTTTGTCTCATACTTTTCTTTAGGTGTCAATGGATATATTTGGTAATATTTCCCAGTGTACCCCCACTAACATCTCATTAAATCCGCACTTAACTGGTTGGCGGCCTCAATTCCCCAGAAAAAAAGGTCGTCAGAGTCATTAGAGTCATTACACATCATCATCATCATCATCATCATCATCATCATCATCATCATCATCATCATCATCATCCCAAATCAAGCAGATTAAACATAAAACACATGAAACCATCAATCATTGGATTGGATTGATGGGAACAATTCCAGGTTGTTCCTACATATTTGATGCTAAAAAAACAGGGTTCCTTTAAATGTTCCCTTAAACCAATCCAATGAACCAAGCGGTTCTTGTCCACACTATGCCATTCTGTGTTGTCGAGCTACGCATCCCGCCGGGCGATTAGACTTCATCGCTTGGCTTTTCAGGTAGAGGTGTCCCTGGTTTTTCGAGTCGAGGGTGGGAACCATTGGAGGGATGTTTCATGGCTATTTAATGGGATTATAGTGGTGATTAATAGGGATCTAACATGATCTAACTATATAATCTATTATATATATATATATGTAATATATAACAAAAATGGGAATATTGATTCGGAATTACCATCTGGTTATTTGACATACCTATGGAAAATAACCGTTTACAAATGATCAACATGATGACGGCCTAGAATAAATGTTATTTTCCAGTTCGCAACGTTAAATAACCAGAGGGTAACTGGTTGGAAACTATTCCATACATGGGAAAATCACGGGACCTCCGGAAAATCAATGAACATAACAACTAGCTTTTGATGGTTCATGCTCCCCTTTATGGTCAATCTCTTAGAAGCTATGTTGCATATACAGGACCGTTTCCAAACCCCTTTTGGACGAAGCAGCTGGTTCTGGAGCGGGTGAATGAGGTTGGGCCATTATTCTAAATTGAATCAATGCCTTCCGCCCGGATTTTTTTTTTAACCATGGTTTGCTGTGGATGCTGTGGATTTACACATGCTTGGGACCATTAGGTTGTTTTGTTTTGAACTATTAGGAGGGTGGGATTCATGTGCATTCCTGAAAATCCATGAGCATCCGCCTGTGAGCCCACAAGCGGGCCCCCTTGGGAACTGAGACTCATCCTCACAAATATGCTTGAAATATGTTTAGAGGATAGGAGACTTAAGGATATGGAGATCCTAACCCATTCCAAGCATATCAGTTAAGTATGCTGACGTACCTATTCATCTGTCCAATCTAATTATATATCTCTCTACATCATCATATATCTATCTAATCTGATCTAATCTGATCTAATCTAGCCTTTCCTATCGTATCCTGTCCATCGTATCTTATCCTATCTTATCCTATCCTATCCTATCTGTCTGGCTAATCTAATTCAACCCAAGCAACGCATCGATCTCATCTTCTCGAATCTCATTTCATCTAATCTCAAATTAATCCAATCTTATTGTCCCCCCGAATCCAAGCTACCCTCTGGTAATTAAACGTAGCTATTGAAAATTGCCATTGAAATGGTGTTTTTTTCCATTAAAAATTGTGATTTCCCATAATTATGTAACAGTTTGCCAGAGGCTAATCTATGAAGGCACCCACCAAATGGCCATTCCACTCCCCACCGCCGCCCCTCGCCTGTCCGCCAGGTCCTACCCGTGAGGCGATGACTTCAACGGCTTCCTGCTGACCTGCGTTGAACGGTGCCCATATCCTGGACGGCCATATAGGGACGACTGAGAAAGCAGTGATATCTGGTGATATCTGGTGATATAGTGGCTATCCTGGTGATTCAATGAGATTTAATCAACAAAAATAGGAGATGAATGAGAATTATCCTGTGGTGATTTCACTTATGGCTATGGTATAAATAACCAAACGGATCCGAATAGCCCATTTATTTTGATGATCTATACCTGCTAAAGAACTTAGATATATAATGAGTACTGTATTAATGAGTGGGTACCTACATATGCACATATAGACATATGTGGTACATCATGAGTATATATACATATGATCACAACATATATCTATAGATATATACATATATATATATATATATGCGAATTCCAGGCAGCATGTTCCAGCAATTCAATTTCAATCCGTACAGCACATTAGGCTCTTCGAGTGTAGACCAAAAAGGGGCAAGCTCGGTTGCTGTTCTTAGGAAACTGGTGACGGGGCGCTTGCCCAGAGGCAGCGCTTGATCCAGGGATGAGTGATGAGCCACTGAAAGGTGGCGTGCCTAGCTATGATGGTGTGGCAGAAAAGTTTCCCAGGTACAAGGAAGATGCTCTTCAGTACATGTTCACTCTGGAGGTGCATAAGAGATACCTGGCAGGACCCCGGCTTGTGCAAGGCTTGTCGGGGGTTGCAAAGACTGTAGTGAGAAAGCGGTTGGCAGTAGACCCACAATGGTTGGCTCATCCTCGAGGAGCCTATGACCTGTTAGACCACTTGGAAGCCAATCTGGGACAACCTTCACTGCTATCTGCATCTCAGTACATTCACAAGTTTTTTTATCAACTCCGCAGAAAGAAGAATGAGACTATGACAGAATGGACGAATAGGCACAGTGAGGCTCTGTGGGAGGCTTCAAGGGCATTGCGTAGGGTGTCAAAAGATGAGACAAGTGTGAACACTAGTAGGGGTTCATCTGGAGATCACTCACAGCGTGCCACTTCAGAAGCGTCTTGGAGTGAGCGTAGAGCACCGCGGCCAACATCGACCCTCTTCGATGACCATGGGCGGCTTCCTGAAGAGGATTGGGAAGAGCATGACGCGGAAGCATCTTCTCAACAAGGTTGGAGTTGGAAGGAGTCAGGATGGTCAGGGTGGGATTGGAAGTCCTGGCGTAGTGAAGAATACCAACCACCTCCTTCTTGGGAATGTGAAGTGCCAGACTTTCTTCCGGATCACCTGACCGGATTTCTTCTTCTCCAACGTTCTGGACTTGATGCACATGAAAGGGCAAATATCTTGTCGGCTATCAAGGGCACCTTCTCAGTGTCTGCAGTGGAGAAGGCATTGAAAGAGCAGTGGTCCGACGAAGATCTTCTCCGCCGAGACCGAACCCAATACTCTGCTCAAGTGACCTTCCCTGAAGATGATGACGAGGAAGTTCTTTGGGCTCAGGAAAGAGCTCCCGATCCTGAAGGAGCTCCTGAGGCCTATGAGGCCTTCATGGCTGATCAAGAAGTCATAGAACAAGCCCTGGAAACCATTGCACTCCAGAAACGCACTCTCAAGGAAGCAAGATGGAGACAACAGCAAGTCAAGTCGGGCCGAAAGTTCTTTCCAGCCCGTGACTATGGGGGACAGCAGAAGCGAGGTACCTCTGCATCCACGACTGGTAGAGCAGATGGTGGCATCAAATGCTACAGGTGTGGAGGTCCTCACAGCACTTACAACTGTCCGGTGCCCAAGAAACAACAAGCCAATGTCTCCGAAGAGGCTGAGGTAGCCTTCGGTGCTGATGAAGTTTTGTCCGTTCAACATGCCGAAGAGCAAGTTTTTGCGGTGACTGTCTCTGAAGCCATTCGCATGGGCAAAGGCGTCATTGACTGTGGCGCCACTGCGACGCTGGGATCAGTGTCCGCACTTGAGGCCCTGGGTGTGCACAATGTGGCGAAGTTCGGTGAAGATCGCATCTCCATCGACCCCGCAGTGACCCCAACCTTCAAGTTCGGCAACAATGGCACCACCTCATGTTTGTCCACGGCCCATGTGAAAGTTGACTGTGGTCAGAAGGTAGGAGACATGTCCATACATGTGCATGATCTTTCAGATCAACCCATTTTGATTTCAGTCAAAGCCCTGAAATCCTTAGGGGCGGTAATTGATTTTGATCGGGATGAGATTATCTACAAGAACATATGTCCTCATAGTGTGGTCCCCACGGAACGTGCGAGTAATGGCCATCTTTTGATGCCTTTGACGGGCAATTTGCTCGAAGGCGCCAAGCGCAGAAAGGCTGCCTTTTCCAGTCTTGCGGATGAATAGGGACATGGCTCCTCTGGAGAAAATGGACATGGCGTCCAGGGGAGCTCAAGTGAATTGCCGCCGCCTGTTTTTCATACATGTGAATGCTGCCAATTGATGTCTGTACAGATGGAAGTTTGCACCTTTTGTGGACACACCGTTTCTAGTTCTAGTGATGTGCAGGTTTGTAATTCTAGCAGGTCAGTGCTTGAGCCAAAGCCAACCGTTGATGATGCGCAGCCCAGCTCTCTCAACCCTGCTCAGCGCACCCAGCTTGTGAGTGGATCCTCGCGCAGTTGCCCTTTGCGTCATGCCGACCGAGACGAAGGCCGATCTTCAAGCTCGGCTGATGGAGCTCGGGAAGTTTCCACCTCCAGGATGGTCTTGCCTTCAACTTCGTGCTCGAATCTCAGAGCTCAAGGCCCTTCATCAAGCCCAAGGTCACAATCAACTCAAGCAGCAGATGGCAATTCTCAACCGTGCAGCCAAGAAGAAGTCATCCCTGCAGACATACGCAGATCAGCTCGGAGTGAAATACACCCCCAACTCCACCATTGCGGAGATCTACAGCCGTGCGGAAGAAGCGGTGACATCTGCTGTTCCTCCCACCGCGTGGGACAAGGTGAACTTCGGCAAGTTTGCAGATCAGACCTATGTCCAGGTGAAAGTGGATCATCCGGACTATGCCTCTTGGGTGATGAAGACGGCAGCCGAGAGTCAGGATGCGAACTGGCGCCTCAAAAGGCTGGCTCACTGGTTGACCGAAAACTTACATGTGACCATGGACACCAATCATCGTCCAGCTCCGCGACCAGGTCGCAAGACCATGAGAAAGGGGTATCCGTCAGACATGGGGAGCACCGAGTCCAGTCATCTCACGGACGGCTCCTTCGAAAGAGTGACATCGGAATCCGAAGATCAGATTGCCAAGTTGAAGGAAGAACTGGAGACCATCAAGGCCGAGAATGCGCAGCTGATGCTTCAGAACAACCGCATCAAGAGCCGGAAGGAGATGTGAGTGGGAGTGAGCGTGATGATCTCTCGGACTGGGAATCGTTGCCCCAGCACCAGTGCTTCCAAGCTCATAGGAAGATTGGACAAGCTTGGCAAGAAACTCGGAATCCCTATGGCAAGGTCTGGAATGAACTTGTTCAGGATCAAAGGCTGTTTCTCCTTGAAGTAGCATGTTCTGAACAAAGTGTTCTTACTGAGGAAGCCACTGCTCAACTGGGTCAGGATTCAGCGTTCCGATGTGCACATTGGAATGGCTACGATCTCACCAGCCATGACGGAGTTTCAAACCTCAAGAGGCTTATCCGTGAAAGACGTCCAGTTCATATTTGGATATCTTGTGATTGTGGGCCCTTTTCCCCCTTACAAAGATTGAATCAGAAAACAGTTGAACAACAACAAAATCTTCAAGCTAAGCGGGATTATGCACTTAAGGAATATCTTGGTGCTATAGAGGTCGCACGGTATGGTCGTCGTCATGGCAGTCAAATTCATTGGGAGCTCGCGGAGCGGTGTGAGGCTTGGCAACTTCCCTGCATACAATCCTTTGTGGCCGAATTGGAACTTGACCGTGTCACATGTCATGGATGTTGTGTTGGTCTCAAAGCCAAGGACACAGGGTTACCTATGTGTAAGGGATGGAGCATAGCCACTGCCAATTCTAGTCTCCTCAGGCATATGAACTTGAGGTGCCAACGCAATCACCGAAAAACCGCATGTGAACAAGGAAGACCTGCTTCTTCAGCATTCTATACTCCTGTTTCCGCGAAAAAGGTGATTGAGGCACTCCGTGAACATGAACCTTGGTCCACAGTCACTCAAGAGCTGAAGCAAGATGCAGCCAATGTATGTGACTCCTGGTTTTGCTTGGATGACTCCCATGAATGCTTGGTGAATGAGGGGCAAGTATCAGAGGAAGAATACCAACGTATTTACAAACTTTTGCAACATATTCACAGTGTTACTGGTCATGGTTCTGTTGAAACTCTCATCAAATCTCTTCGTCATCGGGGCGTGCCAGAGCGAGTCTTGGAAGTAGCAAAGACGTTCAAGTGCGATCTCTGTGAAGAACGCAAGCGAGTCCCTCCGAGGAGACCGGCAACTCTGGAAACCATTCCTCTCAAATGGCAACGAGTTCAATGTGATATGGGATCATGGACACATCCAACTTCCAAGGACAAGATCAAGTTTGTAATTTTTATTGATGAAGGTAGTCGTTTTAGGGTTGGAAAGATTTTGTTTGAGAACTCCAGAAATCAAGCAACATGGCCTATCATGAAGAAAGTCTTTGAAGAGAATTGGGTTTCGGTGTTTGGTCTTCCTGAAGAACTTCGGGCAGATCCCGAAGGCGTCTGGCGTAGTGATGAAGCAGCGGAATATTGCCAAGAACGCGGCGTCATTCTCTCTCCGATCCCAGCCGAAGCTCATTGGCAGATAGGTATTGTGGAAGAATCCATCAAAGCAGTGAAGCATGTTCTGGAGGGTTTAGCAATTGAGTTTCCCAATATGGATATTTCTGAGTGTTTTTCAAGAGCGATTTGGGCATGCAACAGTCGAGACAATCAACATGGCTATTCCCCGGTACAACATGCTATGGGTCGTAAACCTGATGAATGGGGCAGATTGTTTGAAGGTCAAGTATCAGGGCATCCTGTACATCCTCAACAAATGGTCGGTGGGGGCTTTGCTGAAAACATTAAAGCTATGGCGACAGCTGAACAAGCCTTTTCTCAATATCAGGCACGGGCACGACTGGCTCGCGCAGAGGCGGCAGGTAGAAGACCTCTCAAATCATTTATGCCGGGGGATTTGGTCTTTTATTGGAGAAAGCAAGTGAATAGTCAAACAGGTAGTGGTTTTTCCTGGAGAGGGCATTTCATGGGTCCTGCACGGGTTTTGGCAGTAGAAACTCGCCAAGATGAGCAAGGGCGCTTGCGGCCGGGGAGTTGTGTGTGGCTCCATCGTGCTGGTAGACTGATCAAAGCTGCTCCTGAGCAGCTGCGACCTGCAACAAGCCGAGAGAACGCCATTGAGGAGCTCAAAGGACCTTGCGAAATTCCATGGACTATTACCAGTTTGGCTACACACCCCAACAGGAGAACCTATTGGGATATTTCTCTTGAAGTACCAACAGATTTGCAATGGCAAGAAGCTAGTGAACATCCTACTAGGGGCCGGAGATTCTCTAGCAAGCGTTCTTTGAGCGAAGATGTCCACCGGCGTGCGAGACCCCGGAACCTAGCAACAGATCTAGGGGAGGGGGACAGTGCAGAACTTGCCACGGCAAGCATGGCGACTCCAGCGAAGTTAGCTTCCCTTTCCGAGAAGGCCTCTGTGGAAACTTCCTGTACTGCAGTAGAGATTGACATTGAGCTTCCCACTTCCAAGCGTGGCCTCCAGAAATTCATGAACAATCCTGAAGCATACGTGGTGAGTCAACTGAAAAAGAGCACTACTGAAGTGAAAGAGAGGTTCCTCACTGACCAGGAGCTATTGGAATTTAGAGCGGCGAAGGACAAGGAAGTGAGAAGCTATATTCAGTCTCATTGCTTCAAGGTTTTACCCCCTGAACTTCAAGACCGAAGCAAAGCAGTAGGCATGCGCTGGGTTTTAACCTGGAAAACATCAGATGATTCGGATACCAAACGAGCAAAAGCGCGGGCAGTTATATTGGGATATCAAGATAGGGACTATGAATACAAACAAACTACTTCACCTACACTTTCCAGGTCAGGGCGCCAGCTATTCCTCGCTTTCTGTGCCAGAATGCATTTCCGAGTCCGCAAGGGGGATGTCTCCTCAGCATTTCTACAAGGGGATGATTTGGAAAATGGAATGTTGGTTCAACCCACAGCTGAGATCTGTAAGGCTTTGGGTCTGCAGGAAGGTGCCATAACACAGCTCCGTCGAGCTGCGTATGGATTGGTAGAAGCACCACTGTGGTGGTACAAATCTGTGTCTCGATTTTTGGCCAGTATCGGTTATACACGCATGCGTACAGAACCATGTATCTGGGTATACTTTGATGAACAACATCGTCCTCGTTCAATTATCAGCGGGCATGTAGACGACTTTTTATTTGGTGGTTGTGATGATGATGATTTACATAATTCTCTGATGTCCAAGATTCAAGAACAGTTTCAATGGGGTACCTGGGAAAACTCACCTTTCACACAATGTGGTGTACGGGTCACACAAGATGAAAATTTTGGGTTCACCTTGCATCAAAAAGATTTCATTGACAGCATACAAAAGATTTACATTTGCAAAGAAAGGGTCCGTCAACGGAATGAGCCCACCACGGATTCGGAAAAATCCCAAATGAGAGCTGTTTTGGGCAGTATCAGCTGGCTTTGTGGGCAAACTGATGTGTTGCACAGCTCGGACGTCAATTTCCTGGTGTCTGCAATTCCTACAAGTACGGTGGAACATTTAGTGAAGATCAACCTCTTGGTGGATGACATAAAAAGGAGACCTGTACAACTCAAAATTCATGCTATGAAGAAATGCGAGCCAATAGTTTTGATTGCGTGGGCGGATGCCGCATGGGCTACTAGACCAGATGGGATAGGAAGCACAGAGGGTATAGCAATTGGCATTGCTCCTCGAGCCCTTCAAGACGGGCAACTCAGTAAGGTATCCTTGGTTGCTTGGCGTTCAGGAAAGATTCAAAGGAAATGTAGGTCACCCGCCTGTGCCGAAGTTCATGCTGTTGTAAATGCAGAAGATGATCTTTTTCATATTCGATATCTTTGGAGCGAACTTCATTATTCACGCGATGTCCTCCAACAACTTTCAGCTGACGAAATTGTAGCAAAATCTCCTGGTATTGTGGTCACAGATTCCAAAAAATTGTATGATCGCTTGGATCGCGATACACCTACCGTAAAGGGAGAAGAGAAGAGGGCGACTATTGAAGCTTTGGCCTTGAAAGATTCATGCAATGATACAGGCACTATGCTCCGATGGGTCCATTCAGATGCACAACTGGGAAACTCCTTCACCAAACCCACTGAAAAATCTCAGATCAATCTCTTCCTCCAACTTGGGCAATCATGGAAGATCGTATATGATGAGAAGATGCAATCGGCACGAAAGCGTAAGAGCCAAGGCTTATCACCAATGACTTCATGATCTGTGTAATTGTTTTTGATTTCAATTTTGAATTTGATAAAGATGTCCACCGGTGCGAATTCCAGGCAGCATGTTCCAGCAATTCAATTTCAATCCGTACAGCACATTAGGCTCTTCGAGTGTAGACCAAAAAGGGGCAAGCTCGGTTGCTGATTGTTACTTAGAGTTATGCCTCTCCCCTGTTTCATACACACATTTTTGGATTTGGTAGTTAAATTCCAAATCCGAGCGCAAACATCAAATTCGCTCATATGTTTTGGACACTTGCGGGCAGGACAATCAAACACAAGGAATTCAAGCATCTTTTGAGTGCAAATTTGAGCGCAAATATTCACAAAATCAGCGCAGCTATCCACAAACGAACGCAACAAAGAAAAAAAGAGTCACTCTTGATGCAATCACATGGGTTGAGATCTTGATTCGACCTTTTTTTTCCCGAGAACCCAAAAATTTCATAGCCACAATTTAAGTTTAAGTTTCAATTGAAGGTCCAGGTTCCAGATATATAACCATGGATGAGAATGAGTCTTGAACGGATCTTAAATGGTTCCATGATGAGTAAATAATGGCATCCGTGGCAGCCATGGCAATGCTCTTAGGCCACTGCGGGATCTGGAGATAATCCATGTAGATTGACCCACCGGAGCCAGCAAAATATGTTGCTGGAAAATCCACCATTTCTAGAGATTTTCCCATTGAAACCGCCATTTCGAAGGGATTTCCCATTGCCAAAGGGTCGTTTTTTAACCACTAGCGAGTCTGGACCTGGATCTAACGGTCCGGAACTTCACGATCTTGCAACAATTCTGAAAGACAGTTCGTGACAGTTCCCATTCCCAACTACAAGATCATGTTCTAGGTGGTGATGTGGCAAATCATTTCTCATGTTGCCAGAATTGGTTTGATGGATAATCTACAGGAATCCGTCGTTGATTTCGGTGTAAAAAGCCCGCCTTCCTGTAGATGTTCGCTCTAATCGATTCATTGATTCATCTGGATGCATATTATATGTATGAAAATAATTCGCAAAAGTGAAGTAAGCGTGTTTTGCAATACTTGCCCTTCTTCGCCACATTTCAGTGACGTCACAGGGAGGTTGTCATAATGTATCCAAATATTCTGATAGATATCCTTATAGATGATGGTCTTAGCATTGAACCATCCATGTTGGCTTATAAATATGCACATCTAGGTATATATATATATATATAGGTAATTATATATCTAAGTTAAACCTATACACTTATATAATCTTACATACATCTATGCCATTCCACAAGAAAAGAAATGGCAAAGTCTATCTGCCAGGAGAACAAAAACATACGGCGTGTGCCGGTGGTGCCTTCGCCCACCGAAATCGACACGGGCGGGGCCTCGGCTATAGCATTGTATAGCAACCCTCAAAAATAATTCAAAAAGATAGAAAAGGTTACAGTCAATTTATCTCTATTTCAGCAGGATTTTACAAAATCCTATCTTCGTGGGGGGTGCTACATATGCTGTTCAATGTCGGCTCCCTTTGGACAAGTTTTGACAAACAAATTACAGTTTCAGTACATAGTCTGAACGCGGCAACTTCCTCCCTAATGCCCTAAAAGGCCCATTGATAGATTGGGAAGGTCCCATATTGAGTGGTTGGCTGGCGTTCTTCCAACCCAAAATATGCTCCTGAGTCGTGGATCATTGTGTATCGTCCTCACAGTCATAAGCATAGAGAATCATAATAAGGTGAATTCACTATCAAGTTGGGCAAGTAGAAATAAGCAAGATCTGATTGCATGAGATACCCTGATGCACTATTTTCAAACATTCATGAAAAGTGGACATTGCCGCCATTGTCAATAGGAAAATCAACGACTCAAGGGGGTCATTATCCAATCGTCCACTTCAAAATTGTAGCAACCCAATTCATGGCCATCCGGTACCGGATACCCATCCATCTATGCACACAAAGACACTATGCGCTCCAAACCCCTCCTAAACTAACATAGATACTGAAACTTCTGCGTTTTTGAACCATTTCCAATGGACATCCAGGGTTTCCAGCTTTTTGAATCTCTAACATCAATCCACCAGTCCATACCATGCCCGCAAGGTGCATTCTGATCCTCAATGGGCACCAAACCATAGCCAGGCCTAGGTCGCAGTGACAGCAACGAATCTTTCAATGGATCGGTTTGAGGGAAATGTTACAGGAAATCTCTTTTTTTTTCATGGCACAGACCTGACACGGCCTTCTCTGGATTTTCCATGATTTTCCTTTCTACCAACCCATTGATTCGTTGCCAGCTGTTGAATAATCATTGCAGGTTCACAGCATAAGTGATTTGTATATCCCAATTCTTGATCATCAACAACAAGGCTAAGAAGGGACCAAGAAGGTACCAAGCTACTACGAGCCTCCAATATGGCCTGTCAGTGTGAAAAATTGTCAGGGCCATGCACAGCCCAGGCAAATCCCTGTCCGGGTGTCCCTGACATGATGGCAATGCGCTCCCGGCTGCTGGCAATGCAAAAGGTTCCCTCTGGCATCCACCTGGTGGCATGGAAGGCCACCATCAATCACTCACCAGAAATAGGCGGTATTGTAATATCAACCCTCCAAAATTGAACTATGGGTTTGGTTTATACTCTTAACCCAAAAATCCCCATATATAATTGGTGGCCAAAACCAAGGCTTCCCTGAAGATTTTGCTTTTAACCAATCCATTGAAGGTTTATCATTGGCTAGGTTACCCAGGTTACCCACCTTCCAGGATGGAGCCACCCTTACGGCCCTTACTTTAGGCATTTCTTTGTCAGTGGTATGGTGTATCCCAGCTAAGTGATGTGAGATATTTTTACATATTTATATATAGATATATAGATATTATAAACACACATTTGACTGCATATACATGTACAGCATATACATGTATCTCTCTCCATCGCCTTGAGATATCCTCATATTTATTCATTTATTTTCATCTACGTTATATAAATATATATATATATATATGTATATATAACATGTATATACATAATATGTAAAGGCTGACAACACAAACATACCTGCTTTCATCTCAGTGTTGACCTTCGCACTCGCCAGTGCACGGCGACGTTGTCGAGGTCCTGGGGAGAACGGCCAACGAGCAGGAACAAAGGCATTTGCGCTTAAGGCCCTTTAGCAGTTGTGAATGGTCACACATGGTTCTAAAACATAAAAAATAAGATAAGGTTTTAATTCCATAAATGGGATTATAATTGACTTATAACTGGTAAAGGGCCATAACTGTAGACACCGAAATTCATGGGGTAACTCAAGAACAAGGCCTTCTTACGCCAGAACTCGTGCTTTGCATCGTTGTTGCTGATAGGTTGTTTCGTGGGGGCCATTCAGGATTCTAATGGAATGATTCCAACCATGCCCTGCGGAATCAGCGCTGCACCCGGAGCTATGAAGGGATGCAGTCACTTCAGTCTGATCCTATCATTCGGAAAACTGAAAGCCACAATGCTTGCTGACTTATGTTGAGAGAGACTTTTGGTTGCAAAACCAATTGAAACTAAATATGCATCCTCAACAATAAACACATCTACATATACATATACATGTGAATGTATATTATATATATATATATATTGAAACTCGGTCCCCCCAACTGGGGTTGTCTCAAAAACTTGAACCCTCCCAAAATCCTATTTAATCATGTTACTTTACGCCTCAAAAGGGTCATATAAGTAAATCAATTGGTGTATCCCCCCATCTTAGTAAAAACATAAAAAAAAAAAAAACATTAACTACTATGAAATTGGTACTCTTTCGAATCAAAAAGAACATAACCATTATATAACAGGGGGTCGACATTCATCCAATCATTGGATTGGTTAATGGGAAAATTTACAGGAAACCATGGATTTTCCCATGAAATATAGGGGTTTCCTAATCCAATGATCCAAGGTTAACATGATTTCACTATCTTTGATGCAATGTGGTAAAGCCAATTCTAGTTCATCCCGGAGATGACCTAAGAACGGCTTGTGTAAAGCATCCCCCAATGATAGGTTTACTTCATCGGCTTTACCACATTTTACCACATGATTGTGACATTTGAATGTTGGTAAAACCAATAGTAAACCATCTCCAATTCTACCATACATGGGTGCTATAAACCAAAATATGGGTGGTTTATCACTGCTTTACTAACATTATTGGCTTTTCCCCTGTCACCAGCGTCCTCTGCCCTCTCTTTGCCACCGCTGCTTTCGATTTCCAGGAGCCTCGGACCGCGATTTCGGCGTCCGTCCAGGATCCGAAGGCATTTCGGACGACCACGGTCCATGGATGGTATGATAAACCCACATCTGTATGCTCCATTGGTCCACTGAGTAGGAAAATCTATGACAATCTAGATTGTTATAGATTCGTATTCCCTATGGATCCAAACACCTCCTGAGAAGGTACTTAACCCCCAATCGTACCCCAAACACTTTCAAAGAAGGTACTTGGATTCATAGGGATAGATTAAGACAAGATAGAATTCCGAAAATAGATGCTCCATGCATGGAATATTTACCAACAGTGAAACTAATACACTATTTTGTGAAGATACATGGAGCATATGGGATTGCGATGATTTTAGGACCAGAATAGGAACAAATAGACAAACATGAGGATTTAAGTCTCGAGTTCTTGCTTTTTGGAGATCTTTCGCAGTCTTTGGGGCACCTAAAAGCTACCGATTGACATCGCGAATCTTACATTCATTTTGTTCTAGATACCCCGAAGAAAAACAAACACATTCTTTGGCTGGGAGTGAATTGACGGTTATGGCCACACAACATTTTGAATAAGCAATGACTAGCTGACCACGTTGTTCCACTTGTGGCTGGGCTTCACCTCTGCCTGATCTAGTGATCTTTTTGGTGCTGTTGCAGCTACCCCTTGTTGAATAAACAGGGCTATGGAAAATAGTCCATTTCTAGATTCCTTATGGTGCTGTATATACCTATAAACAATGGTGATTTTCCATAGCGACGCTACATTACCAAAGGGTACCTCTGAGTGTTCTCTTGCTTGCTAGTAGAGAGTTGCCGTTGGTAGTTCACTGGCCTGAAGATGTCCCATTCTATAATGTCTCGGTCAATACTGCCCAAAGGCAGTGGCGAGAAACGGCCTACCTGATTCCGCAGAGCCATCAGAACATGCAAGTCAGGATTTGGACCAATGTCAAATCTGAAAAAAATAATGAATGTCCTATTTCTCTATTTGTCGTAGTTCGTATTCTAGTCTGTATATATCTAGGTAAATTATAATAATTCACTAATTTGAATTAAGGCCATTTGGGGATAATATCCCTATACTAACCATATATTCCAGTGAGGTCACAGTGAGGTCGTTATAATTTACCTAGATATCTCTAACATCATAGATATCACATTGAGATGAACCAAATGGCACCGAGAGTCGCAACGGCCCACAGGGTGGCCCGGCTGTTGGAAATCTTCCATCACATCTTCCACTTCCAGAACTCTCAGCCTCGGGACCCGGGCTAGGCCCAACGAATAGATCAAAAAAAAAATATGGGGCATCTACTATATATATATATACATCTATATATATATATATACATCTCTATATATATATATATATACATCTCTATATATATATATATACATCTCTATATTTATATACATATATATATATATATCTATAAATTGTTTTTCTATTCGTCTATTTACACATTCTAGTATTCAAAACATGTGCCAGTAAACACAAACAAAGCTACATAGTAACACATATACATATTTATGAAATGTACATACATATGTAAATTTAGAGGCAACCATCAATTATCCTGAGAAGATCTATCATATTTCTATCATATGCATACAGGCATATGAAACAATATCTGTCTGATGTTAGATCTATAGTTCATGTGCCGATTTGTTGGTATGTTAGAGGTTTGAACCCACCCCTGTGTTCATGGGATTGGTTTAATAGGAAAAATCTGCAGAAAACCTTGGATTTTCCCATGAAATCATTGAAATATAGAGGTTTCCTGTAAATTTTCCCATTATCAAATCCATTGATTGATGCGAAAAACCCACGGTTTCCTGCGCCATGTGGGCTGGGTGTCCCAATGTCCGAACCGCCCCAATCGCCGCGTTCGACCCTAAGCTGGGACCGAGTGGCAATTCCACCTGGCGACTGAGATAACAATTTGGAAGTTGGACCATTGATTTGATATACAATAATTATAATCATATACAAAAATCATAATCACAATCATAGTAAAATTAGCAATAACAATAATAATCATAATCATAATCATAATAATAGTAATAATCATCATAATGATAAGAATAACAATAATAAAGAATAACAATAATAGTGATCGTATTAATAAAAATAATAGGAATAATAGCAATAATAATAAAGATATATATATATATATATATTTATACATATTCAGTATTATAATTATCATATATATATATATACATTGATATTTATGTAGGTGTGTATGTCCTATGGATGTGGCAAGCATTGAAAGCACTAGATGAAATCTGCACATCTTCGCAAAACCTCACATACAGTAGATTAGATATTGTTCAAATCGTCTGACACAGTGCTGCACCTCCCAAGTGGAGCAGTAGTCATCTGGTGCCAAGCTTTCTGGGTTGAAGTCCAACACCTGGCCCCAGAGTTTTGGCCCATCGGGATGGGGGTGGGGATGGAATGGGGATGCACATGGGAATGGGTTGATGAAGTTGCTGAAGTTGATTCCTGAAGAACCGACTAGTCCCGCACTGAGGGCGCCAACTTGTAGCTGTAGTTTCGTGGCAGTGCACCAGCTGGGATGGCATAGAATTAATATAATTTACCAATTCGTCGTTCAAGGGGTAACCCAATTTTTACCATCACCCGGGTGAATTTAGGACATCTTTGTAAAAAAATATTGTGCACACCCTGATTGAAAACAGCCAAGAAAAGCAAACAAATACATCATTCTAAAACACAGCGCATACATACCCAACAAAGAGACCTCAAATTGTGGATGAGGGTTCAACTCATTACAAATAAATCACAATCCGCAATATTCAAATTCATCCCTAATACCATGTACAGCACACGAAGTTAACAAAAAAAGCGCATGCAACACTATCATACGAACATCAAAAACGATAGACAAGTTGAATACCTGGACACCATCTTTGGAACACACCATCAAAATTTCTTGGAAATCATCTTGTCCTATCTTTCTGGGGGGGTTGCCATGGCGTTGCCGTACGAGAACGGACTCCCCCGTGGATCCCCAGAGGCGCCGCCTTGCGTGAGAGCGTGAAGCGCGCCTTTTCGCCAATCTCAAGGAGCTGGACGACAGCCTTTTTTTCGGATGGGGAAATGCTAGGGATTCATGGGGTACCCTCTGGTAAACTAACATAGCTATTGAAAATGGCCATTGAAATAGTGGATTCTCCCATTAAAAATTGTGATTTTCCATAGTTATGTTAGTTTACCAGAGGGTAATGCGAATATCACTGGATTGGTTTATGGGAAAATCTTAGCCGGAAACCATGGTTTTTACCATCAAATATGGGGGTTTCCGGTTTCAATTTTCCCATAAACCAATCCAATGCGAATACTATGATCTGATGAATTGGGGATTTTACCATGGTCAATGGTGAGTTCATGCTGATTTCATGGGAATAAACATGGGTATATAATGAGAATATGATTCATGGGGAAATGTTAGTAAATTAATAGGATCCATCACCTTCCATATTACCATCAGTCGGTATAAACCATCAGAATATAGGATTGATTTTTGCAATACTACTATTGATGGGAGGATAATGGGCCAATGTAATAGGACCTTAATTAGTAGTAGAACGGATATATAACTTGAATGACTAAATATCATGCACGTTCTACTTGTTCTTGGATGGTTACAAGGAGTGTTACAAGCTGTGGCCGCTGGCCTTGTAGACGAACTTCATGACATAGCTAAGTTGGATCTATGTTGGTTTATGAATAGCTAGTTTCACGATTGGGTCTATTGACGTTCATGGTAGGTATGTCGAACAGTTAATGGGGTGAAACTAAACTTAACCAACAAACATAACTGGGGTCTCATGTTGGGGATGGGTCAGCCCCCAAACATCACCCTTCTCTGTTCACCCCAAAATAGCTGTTGTACAGCTGGATCTCTGCCCCCCAAAATAGCTATTGTACCAAGGTCTCACCCACGCCTCATTTTTCGATGGTTACCATATAACTGTTTGCCATGAAAAATGATGGAACGTGGCAATGGAAATAATAGATAAGTTGTATACATATATATATATATATATCTCTCTCTCTCTATCTCCATCGCCATCTCGGGAGATCAGCAGTCAAGCTGAATAATTACAAATGGTCATTGTCAATCTTAGCTTACTAGAGGGTACATCATTTTCCGGTGGTATCACATGGTATTATACATGGTCTTGGTGTATAAATTTGAAATAAATCCAACATTTGAAATACCTAAAGAATGAACATTTTGGATAAGTGGAAGGACTCCTTTCCTATTGTTGTGTTGTGGCTGTGGCTGTGGTCTTCGTTCTGCATTAGATGACTACCCTCTTTGTTTCAAGCAAGCATACCTTTGCACGCATACATACATACGTATATGCATACACATATATATATATATACATACAATACTTGGATAACATGTCACATGCCTCGATATGCTTCAAAACAAGTACAATACATACACACTCCGGTGTCACCAAACAACCCGCAATTGGGGAAAAAAAGGCATTTAGTTCGAGGATGTTCCTAGCAGAGCCACGACAAAATTTCCAAGCCATCCAAGCCCCCAACAGGCGCGCAGTCGCTGAGGTTCCCGCCGTCCACACTGGGGAGCACTGGGGGTCCCCCAAGGCCAAGACCACCTGGAAGTCCTCGTGCTCTGGATACGCCTGCGCCAATCAGCAACCAGTGGCGGATGGTTGAAATATGGTGAAATCACATTGGGCTTTTCAAAAATGTCCAAGATTTCGAAAAGTAATATAAATATATAATATATATAAATAAGTCTATTGATTTTTGCTCTTTGACAAATGCAGTGACCTACTGCGGTTGATACTGCCTTCAATGTCGGCTTACCAGTTTGCAGCATCTCAACTCAGAACCCCCAATGTTGCATGGGCCCTTGTAAAATCACATCATTGGGGGTGGAAGAGATTCCATCAATTCAATTCACATTTCTCCTGCTTGGATATGTTCATTTGCTGGTTACCTTTCTTAGTGGTTGAATTCCCATGTTGGCAGGCTAACTTTGTTACACTTCAGGTGATGGATTCCAGCATGTTCAATTGTTGCCCCCAACTGTTGGAATTCAACCACAAAATGGTGGTAACATCCCCAATTTGGTTTGCCAGGGCTTCCAGTCATCCCCACCGGGATGAAATCCTGTACTACAGGTTGCCCCCAAAGGTGTTAGCTAAGTTGGTTTGGTTCATTAGGTTAACACGCTATGGTTTATGGTAGATATATCAAACTAGTCAATAAGGGTTATACACCAACAAGTATCATTGGGGGGGGCACCACCTTGCATGTGAACCGATCAACAGCGGAGTTGTTCGTGGCGAAAAACCGTTGAGTTGGGCCTTCTTTTCCTCGATGGCTTCAATCTTCAGATACACCAAGTGTCGCTTCTTGGACTTCGCCTGGCGACGGCCACTGGCCACGGGCGGTTTTGGGCATTGGGCATGTCAGGATCAAATGTCATGCAAACAAATGGTTGGAGGATTCAAGAAACAGAACAAATATGTCCCCATTGTGGCTGACTAATAATATATATACATATAATTGAATTGTATTCCATTTATATCAGTTGGGATCAATTATGATACTTAATTGGACTTAGATCATCATAATTGATAATATACAACTGGGACTTACTGGGAATTCATTGGATGTTCACCAACCACGATGTTTTTTTTGGGGGGAAGGAATGGCATATTTGTATCTGATGTTGGTTTCAGCCCCCACGAAACAAAACAAAAGTCAATGGGGATCACACTCCCAGCTGGGATGGAGCACTCTATGGCCTCTATGGCCATGCTTGCGGTTTATATGGGGGTTGTCTGAAAATGGTGTGTATACCCATCCGATTGCCATTGAATAGGGAAATCACTCAAAAAAACGTCAACTTTGGGGACATCCGATTTTCAAACAAAAGCCACATACTCGTTCCTTTGTCCGTCAGTGAAAACTAAAGTAAATGCCAAAGAATGACAAGATATGCCAAGAAATCTGGCAGTGAGGACAGTGACAAGAAAAAGAACTGGCCTTGTCGATTCGGGAGTGCAACATGGTGAAATTAGTTGGAGTTCCATTCGTTTTGTTTGCAGAGCACCTGTTGAGCCAAGATAAGTTCTTTGATGCCACAATCTCTCCATATAATTTTACAGCACCCCTAGAAAAAATGCAGACTTTCGCTAAAAATCCGTTTCTGAATATCTAGCAGCACATACCTAGACCCTCCAAAGAATTTCACCAAACAAATTGTAAAAGAACCAACATTCTACGGGTAAAACACCATTCTTATGGGTACAAACGGAGAGGCCTTGTCCCCAGCCCTCGCCATCCCCAGCTCCGCCTCCAGGTAGGCAGCTTTGGCCGCCCAACCCTGGTGGCCGGGCTGCAAGGTCTTCTCTTTCTTGACATCTCCTGGCGATCAAAAAATAAATCAACAATGGGCCAAAGTGCCTCAGTTTCCACGGGAATTTGGTTGACTTTGATTGATTTGGGGTATTTTGGTTAGTGACAGGTTCAAGGGAATGATGGAAACGTTGCGTTCGTCATTGAAGTCGATGGGGAAAATCTCAGCAACCAACCAAAATCAGGAAAGCAGGGAAACAAGTCTGGTCATGTTTACAGTAGTCGATGTAGCACCAATATTTTAAAACAACATGAAATACATGTGTGGCCAAGTGGAATACCGGTTAGCGTTGCAATGACCAAGCATTGGCCGCCACGCACAACATTTATGATGGCCGGATAGGAATGCTTCCTCCATGAAAACATGTCCCGTTCACACCAGTTCACATAGTTGGGCTTACACAGAATCATGCAACTTGCGCGCTCGTAAAACCACTGTATGATAGTTTTCCCCAAAAAAGTATCACAAAATTACATGATTCATCATCATTTTACCTGTGTTGAAATAGCACAGCTGGTGGTATACCACATGTTCAATCACACCCTAATGGGATAGAGTCGATCAAACAAAAACACTTTCACATCCCATTGAATCCATAGCTCGATGGTCAAATCACCATCATTGGTTGAATCACAATTCTTTGATGATTAAATCACCGTATTTGATGGTTAAATCACTATTTTCAATGGTTAAATCACCATTTTTGATGATCAAATTCCAAAAATCTCTCCACTGCGGGTAATCCTGGGTCGAATTCCCCCGAGCTGGTCCTTCCACCAAGGTCGGCCTTACCACGTCCTGGCGATGTTTGGGCGCTGTTGTGATTTTCGGGCGTAAATATTATTCCACTGGAGCACCTGGGATTGATAATTGATGATGTAGCTTGATGTTGATAATTTACACTTGATAATTGATAAATAGCATCAAATGTAACTTGATGATCATCAAATCGAGCATTTCTCTCCGTCTTCAAAGCATGTTTATCAACTCCTAACTCCTAACTGATCCACTTCTCTCCCCACTTTGGAGTCACTAGCATCACGAGCACTGCAATTTTCTCCCCTGCAGTCCAACCACGGCCTTCTTGGGCTTCTTGGGCTTTGGAGGCTCCTCCTGGACGAAGCTGGCCATTGGACCCAGAAAAAAAATGGGATGGGGTCAGTATCGTCTGGCTGCTAAGCCCTTTATCTCCATTTTGTTGGGGTGTCCAATCCGTGAGGGGCAGCATCGCCAGTGAGCAGGTGGTCTTTCCCATGCTGTCCACAGGGCCGGTCACCAGTCGCCTTCTTAATCATGGTGGGGGGTGGCGATGCCTTCGTCGACATGTCTTCCTGCTGAAGGCCCCAAGCTCTTGGGCTTGGAAGACACGTAATGGACGGGGGAGTTGTTTGGAATCTTCAAGGGCCAAATTGGGACAGAAAATGTTGTGCATATGAGGATTGATGTTGAAATTGTGAAATGAAGACTTTAAAAGGGCTGGAGGGTTGAGAACCCATTGGCAAGGAGGAAAACTTGGGGGCGCAGTTGGGGTCACAAATCGGCAGAACATTGGACATCACCCCCACAAGTCAAGTTGGTATATAACTCCTCTATAGGGGATAAAGACAATATATACCCTCCGGTAATCAAACATGGCTGGCTGGAAAATCCACCATTTAGTTCGATGATTTTCCCAGCTAGAACCTCCATTTATAGGGGATTTCCAATTGCCAGGTTTGATTACCAGAGGGTAATTGTAAAGCGGGAACTGAAGTGCACCTCCACTACTCCCTCACGTCGTTCGGCCACCAGCACGGCACCATCTTGCACCTTGGTTTGTCGAAGGTTCCGAGCCAGTCCCCCCCCCATGGGAAAACAAAACTGGGAAACCATCATGCCAACAAGCACTGGAAACAAACAACCAGCAACCAAATGTGTAAATATAGTAGTTCTATAAATCATCATGTCTTGGATTTGCTGAATAATCACCATGAAATGTCTTCTGTGGATTCCTCAAATGGTGTATTTCCCATTGGGAAAATCAAACAAATCACAGACTGAACCAACCCATTATGATTTTAATTTCATGATTTCCATATATAGATTTCCATGTGATCTCACCCGTGTTCCGTTCGATTTTCCATGATCCATACGTCCTTTTGGCCACCCATGGATGGTACCCGCCAGCTCCGACGTTTGAAACACCCGGGCCCCCCTGGCATTGTTTGGTTCACCCGTGAGCGGTTTGATGTCATCCAGCTCACGGCCTCGGATCAATGTGAGATCAAAGGATGAGATGATATTCATATGATTTATAATGAATGTATATACATAGTAAATGTATATATATATATATATACACCTGTTGTGAATGTATAAATGATCCCAGTCATTTCTGCAAGGTACCTCCCGATGGCAATCCTTGAACTTCCCATGTGACCAGTGATTTCAGGTCAAACTCGCAG